>JAKUAF010000010.1:0-527956 GCA_030579155.1 Sungouiella ecuadorensis | reverse complement strand
ACACGATTTCCTCAGCAGAAGCGGAGATGATCTCCAATTCCTGCGCGGAGAGTTTGCCTGACTTTCCGATCCACTTCGACACGTCTTTGGTGGATGCTGGGGGCAACTCAGACTCGGAAAGGAGCCACTCAGGCTTGAACTGGGCGTCTCTGTGTTGGCGTTTCTTCAATGCGATCTCTTTGTAGGTGGGAGCAGTAACAGTCATGTTGGAGATGAAAATTTCAGGTGAATTTTGGCTTTTGCAAATTCTGGGAGTGGTTTTCTTCGATTTATCAAAAAAAGGCCCTTAGAATCGGTAGTATGGGGCTGAAATTCCGAAGCACCAAACTAATGAAAGGACATAATGTAATCTCCCCGGAAATGGAGGTGGAGCGCCATCTGCCCCCACATGAATCCGAGGGTTACTATATCTGGCGAGATCCGAGGGCTTTATCGATAACAGTGCGGCTCATTTTCCGCGCCGTCACTTTACACTACATAAACGCACCAAATTCTCCCAGGTCACAGGGACAGAATTTGTTGAGTCTCAGGATTTCATTGGCTAGTTTGCTTTTTATCGCGTTTCCACTCCCGAAACCTCATGCACTGTTTTCCGCGATAACGCCTGTCGGTATACCCAAACTGGTAATTTCAACCCTTTATCTGGTGGAACACTGAATAATTCGGTTTTCGATTTCCGAGAGATTATTAATGAACAAAGGGAGGAAACAGCAAAATGATACAGGATGGGAAGCTGAACAGAATCTGGAAGAGAGAAAATTATGAAATTGACTTTCCAGAGTTTTTTGCCAGTGTCTTTGTGGGCTCATGAGACGATATGGGCTTATTGGTGTTCCGAGACCCTTTCTCGAAATCGATGCGGGACAAATTTGAGCTTTGTGGGGACGGAAATTTGGGAACAGTCACACTTAGTATGAAATAATTTCAAGTCCGATGTATTTCTTCTTTTTTCCAGTATCTATTTTCCGTGAACTTCCTTCCCCTCTGTCTAGATCTTTGACGTATTCTTGTCGCAATTATTTTCTACACCCATGCCACAGTCGAAGAGTATATAGCTGAGAGTGAAAAGTTTACCAGGCATAGATTTGATCAGTCACCAATCCATCCTTGAATTTTGTTTACAGCGTGTATGCCAAACTTTTGATCAATTTCAAGACATTCCGTTTTCTGTCACTGAGCCGTGCCGGACTTATTTCCTACTTCGGATTTATCTGTAATGGGTGAAATATTCAGAACCAAAGAGCACACACCGAAAAAGACTAAAAAATCTGAGGTACGATAAGTCGATCCCACTGGAAATTGTGAGTATGTTCTTGATTATCACCTCTAATACCGCCCAAGCTCAATTCACACTCAAATGTCCACGTAATTCCTCTCTATCCATTTTCACCTTCGCAACTTCCTCTTGTCTCCCTAAATTCCTCTGCACATCCACTTTTTGGTGTCTATTAAGCCTGTCTAAGTCCATTTCCCCAAAAAACTCATCAATATCATCCCTGCAACAAGCGCAGCCATCGCCAACGCTGTCTTCAAGAATCCAGCTCTGGAGAGCGGACCATGCAACCAGTCATGCGCAAGCATCTCGATGAGACCGACCCAGAGCAAGATTCCCGCTGAAAATGAATCCAACGTGCCCACTGCAATCACCGTGCTGGGATCATTTCCGTTCCAGTGCTGCAACACCCCAATACCGATCCCCATACCCAAAGGCGTGGTGATGGCATAACAAGAACCCATAAAGATCTTCGTCCACACGGAGGCGTTGGTCAATTTGGCAATTCTAGACCCTAACGCAACACCTTCGAACGCCTGGTGGAAGATCACCACGATAAAAAGCGTGATGTAGTACGAGTCTCCGGCCACAACTGTGGTGACACCAATGAGCACCGAGTGGAAGATGATACCGGCCTCGAGCATGAGCACCGACACTTTGTCCAAGGAGCCGTCTTGCAAAACGGCCACTTCGCCGTGGCTGTGGGTGTGCGGCGCCTCCTTGTCGTCGACGTCGGAGATCTCGTTCTCTCTAGAATTGTTGGAGTTCTGGTCCATGCCAGACTCAATGGCATTCCTCCTCGCGAGCATCACTCTCGTGCTAGCAAAGTCTGCCAAGAAGCCAATGAACAACCCGGCCATGATGATGGACGTGGCGGCCGACTCGTAGTGCAACGTGATGCAGTCGTTGGCGAACATGAGCTGTGCGTGCGTGGTCAAGTGCACCAAGGCGGTGGCCAAGATCACACCGGTGCCAAACTGCGTGAGAACAGTGATGATCGTGCCGTCCATGGATGCCTTCATCACACCGCTGCAGATCATGGGCAAGAACACGCCAATGGAGCTAGTGGCCAAGATCGCAAAGAGCGTGCCGATTCTCACGGGGATGTTGTAGTCTCTGTCCACACGCTCGCAGGAAGTCTCGGACTCCTCGCCGTCTGAGCCGACACAGTGCTCGACGCCGGCGTGGAAGTGGCAGTTCTGGCCTGAGGAAGATGACGACGTGGTGCTCAGCTCCGACTCGCCCGTGGCATCAACCATAAACTGCACCTCATCGCTGCCCGACATGCAGAAGGTGTCTGTCTCGTGCGCGTGGCAGCTCGTGTACCTCAGCGGCAAGTCGGCAGTGTTGGTGGCCAACGGCGAGATATAGCCCTCATTGCCCTCTCCGTCCACGCAGTACTGTGTCAGCCCGTGAAGGTGACAGTCTGTGATGGCGGTCGTCTGCGCAGCCACCGAGGTGATGGAGCCAGAAGCAGCAGCATTGGAGTTTGAAGACGTTGCAACGTCTGCAGCAAACAATACTTCGTCCGCTCCGCTCATACAGTACGTTTCTGTGCCGTGGTTGTGGCAGCTGGTGTAGCTCTGTGGGCTGTTGGAGCCCGTGGGAGTTGGGATCACCGAGCCTTCTTGGCCGTCGGTGTTGACGCAGTAGTAGGCCGAGCCGTGGGCGTGGCAGTCTGTGATGGACGTGGCGAGGGCGTGCGGTGCCAAAGCGAGCGCTGCAGCGAGTGTCCACAACATTTTTTGGTCATCTCATCTCGGTGGTATTCCTCTACTTATATAACCGATGCCAAGACCGGATTATAACCATCATTGTTAAATTAGGCACAAGGAAATAAGACGCATAGGGGAAATGAATTAAAAGAATAACGAAAAACGCCACTCTCTTTCGGGAGAAGTTATTAGTCACTGTAAAAGAAACTTGTGGCTGGCTTTTGGTGTTTGTTCTGTGTGGCTTGGTGCGCAGCCGGGGCTTAGATTTGCACCCAAAATAAAGAGAACAAAATCTTGAGGCTTCCTACTCCACCTATAGTTACTAACGCATTGTCTCTTTGTTTCAGATTGTTTGCTCCTCGACTCATGTGATGGCTCAATGAGAAATTTTCACCTTACGCTAAGATTTCTCCTTTGGCACTGTAGTGGTTACTCTATTCTCTTGGCAGGAAAATCATATATAGCTGGCTGCGAAATTACCACCGAGAGAGAAAAAAACAGGCCCACACAGAAAGCCATTTTTTTTTCTTCAATTCGCCAAAATGAAACTCTCTCTTTTAGCTATCGCCTCGCTCGCTCTGGCCTCCTCCTTGACTCTGTGCCACTACCACGGGTCTGATTACCACTGTGTGAACACCGACGGTGACGAAGGGTACATTACGCCTGCTCCAGCTTCCACCGACGCCCCAGAGAGCTACACCAGCTGCCACGCCCATGGAACCGCCACCTACTGCATGTACGGCGACGGCGAGGAGGCCCAGTTTGTGTTGGGAGCCGACGAGGACGAACACGAGAGCTCCGAGTCTGTGTCTGCCTCCGACAACCATGATCATGATCACGATCACTCTTCAACCGAGTCTGAACACGATCACGACCACGACGAGTCTACCTCTGCTTCTGGCTCTGCCCATGCTGAGGTCACTGCTACTGCAGATGCTTCTGTCACAGGCTGCCACGCCCACGGTGCTACGCTCTACTGCATCGACGCCTCCAGCAGAGAAGGGTACATCTCCCCCGCCGTCAGCGGCACGCCCTCGAGCTTCACCGGCTGCCACAACCACGCCTCGGAGACCTTCTGCTTCGACTCTGAGGGAGACGAGGTCCAGTTCATCGTGGCCGACGACGCCGAGGATGACCACTCCAGCTCTGGTTCCGGTTCCGGTGTGACCTCCGTTGACGCTACCCAGACGGCCAGCAGCGCAATAATTTCGGGCTCCTCAGGCTCGTCTGTTGCGTCGAACTCCACTGGCTCTGGCCTGAGCTCGCTGGCGGAGAATGGCGCGAGAATGCAGACACTCCAGGGCGCGGGGGCAGCAGCAGTGGTGCTCCTCTCGCTCTTGTTCTAGACTACACATGGTTCGTGCGCCGCTTGCGTATGCTGTATATGGACTTAGCAATGTACACCAGTACATCCCATTGTGATGGAGACTATTGTGACGGAAACTCGAAGGGACAAGGGATAGTCGTCTCGTTTCTTTTTCACTCCACTCTCACCCTTTTAGTTCTAAACTCTTCTCAAAACTCCTCCTCCTCGGCCTCGGGCTTGGCCTTCTCGGCCTCCTCCTGCTCCCTCAACGTCTCCTCGAAGAACTTCATCTTCGCCTCGAACTCCTTCTTCTCGTCGCTGTTGTCCTTGTTCTTGTACTCGTCGTCCAAGCTAGCCTGGTCCTCGCCAAACTTCTTGCAGAACTCCTTGCACTTCTCAATGGCACACTTGACGTTGCGCCCGTTGAACCCAATGTTCCCTGAGACGACATTTCCTTCCTCGTCGACCAATGGCTGCGAAATGAAAGACGCAATCATCTGCTCGTTGGTGTCTGCCACGGGCGGAGGCAAGAAGAGCGTCCCGTCGTCCACATTCAAAAGGCTCTGCAAAAGACCCTTGAGGTTCACGCGGTCTACGTTGAAGTCCGAGACAGAGAACGATATCGTGAGCTTGTCGTCGGCCTTCCACTTGCCGTTGGAAATGCCGAGCGAGCCCACGCGCCAGTTGGAAATGCCGTTGGGAATGATCGCATTGACTCCCTCGCACATGCCAAACGGTCTGTCGGCGTACCAGGGGTCGATGGGCACGTGCAACGAGAGGAAGCTCGAGACGTGCGACAACTTGAAAAAGTATTTTTTTGCTTCGATGATCTCGTCGTTGTCTCCCTTCACCATGTACGTCGCAGTATCTCTGGTCAACACTATGAGGTTGGGTCTGTAGAACTTGGTGCCGCATCCACAGTGGTCTAGATGCGCACGTGCAAACGCCACGTAGATCTCTCTTCCTGGGGGAATGAGCTTGTTCAACGGCATGTCTGTCTGCTCTCTGAGCAAGATGTTCACGTTGATGAAAGGTGTTCCTCCACGCATGGGTCCAACGCCGCCGTCGTCCTTGTACACGACGTCGCAGTTGCCCAGACCGCCGACCAAGTCACACTTCAAAACCTCCAAGTTGTCGAGCTGCGTGGCGAAGTAGATCTCCTCGTCGAACCCGGCCTCTTCACGCAGAAAGTCGCTGATAAAGGGCGCCCAGTTTTTGTTGGCGCCAGCCTTGTCTCGGTGCGAAATGCTCATCTCCACCGCCCGCACGAAAACCTGGTTCTCGGTGTCGGTGTTGATGTTGGTGGTGACGTGAGCTTTGCCCTTCTTGAGCTGGAAGGGGAAACAGGTGAAAATCGACCGGAACTCTCTCTCCTCGGTCAGCCCGTCGTCCTTTTGCATTTTCTTCTTGTGCTTCGCGTTGAAGATGATCACAGGCTCGTCGTAACCCTTCTGGTTGCGCACCACCACCACTCTGGGGTCCTCGGGCCCAAAGTAGTGGCCGCCAGACTTGCCCTCGTCGTGGAAGAACGGGACGGGCAAGATCCGCGGGAATCGGTACGAATAGAAGTCCTGGTCGCCCACCTTGAACGTCGGGAAGTCCGGGTCGCCCAAGTCGTTGGTGGGAAACACGAGCCGCACGTCTTTCAACTCGTTCCAGTTCTTGTCGAACACCTGCGCCAAGATCATGCTGTTCTTGGGCGAGTCGCGCGAGCGCTCCTTGGAGAACAAGAAGCGGGAAATCACCAAGTGCACGCCGTAGTCCTTGAGCCACACCGAGGAGCCCAAGAGCCGGAACCAGAAGTGGTTCACCATGTCTGCCTTCAACTCCAGGCGCAAGTGCTTCACAAAGAGCGAGCTGACCTCCTGGTAGTACGGGTCCTTGTACGTGTCGAGCTCCTCCAAGAACAACTCCAAGATGTGCGGGAAGTTGCCCGGAATGGTGAACCGCTCGTCCACGTACAACTCGTCCATCACGAGCTTCAACTCCAGGTCGCACTTCTCCTCGCCCTCAGCCTGGCCCGAGTGAAAAAGCGGCACGTGGTCGTGTTGGATGAAGCGCGACTCCGGCATCTCGGGCGCAGAGATCACCTCCTCCTCGCTGCTCTGCACTATGGGCCAATCTGCACTGGCAGTGTTCTTCAAGTGCGCCCTCAACGTTTCCTCGTCAAACTTGAATCCCGCAGGCAACAAGATCAGCTTCGTCCAGGGAGACGCCTCATTCTCCAAGAAAGAGCCACTGCCGACTCCCATCAACAGCTTTGCGGGCAGTAGGGCGGCCTGGGCCTTGGCTATGGTCTCCAGGATGCTGGAGTCATCGTAGGTGAGCAACTGCAACACCAAGAAGCCCATGGACGCCGCGGCCACAAGCGCGAACAACGGCTCGAGCCGCAGGTAGTGTTTGAGTTTCTGAAGAAGCATGTGGAGTAAAAAGAAAACTGGCCAGCTTATTTTCAGACTACGGCAGACCACAAGTCCTGCATGCCGGGGGAAGGGCTCATGGATAAGCCACAGATAGCGAGTTAGTTGCGCAGAAGGGCGGGCAGGACAGAAAGAGGAAGTGAGCAAAATCCAGGTTTTGGAAAGTCTCGGAACAAGACATAGGAGTCTGTCTTGGCTGACTTTGAGTTTTTCTGTTTATATTTTCTCTTCACCTCCTTGGATGCTCTCATGGTGGAAGATCGTGGGCGGGCACCAAGGTGCTTATCTGCAGTCCGCCTCGTAATTACCCGGGCAAGAACCGGCAGTCTGACGCGTGGAATCGTGTCACAGCTGCAAAAACGGGCCAGTCTGGAACTTCAGAAATGACTAGAAATCAAATTTCAGCGAGAAAATTTTATAGAGGCTCTTCGTCTTTTCAACTTTCATTTCACTGTTTCTGTATTAATTGTGTGAGAGCCCATGTATGTAAATTGTGTGTTCCATCTGTGTAGACTGTGTGTCCTCACACTCAGCGGCCAAAGTACTTCAACTCGAACGGACGCACCAAGTTGTACCCGATAAACGAGCATATGATATTAAATTCAAAGGAAACATCACCTCCGCTGGCACTGAACAAGCGCGCAATCACGCCCTGGTACCATGTCTGGTTCATGGACAAAACCGTAGAGGCAACCCCAAAAAGGAACCCGACCACCCCGGCAATTCCAACAGGCAACGTCAGTCTGTCGTCGAAGTTGGTCACGTCGTATCCCTTGAAACCTCTCCTGTATATATAGTGCTCCGCCATGGTGATTCCCAAGTAGATGGAGACGTTGTAACTAATAATACTCAAAAAGTTGCTCATGGCTTCCTCGAACACGTAGTAGGCGGGAATCGCGAGTGCCAACGACACGAAGTTGCCAATGACACACCAGGCCAATCTGGGGAATTTCGCCAAGGGCAGCCAAATGGCCTGTGCAGAAAGCGCCAAAGAGTAGGACCCGGGCAAGTTATTTGCAATCGCAGACAACGCGAGCAACACCAAGCAGAACTTGCCAAATCCGTGCAAGTTGTCCACCACGACGATCTCGTTGACCAAGCCACCCACAGAGTTGTCGTTGTAAGCCGCCAACCACTGCGAGTCCGAGTAAGTGCCCATGGCACAAGCTGCACCCAAAGTGAAGGTGAAAATCAGCGGAATGCTCAACCCGATGACCATGGACCAGAAAATCTTCCAAGGGGCAGTGTCGCTGGGCATGTAGACGAAGTAGTCCGCGGCAGAGGGCGACCAGCCGGCGACAAATCCGAAAATGGTAGTAATGAAGGTGAGAACATTGCCTGCCTCCGCTGCTCCGGTCTCCATGGTGCCCCACACGAACTTGTGGGACATGGTCAAGCGCGCAATGATGACAAAGTAAACGGCCAAGTTGGGAATCCACGAGTACCGCTCGTACAAGTGGATGGTTCTGTAGCCAAAAAAGGCCAAGATGGAGGTGATACCCACAAAGATCAAACAGCCGGCCCAGGCAGGAAAACCGGAGCCCAAACTGACCAAGATCTGAACAGCAGGCAAGATGTTGATGGCATTCCATCCCACGCATGAAATGACGTTGAAAAGCGCAAAAACACGGCCCATTATGTTACCGGTGAAATACCGCGACAAGATCTGCTGGCGGAGGCCGAATTTCGCTCCGAAGACGGCAAAGTAGCCCACAGGGATCGCCCCCAAGATCGAGATAAACACAATGCACAACACACACGTTCTGAAGTCAAGGGCATAGTACATCGGGCCCAACATGCCTGTACTCAAGGCCGAAATGGAGAGATTGGGAGACAAGAACATGGTCAACGGAGATAACCACAGGCCATCCACTCTTTTGTCCTCGGGGACCCTCTCCACACCACGGATCTCGGCGTTGAGCTTTCTGCCGATTCTGTTGATGATGTTGTTGCTGCGTTGCAATCTCTGCTCCTTCTCATCTTCCTCACGGTCTAAGGACCAGTCCCTGAGCTGCTCCTCGTCGTTTTTGAACTCTGACATGGAAATTTAGAGGCAAGCGAACCTGAAAAGGAAGTTTGGTGAAAGTTAAATTTCAAAAAAAAAAAAATGAGGTACGAGCAACATGCTTTGACGTTTTTGGTATCTTGACGTGTAGAGCCGCACGATGCTGAGGCACCCAATCCGGATTAGGCTAGTGCGGAAACTTTTTCCCGCCGCCGTTAGATCGACAATCGAAGTGATACAAGAAAAAAACGAACCCATGGAAATAAAAAATGAGAAGTAGGAAATGAAATTAAATACCAGTATCTCGCACCTTTGACAATCTATTTAATGTCTTGCCCTCTATTTACTGGATCTCGTTTTGTTCCTTCTCTTTTTGTCTCTTTTATTTCTCTTCTATTTCTCACTAGACCTTCTCGGAGTTCATCATGTTCACTTGCGTCACCAGTGCGGAATCCCGCGAAGTGCCCTCCAAAATCTCCACAACGCCGGCATCCTCGTAGTGATTCAAGATCGCTCTCAAAGTCGAGGCATTTTTCTTGAAAAATTCCTCGTAGTCGTTGCCAAACTCGTCCAACGTCTCGGCCATCTCAAACAAGTCCATTCCCATCTCCTCCTCCTCAGCCAGTGCGCGCAAGTGCAAACCAGGGATCTTGTCCACTATGAACAAAATGATGAGTGTGAAAACAGCCGTCCATGCAATAATGGCCGCCCATGACGCCACCTGAAGGCCCAACTGCTTGAAATTGCCGTCGATCCACCCTCCCAAAATCTCAGTGGCCCCGTCGTAGCCAGCCACAGTCTTGGTTGCAAAAATGCCCGTAAGCGTTCCGCCAATCACTCCGCCGACGCCGTGGACCACCCCAGACAAACTGTAGTCATCGATTCCAACCCAGTGGTTCAATCTGATCACCAATCTGCACGCCACACCGTTGATTACCGACGTCAAGGCTGCTGCCCACGGCCAGTAGAAACCACAGCTGGGGGTGATGTTGACCAAACCCACAATGGTGCCCTCGCAGGCTGCTTGCATCGAGAACTTACCAGAAAGCAATGTATCAGTGATGGTGTAGGCCAAGCACGCGAAACTCAGCGCCAAGATGGTGTTCAAGAAGATATACCCAGTTCTCACATTCACCGAGAGCAAAGTGCCGGAATTGAAGCAGAACCACGCGGCCCAGATCAAAGTCACGCCAATGAACGTGGTCACAGTCAGATGACCGCGAGACTCGCTGATTCTGCCGCGTCTCTTGCCCGGCTGGCCTCTGGGACCCAAGTACCACGAGTAGCAGAAAGAAGCAACACCAGAGGCAATGTGCACGGGTCCTCCGCCTGCGAAGTCCAATGCGCCCCAGTTGTAGAGCCACCCGTTAGTTCCCCAGACCCAAAAAGCAAAGGGACAGTAGCACACAATGGTCCAGATGGCACCAACCACCAAAGAAGGCAAGAGTCTGCCTCTCTCACCGATAGAACCCAAGAAAATCTGCACGGTCGCAACAGGGAAGAAGACATTGAAGCAGAAGTTGATCACAGAGGGAAGGTTGCCTCCTTCAGTGAGCGGTTTGGCCTGGTCGTTGTACAAAGCAGCATTGTTGAAGTTGCCAATGAGCACAGAAGTAGATGTGGGAGATGCTGCCAAAGAATAGCCCAAAAGATACCAGATCACGACAACAACGGCGGTGGTCATGTAGGACTGAAATAAAATTTGCACGACATTTTTTCTCTTGAGAGTTCCGCCGTAGAAAAGCCCAATAGCCGGTGTGATCAAAAAGACTCCAAAGGCACAGAACATGATATATGCCATGTCCACGGGGACAAGCGTGGATGTCTGTTCCTCAAATGTTGATTCTCTAGGCAAGAGAGCTGAGGACATTTTGAAAATGTTTCAGTTGTAGTTGGCAAGTGTTGAGTTTCTCAGATGAATGTCTGTAATTGTTGAGCCTTAACTCTTGATAAAATATATCAGTGCTGATCTTATCTCCTCATTATGGAAATCTGGGGAATTAATACTGGCGAGGTCTCGGTCATTCTCGGTTTGCTGCAAAAGCATGGGTCTGTCATATAGCATGGCGTTTTTCTTGGCTTTCGGCTATGTTATAAACCTGTGATTTTTTTTACCAGATTAGGTTGGGAGTTCCTGTCATTTTTTCGCGATAAGAGAAACTCATGCAGCTGGAGTCTCTGCAGGACGTCAGAACCATGATTTTCACTTGACCATGGCAAAATTGGCCGTTCGACCGGATTTTCGACATGAAAAATTACTTGCTGATGACAACGGTGGTGATCTGGCCAATGAAATTGACAAAATCTGATCCTATGTGCAGGTATTCCTTATTTCCTGGGGCGGTCCACAGATAGCGCGATCAGCATCTCAGCACCCTTATCACGTCTTATCTCCAAGGCTGAGATAACACGTGGAATCTCCATAATTACTTGCATGGAATTTGAAATTTATGTTCACGGATATTGACTTTCGTGTTCTCTCACAAGCTTTTCTCCATCTGTTTGTCTCTATCTCTTCTGTCTCTGTCCTGTCAGATCTTTACCTGACATTGACAGGGCCAAGAGTCTGGGCGGTCTAGCCAAGCAATTTAGAGTGCATGTGACTGGCCGTTATTTGCATAATCCGTAACTGCGAGAGAAGAACTGGTCGATTGGGTAGGTGAAAGCGTTGATCTGATAAGATACGAGGCTGGGTTTACTGAACGCGGGGAACAAAGAGAGTAGAGGCAAAACTAAGCTAGAGCAGAAATGAAATCATAGTTACTTTCAATTATTGTTCCTTGGTATAAAATGGACGGAATTGGTAAATTTTCAGATCTGATCTGGTTTAAAATCACCTTTCAGAGCGGATAACTGTGAGGCATTGGTATCAGGGATAAGAGTATCACGATGAAAGGAAGTCAATCCAGGAGTGGAATCCCCAAAAACAGAAAATATGACTGTGACTTTCAATCGACTGAAATTGAGAAAAGTTACACAAAACTTATCAACTTAATAATTTCTTGGTTGGTCTCCTTGAGCTATTCGAAAGATCTAATTACATTCTTCCTCTACAGTTCCAGACTTGGGTGCGAAATCCTTTTGCCATTTCACAGCCATGGACAGATGCAGGTCTACACCACCAACAACGGCAATCAAAAAAATCCCCACTGATGGAAAATCTCTAAGTTGAAATCTAAATTATAACTCGGAAGCTGAAAGAAAAGCCCAACAGGAATCGTTTGTGTGATTGCACTATCTTCAAGAACACTTGTACACTGCAGGCATTCTCTTACTGGCAGGAGAATTCTCTCCGTTGTACGTGATCATGTTGCGCCTCACCCGAAACCCCAGCAACGAGTAGCCGCACCCAATGTTAAAGGTGATTTTGCTTCTGTCGTCGTGAATCACATGGAGCAAGCCGTCCTCTCCGTCGTACTTGACTTTTGCAATCGCGCTTCTGGAGTGAATAAACCTAGACCCGTCTCTCACGCCATGGAGCTTCAATGTCTTTTTTCTGGTCAAAGCAATGTTATTCAACACAACGAACGCAGTTTCATCGCCAAGCACAAGTTTCTGCGCCTGGATCGAGCTTCTTCAGTCCGTCGATCTCCACAGACGCAGATTTGGCAAGATGCAAGCACCTGTTGCCCGAGATATCTTTCCTCTGGCGTAAAAACGAGTGCTGGAGGCAGATCAGACCCGTGTTCTCGATCTCGCCGTCCTGGACGATCTCACCGTCCTCGCTCGAGCCGTAGAACTCAATAGTTCCCAGGTTGCCAATGCGGCGGCGAACATACACTGCGTCGTTCTTGCCGGCGCCGTAATGGTAGAGAAACCGGCCCTCATTATAGAGAACATGGAACTCCAACAGGCTGTCGCTGGACGCAGCCAGCATGTGGATGGTGTTGTAGTTGATGATGGTGCCAAAGCTGTAGAGGGCTGCTCCTTTGGAGTCGAAACTGATGTCTCCGCTGTTG
This sequence comes from Sungouiella ecuadorensis, assembly GCA_030579155.1. NCBI lineage: Eukaryota > Fungi > Ascomycota > Pichiomycetes > Serinales > Metschnikowiaceae > Sungouiella > Sungouiella ecuadorensis. Next base: position 515,278 of record JAKUAF010000010.1, on the reverse strand, counting down.
AGCACAATCCCGGGGCAGCTCATGGTCATGTAGTCGCCCTTGAGCAAAATCTCGCCCTGGTTCACAAAGGACTTTCTGGGCGCAGTCACAGTGATCCGGAGTCGGGATGCGGCGCTGGCCTGGAATAACGAGTTCTCGGAGTTGATGAACTCGCCGTTCAGCACCAATTCCAATTCTCCCGGAGACAAGATCATGGTGTCTGACCCCTGGTTACCGTTGAAGCCGTCGAACGTGAGTCTCGCCTCGTCCTGTGCGTTGCAGATGAAGCTGCCGTCGACCTTGAGCACATGTCCTCTCTTGAACGATAAGGTGTCGTCGAGCTTGTACATGACGTTTCCCGGGACCACAGTGTCGGTGCTCAAGCTGACGGTGTGGTCCGTGAAGGTCCGGGTGGAAGCTGTTGGGTTGGTGGTAGCAGCATGGGTGATGGTAACCGTGGGGATAGTAACAACCAAAGCAGAGGAGCTGAGGAGCGCCGTGGCAAGTGGAGCAGACAAGTGCATGGTGGATGGGAAAACTAAACTTTTGGAGCGAGCAGGGCAGAACTTATAAGTTCTGTAAAAAGTTTCTGGAGACTCAAATATAGACATTGGAATAAGACTTCCCGGCTCGTGCCAAGACACCAGTTATGCCTAGGTTGGTGACACATTGACACCAGTGAGAGCGACCAACTTGGGGGAAGAAGAGCCTTGACGAGGCAAAAGACATAGTCCAGGGTATAAAAAAAGGACTGTTCAAAAATATATAACGTTTTTTTCATGGGGCAGGCATATAGACAGGGAGTGGGAAGTCTGGTGTATTTTGACGATCTTGGCGAGACTTAATTTGTGTGTAGCCATTGTTGATTAAAGACTAAACACCTCACACAACCGGAGAGCAAATTCACTCACACAGTGGGACTGACTTGAGAAAGGAAAGAAAACTGAGACTTAGAAACGAAGGAAAAGGGAGGATGAATACAGTTGTATTCTTCAGATTGGATGGTGATTTGTCGTTTTTTGCAGCCACTTGCAACTCTTGCAGCCAGCATTCTGTGGTTCCATAAAGGAGGATGAGATTAGATTATCCGGAAAGAAACTAAGGAACGGAATCAATTGAGCTTTAAGGATCAAGAAAAATAAAGGCAAATCTTACTGTTGCCCATTTCCACGGGTCTCATGGCACCTTCAAGGACCACCTTGTGAAAGGAAGAAGCATAACTCCCCACGAGTGTTCGCCTGACTCCAGAGAGCCAGCTAAGTCAAAATGTGCATGAGTCTGACAATGTTTTTCTTCTTCTCTCTTTTCTAAATTTCCCTTCTCTTTTCTTGCTGCGGACAAAGGGGTCTATTTATACCATTGGCCTGCGTGGAGGCTTGGGCCAAATGTCAGCCAACTTCACACAACACCAAAAACCGCGTGAACAGAATATCAACGGCCTTATAACGGCGAAGTAAAAAAGCTGAATAAAAAAAAACGAGATGAAATTTTATTCGGTGTTTCAGTGGGCCAAAGTTGAACATTGCCTTTGAACACTGAATCCTCACCGAAGTCACAAAAATGCGCTTCATAAAGGAGATTTCTGCCCACCTCAAATCTGTAAAGTGACACACGGAAGAAGAAATTTTCAAGACTAGGCTATTTCAGTATCATTTATTATAACCTTCGGGTTTTTTCTTACGACTACATTTTTTTCTTTCGAACGAGATTCAATTTTTTGGTTGGGGCTTTTTGATCACAGAGTGTGAGCTCCGAATGTCTTAAGTATGTGCGAAAAACTAAAATCCTATAAATCAAAAATTTGGAAGTAGCAAAAGTCAACTCTTGCTGAATTTTTAGGGTGTCTCTAGTGAAATTCCCAAAAGTCTCATCTATATGAGTTTCAGGAAATTCGGATCAATTTCTGATTTTTAAGCACACTTTTGTCACTAATTAATTATTTGATTTTTGCAGATACACTTTAATTTTTCCACTAAGGTGCGCTTTTCCTGGAAAAACTGATAACACAGAAAAGGACAAAAAACCCGTGGAACATGTAAAAAACAATCTTGAGAGGTGACGACTTGATCTAAGTCTGATACGAACAAGAATGAGAATTAAAATTTTAAACAAAGCAAATTTGAGATTGTAAAAATCAGTATCCTACCTACTTCTCGATACTCTTCATTTTTGTGTGGTATATATGTTCCTGTACAATTGAGTGGCAGCGAAAGGTGAAATCGTGAGCCCCTTCTGACGACAAATTTACTAAGGCATCATAAAGTATACTTAAACGTTTTATGTATAATTTGAAGGCGTGCTACGGCTCCCGTCCGCATTCGAAATCTCCGCAACGTTGGACCATGAAATGTGTCAAGCCTAAATATGCAAATGCTAGAGTCTCCACCATCTTCACCCCTGTAAGTCTCAATTGATCTGCTTCCATGCATCGTTCATTCAAAGGTGACAACCTCTCATATAGGAGTGAATACCTTGTTTGTCCTCTTATCGATCAGACTCCCCACAACCTGTATGAGGAATCTCCAGAAAGCCGCGTCCTGCAGTCGTATTGTGAAATTGACAGGGTCAGGGCTCGTAATTCTTCTTTCCTTCATCAATGGACCCAGGTGAGATTTCATTCACGAATTCGAATGAGCAGCCGTCACTTTACCAACATGTGACAATCAGACCACTCACGTGCATTTATCGTTCCTTGAAGCCCATTTCGCCGAACTCTCAATCCATCTTTCTTTCCTGTGGCGTGGCCATCGATCGGCTGATCAAAGCCTCTTTCACTTGGTTTCCGCACGATAAATAACCACTGGCGCCCGCTTGCCTCACATCCATACAAAAAAAAAGATTGGAGCAGCTTCTTTTTCGAATCCTTCCGACATTTTTTATCAGGTATATCTTAGGATCTCACACCAACTTCTGATAATTGAAACTCAGTTGACGTCCTCCCCTTATCTTTGGAAAGACTGGAGCTTGATTCGATTCCAATGAACAGATTATTCTCAGCAATTGTAATTGCTGCGGCGTGTCTTATTGCAGGCGTTGCCAGTGCTCTTCCGGATTATCAATTTCGTCGCAGGAATACTATTGATACGTTCTCAAACTTCACGTTCAACTTTACTGAGTTCAGCAACTGCACGTCTGCTAAAATCAGCGATATCATACTTTGGAAGGATGATAACGGTGAGTACATCGTCACTCCAGATAATGGCACCACTTATGACGAATACATCTGGCTCGATTGTGTTGATTTGCAGGATGTGGGTAAGTCTTGTCAGTGAGTGATGGCACCTATGTTGTCGACTGGGAGCGTGCAAATAATGATGTCATCCGTGACACTTTACTGTGGTCAGGATACACCTACCGGGTAGATTGTCTGTGTCAGGGAAATCCTGAATGATGTTGTTCGAGTGTCAGTCATGAGGTTCTCGAAGACGAAAGATCTTTGTATGATGATAACCATAGAAATTTTGGACTTTGGCCATCAGGGCTCAGTGAGTTTGACAGCACATGACTAAGATCAAACTAGATGATCTGCTGCCTCCACTTCTGCACCCTTTCTGCACTTCGGAACACCTCCGCGGACAACTTTTCTGGCCCCAAGCTCCCTTCACTATGGCGAATCCGGGAAAATGTCCAGCCAATATTGAAAGAATGTTGAAATACTGTCAACCAGCCGTGTGAACCGCGCAAGTCCCTTCTTCGTGCTAATCCCCGGCTTTAATGCATCCTCCGCAGCTTCCCTACTGAATAATCCCGCTTTGTGCTTTGCGCTGTGGGATGTGAATATCTCACTTTAAGCGGAAGATTTTTTTAGTCAGTTTGTAAGGTGTTGTTTTTCATTTGTTCATTTCGATTGTCTTCCTTTCATGTTGATTTGTGTGTTAAGCGCCAGAACTTAGGGAGGTACGGAACCACAATGAATGAGAAGCACCAATTTATCATTTTATTGATATTTCATTTTATTTTTATGGATTCCAGTTTACTGAGAGAGCTAAATGTTGATGCATTTTGACCTTAATTTCTTGCTTTGCCGTGTGGTTTATTGCACTGTGGAGTTCCCCATAGTTAACATGTTCTCCGCATTTCCATACACCTCCGAGTATTTCCACCCACCACCAGAATATCTAAAACATTTTCTAATTATCTTATTCAGACTGAAATTCCAAGGTATCTTCAGATTTTCTTGCCTTAAAAACCTCATTTCGTAATTTTTTGCCAGAATATTTGTGTAGCAGTTGGAGTCCTTTTCGTGATTTCACAGCCAATACAGAAGTACAGACCCCAGTTCCCAACCTGAAGACGTCCAATCCAAAAGAAATCAGAAAATTCCTTCAAAAAAGAAAGAAAGAGAGTTAAATAGAAGAGGAGATTACACGTTATTATAATCATTTCTTCCAATTTCTCCTCTTTTTTTCCCTTTCCCCTTCCTATTCCTCTACACCTTCTTCTGACTAGTCAATTAACAACACACAAATACACATCAGTAATAAAAAAATGCAAGCTCACATGCAACTTGTTCGGCTTTCTCCTGCTTAATATGGCAACTGGGTGCCGTCGTAGCTCAAAAAGTCTCCGCTTTGCTCGGGCTTTACCTCCCCAATCACCTTATATATTGCCTCAGCGCTTTCCTCGGGAGTAATCGCCAACTGCCTCAACAATTCCAAAGCTTCAATTCCAGCCTTCCCCATATCAGTCAGAACCACTCCTGGATGCAAGGAAATTGTGACTGAGTCCTTCAATTCCTCGTCGCTGGCGTTTTCCACTGCAATGTGTTTGGCCAAAAAGTTCACCGCTGCCTTGGAGAATCCGTAGGCTTTGGTGGGCAACGCAAACCCGCCCATGCTTCCTGCGACCGAGGAAATGAAAATCAACTTCTTGGAGTTTCCAGTGGGCTTCTTCCAGTAGGAATAGATGGCCTGGTAGAGTTTCACACTGGCCAAGGCATTTCCCTCAAACTGCTCCACAAAGGTCTCAATTGGCTCGGTGGCAACGGTATTCTCGCTCATATAGAAGATTCCGGCATTTTGAATAACAACATCAGCGCCATTCTTTAAGAACTTCAGCTTGCTCAAATCAGATTTCTGTTTCTCCACAGAATCGGTCACGTCCAACTCGATGATCTCGATATTGTCTCTCTTCAAATTCTGGAGCTGCTCTGCTCTGCTCAAAGAACGAGTGGTGGCCACGACTTTGTTTTCCTTGTTGGCAGAAACGATTTGAGCCAAGGCAAATCCAATTCCTCTGTTAGCACCGGTAATGAAGTAGGTAGACATTGTAAAAGTGGTTTTCGATTTTAGTTTTTGGTTGTTTGAGTTTGTATTCAATTGAATGGAAAACTATAAATTCTTGGAGTTATTTGACCCTTATATAACCGGTGTCTGATGACAAACTTGACATGTCTCAGTTTCGCAGCTACTGCATTTGTCAGACGGAACAACCCCAATCGGGATAATTATGCGCACTTGTTTCCCCATGGAGTAATTGGCTCCCATCGTTTTTTGAAAGTACGACTCCGTGAAGGAAAACTGACAAATTGGATTTTTCGTGGGTCTCGCAAATACAGAAGAGACACCTGGATCGAAATTTTTTTGATGTCCTTTGGGGTTTTCCAATGCGCTTGAGATATCATCCCCCAATTGACTGCAAAAGTGAGGTCAAGAGAAATAAGAAAGCACTACAAATCTGTTTGATGGATTGCAATTGACATTTTACTGTGCATAAATCTTCTTTCACACTCGAGCAGATTTATAAACTGAAATTGAACTAGTTTGGGGGTTCTTGTCTTGCCTTTTCTTAGTCTTCTGGATTATTGTATGGAAACAGCAAGTGAGATAATCTCGGTGTATACCCGTCCAGAGTGCATTTTGACACTTAATTTCAGCTTTTATTTCTGGTATTTCCGTCCAGAACCACCGAAAGCCTCCACGAAACAACCTTTTGTGTCTTCCTTTATTGCTTGTGATTCTCCTCCACCATGTGTTCCTACTAGTGGAGTGCGACTCACAAATCTGGACATCAATATTCTCCCACTGTTTCCCACAGAAAATACAAAGAAAAAAAATTTAGAGATTCATCATTCCCATTAAAATTATCAAACGATTTTTCTCAGTTCTATTTCTCCTTTACTTTTTCAAAATTCTCCAGTTTACCCTCTTCGCTTCCTCCCATCTTCCTCTCATCTATGCACTACTCTTCTCATCTCCACATTTTCTACTCCCCACAATGTCCCAGCAACAGGACCTAATTTTCTTCAGCGACAACTCCATTGTGTCTGACCGCTGTCTAGCTTCCCAAAACATCCAAATAATCACACATAATGAGGGCACAAGCCCTAGTTGGCTTCTCACATCCATAATCGAGAACGGATTGGTAGGAACGGCCAATCTGGTCAACAGAGAGCTCAATAGAAAAATCAGAGATAGGGCATCGGTTACAGTTGCCTCCTTTGTGCACAGCAGAGAATTTTGGGTCTCGGCGTGCAAGAAACAGGGCGTTGACTTGGACAGCACCGAGAACTTTAACTATGTGGATTGTCTCAGTGAACTCTTCACCAAGCAGGTGATAAACACGGAGAAACTGAAGGTGCAGGTGGAAAAACTATTTGGTGGTGTTGGCACTTCCATTCAGAAGCAAAAGCTCGAGAAGAAAGTCGCCATTCTTGAAAATCCAGAGCTACTTTTGGCTGCCACCGATATCACGGCCAACGACATGATCCAGAACCTCAGGAAACTCGCCGCAACGGTGAACAAGCTCATTGTTGTTCTCAACACGGACTCACCCCTCTTAAACTTCGCCATGGCGCTTCCAGAGGACCCAGTGACGAAAATCACCGACTTCTACGTGAAGTTGCACCATTTGTCCTCGTTGAACATCAACATCCTGCCGTTGGCCACAGGGAGAGCTAAGGACATCACCGGCTGCTTGACTGTGGCGAGGGGAGCGAAACCTGCACCTTTGGCCGTCGTCGAGAAGGAGTACATCTTCCACCTTTCCAAGGACTCCGTCAAGCTATACTTCAGATAGAAAGACTTTGAACTCCTTTTGGTTTTTGCCTTTTGCCCTTTACCTCTTTTGGTGCTGGCTGTAGAGATCGTCGAGCTCAAACTCAATGGCACATCTCGTCCAGATCAAAGGGAAAAGCGGCCACACGGATCTCTCGCCAACAAGAATCCAGTATGGAATATTCTCCATAGTCTTGTGCACGTCAAACACACGGCCAAAGTCGCGCACCAAGTAGCGGAGTTCGGGCACCACGGTGATTTCCCGAAGACTGGAGGCGAAGTTCGCAGCAGTGGACGGTTTCTCGTCGATGCACAACCGCTTGATGATATCGGGCAATATACCCAACTTGTTCATCACCTCGAGCCTATGCTGGATCTCCAAGGCAAGAACATTCTTCACGTGCTTCATTATGTTGCTGCCCAGGTCGTTGGGCAAGTGCTTGGACTGCACAGGCGATACCTTGAGCTCCACTCTTTTGGTATCGTTTCTCCACGCAGAAATGGACCGAGACTCGTAAGATTCCTCGTTGATTCGGATCTTGCCGTACGCGTTGTGGTGCTTCAAGTCGTCGCTGATCATGGGCGCCAAATACGGCCGTGCCAAACTGGTGATGAAGTGGTTGACGTTGAATAGCTCGGTGAGTCTTGTGTACGGGGAGTTGTCCAGCAACTGCCCCGAGCGGCCGCCATTCTCGTTCTGTTTCCGCCGGAAGTAATGCTGCAGGTAGTTCACGTCCTGCGGCTTGAGGTACGACACGTTCAAGTTGGGCGTCACGGGCACGATCTCGTCGTTGAAGTCCTTCACATAGAGCTGGATGTTATCCGACAACACCCCGGTGCCGATCAGCGCATAGATGGCCGTCCAGATGATCACGTTGGGCGCGGTGATGTAGTTGAGCAACAGCGGGACCGCGCGGCTGGTAGGGTGCACCACGATGTTCAAGATCTTCTGCGTTTTCAAGTATGCCTCCTCAAAAGTCAAGTCGCCAATGGTGTCCCGCACAAACTTGAGGAAAATCAATATATCCTGCGAGTAGCCCTTGCGCACCACGTTCTCGATCACGTTGCCGTACCGCTCGTCCACGTCGTGGTTCAACTTGTCCACGTCGCCGATGACGTCTGTGATCAGCACCAAGATGGGAATGAGCTCCGTGTCCGTCAAGGTGCACACCAAGGACGCCACTGCAGCGCCCACAGCCAGACCGCCAATTACACGTGGCAACAACCCCTTGAAGTACAACGCCCGCACCACACCCAAGTGGCAGAGCCCAAAGAGCGACCCGCCCTGCAAGATAAGTGCCGTGCACCCGAACAGCTGGCGTGCGTCGTGAAAGAAGTCTATTTTTAGCTGCTTCGAGTTCATGATGTAGTCGTCGTCCGCCTCCGCGGTGATCAGCGCATTTATGTAGTTCAAACACTCGAGCACCTCGCTGATGTACTCTTGAATCTTGAATTTCGTGCCCAAGTACAGTTTTGTGTAGAGCCGCTTCTGGGCAATGCCGCCGAAGTTCCGGATGAGCCCGGACCGTAGCAACGACATAATAAGCGGCGCGTCTTCATTTAATCTCGCCTCCCTGAGGAGCGCCATGCGGTCATTCAACAAAATGTAGTCGTAGTGTTTCAGCACAAAGTTCTGCCGCCACAAGTCCATGTTGGTGAGCCTGTCGATCTCCGTGACCACGGCCTTGAACTCATTGTAGCTCTCTACGTTCTTGAGCTGCTTGACGTACTCCTTGAGCGTGTCCTTGCGGGTGTGCAAGTAGTATAGTTTCCTGACCCAGAAGAGCCAGATGTCGAGGACGAAGTCGACGAGGATCCAGACGAACGCGGGGGTGTAGTTGACGACGATTGCAATTATTGGGAACGCCACGTAGTACGCTAGCCGCCGTAGCATGGGCAAAAAAATTAGGTGTGGGTCTTGGTGGATTTGCAGGTCCTTTTATAGTTGCAGATACTAGTTGCAGGCTGTAGATTGTATGTGTATGTGGGGCGCGCATGTGAAAGGCCAGTTGAGATGAGGTCAGAAGAGAAGACACATAAATGGAGAAAGAAAGAAATAAAGGAAGTGAACGTGAAGAAAAATTGTGATTGAGATTCTTGCCGGTGAGAGAAACTGAAGCATTTGTGCAGTGTCATCATGACTTGTCGTGTCATTGCAGAAGTGTATCCTGTTCTTAACTATGGAGAACAGTGCGAAGTGAGACCAGAGAACTGGACACACTGAAATATACTCGGACAATACATGAAATCAACAATCGGACATGAAGACACAAAACAACGGAAATAGAGTAAGAGAGACTGAATTTCCATTCGGATTCTGTTCTTGAACTTTTTCAAATTCTTTCTTTTCCCGAATTCATCATGCCTTTCGAGTGACTCTCATCTCCATGGCTGCGAAATCGCACTTGCAAGAACAATCATAAGCACACTTTCTTCAGAGGAAAAAAAAAAAAAACACGAAAGAAAGTGAAAATTAGGCGCTTTATTGAAGAATTCAGGCCTTGGGTGGAGAGTAGAGCTTCTAGATTTTTTGGAAGACATCAAAGTGAATAGCAACATTTATCTTGAACTGATTAGCTACGAGTGCGATATTGTTATTGGTGGTGGTAGCATCAGTTCTTGGTCTCTTGCAATTCCCAATACATGGGAAGCAATGTACACATGTTTTCTTTTCTTTTTCAACTGGAACGCTGGGCTGGCTCTTTTTTCTGCTCCAAATCTAAGAATGCTCGACGAATTTCACTAGCCACTGTTTGGGTTTTCCCGTTTCATCTATCTTTGTACCGCATTGCGTCACGCACTGCACACGAAAGAAATTAATCGACCGTGGAATACGTCAACTGAGCGATTAAAAAATATGCGATGATAAAGATAGTTCTCTCGCGACCCTAAACTCTTCAGACTTTTCCATTTTGGAGCTTTTTTTCACTCGGACATGTTCGACTCCCTTTGGACAGTAACTTTGCAGCCAATCTACTGAACCATGACACACGACCACGAGTTGGAGAATTTTCTCAAGGCTAAAAATTTCGACGATACCGCCACGATCACTTCTAATGATGGAGGGCCAATTAAAGTTCATGTTAAGTATCACACGCTCAAAAGAAATCTCGGCTTATTTTGTCCAACAGACACTTTGGATGCGGTTCTTGCTTACAATCCCGATGCAACAGTCCATGAGGTCGCCGTGTATGCAATTGAAAACTACCCAGAGACAGTGAACTGTCCAGACCTTGGCAATTTTGTTGTTTTTCATGAAAAAAACTTGGTGGTGGACATGAGCGCCAGGTTTGGCGATATCTTTGGCCAAGATGATACGATAGTAATTTCCAACAACACGAAGGTGTACGATATTGCGGAAGATCGGAAGAAAAAATCGGCACTGATTGTGATTGGCCTTTGTATGTTTGCGTTTTTCTTAATGGGCGTCTTGGGTGAATTGAGCAAATAAAGTGTAATCTTTTCCAATTGCTTTTCGTGTTTCTCATCACAACATATGCAAAGATCTAACTCTCTGTGGCTCGAACGGAGATTGTCTCGAAGCCAATAAATCCGCCTCATAAACTGTTAGAAATTACATGAGAAAATTGAATGAATATCCGTTGTCACTGGATCGACTGTTGGTAATTTCTTTGTATCGAATCCTAAATGCGCCAGCTCATTTGAGAACTTAGTGTTTCGAGCCACGCGCTTGCTCCTCGTCTGCTAAGTTTAATTCCAGTAGTACAAGCTGATTTTCAAAAACATATATTGCGCTATTGAAAAGCTAATCCATCGGTAATTCTTAGATGCCTAGATGTTGGAGCGAAGCCACAGTCAAGAACGAATCAATTTTTTTTCAATTGCCCTTCCGAGTTATGACCCTCGTGCTTTTCGAAGTGAGATTTTCGCAAATACCCATTTTTGGGCTCGTAAACTTTCGTTGCAGACATTCCATCAACTCTTGTAAGCGCTGAGCATGGGATAAATTGGTCGAGATTCTGACAGGCCATTCTTACGCAAAAAATCAAAGTGATCCAAGCCACTTGAGCACTTCATGGAAACCAGCCGCGAAGATTTATGCATGTGGCGTTTTCAAGTATTTGACAGTGGCTTACATGAATCGCTCCTTTGGTCTCAGATCGGTCGATCGCTATTCACCTCCAGTGCAGGTGGCAAACCTATCGAGGAAGTGGAAATCTCCTCCCATTTCACAGTTAGCAACCACCTCCTAGTATCAAAAGCCAGCTTAGTGTGTGGGAATGAAACGTGGTTGGGCCTTCATGTAGTTCAAAGAAGTTGGGCAAACAAAAGCCATTCCCTGGCGTCGAAACATAATAGATTTGTTGAAAATTTACATAGTGCTCGCATTTCTCAGTCCTGTAGAAGGTGTCATGCAATGCTTGATGGATTTGTTGTAGATACTCAGAGGATTTTGTTGAATTATGGAGAGAACAAGTAGGAACAGAAATCGAGTGCACATGGAATTATACAAGGGCAGGGGAATTATACTGAGATCAAGTGAACAAGATCACCAGAGATTGGAAAGAAATATCAGGGCCAAACATAATTGAAATCTTAATTTCTTCTTGAATCTCCCTATCATGGGTGATGTACTCTCGCACTTTTTGGCTGCGAAACCCAAGACAAGAACAACAACGAAAAGAACAAACACAGCGAAAAGAAAATGCAACCAAAAAAAAAAGGGAAAACAACAACAGCAACAAATGAAACTCAAAGACAATGATTTTCTCTTTAATACCCACTCTTTTCATCTTTCTCCCTTCCCTATCCTCCCTCTCTTCCCTCCACCTCTTTCCTGCACACACATCCTCATTTCTTTACCTCATCTCAACCTACTACTTACCACTTCTTCTCCACAGATGTCTTCCTCCAGACAACGAGTGCAGCAGACTAGGAACCCGGTGCTTCCGGCGAAAACCACAGCCGAGCAAAAATACTGGCGCGGTTTCCTTAACCCGCAGCTCATCAAGGAAAACCACCCAATCACCCACATCCACTTCAACCCAGTAGCGCCCCATGATTTCGCCGTCACCTCTTCTACGCGGATCCAGGTGTTTTCGCTGAAGACCAGACAGGTCATCAAGACGTTCTCGCGGTTCAAGGACGTGGTCTACTCGGGCGAGTACCGATATGACGGGAAGTTGCTTGTGGCGGCAGATGCCAGTGGCTTGGTGTCCATCTTTGACGCCTACCAGCCGCGGAACTTGCTTGTGAGCTTATCTCCGTCATCGCATCCGACACATGTGGCCAAGTTTCATCCGACAGTGGGGAACCAGCTCATTACGGGCTCCGACGACCGCGTGGTCAGACTCTATGACATTTCGCAGACCACCCAGGGCCCCATAGTGCAGTTCGACGAGAGCTTCCACGGCGACTACATCCGGCTGTGCAGCTTCATTCCAGGTAACCCCAACTTGATCACGACGGGCTGCTACGATGGTATTGTTCGTATTTTTGACACGAGGCAGCAGCAGTTGGTGGCCAAATTTGACCAGGGGAACCCCGTGGAAGATGTCTTGGCACTCACGCCCACGACTCTTGTGAGTGCAGGTGGGCCCCAGGTGAAGGTGTGGGACTTGCTGCGGGGTCTGAGGATCCACGAGTTCAACAACTTCACGAAAACAGCCACCACTTTGCATGATACAGGCGAAAAGGGCCTCTTGGTGGGTTCGCTCGACGGCCACGTGAAAGTTTTCGACTACACCACGACAAACTGGGACGTCAAGTTCGGGTGGAAGTTTGGGTCCGGCGGCGTGTTGTGTCTGGCTGTTTCGCCCAACTTCAAGCACTTTGCCACGGGTCTCACCCTGGGGCTTTTGCTGATCAGAACAAGAAAGACTGAGCCATCCGTGCCGCAGCAGAAACAGCAGAAAACAGGCACATACGCACGTATAGTGAAGGGCGCCGAATACTTGGGCGACGAAGAGCACACGGTGGTGCACACAAGTGGACCGTCCACCAAGAAGTTGAAGCAGTTTGAGAAGCACTTGAATGCGTTCAAGTGGCTGGATGCATTGGACAGCGCGGTGACCACGGGACTCCCCAAGGAGCAGACGGTGACATTGTTGAACGAGTTGAAGAAACGGGGAAAGATCAGAATCGCCTTGTATGGCCGCGACGAGATCTCGCTCATGCCCATTTTGCTGTGGTTTGTCAAAAACATTGAGGACGTGCGTTCGTTCAATATCGTGTGTGACTTCATCGCAGTGATTTTGGAGATGTACGGGAACTTGGTCGACAAGAGCGTGGCATTGGAAGAGGCGTTCCAGAGCTTGCTGGACCGAATAGCTGTGGAGGTGAGAAAGTGCCGGGAGGCCAACGAAATCAGCGGCATGTTGGAGCTCTTGGCGGTGTAATATAGACAATGAAGAGAAAAGTAAGAGAAAAAGAAAAGGAGAGAGAAACCAGGGAGACAAGAGATCGAAGAGAGAGACGAGAGACGACATGTGTACGATGAAGGTAAAGAACGTGAGAATCTGGTAAGTGTTTGGGCGTAGGCGTAGCATTTCTCGAATTCTTATCTGATCTGATCATACTTCCGCAGTTCATTTTCATGTCCATGGAGAATGAGAGGAAGTATGTAGAAGATCAAAGCTTTTTTGCCGCTTCAATATCTTCTTCTCTTTCCCCTCTTTTTCTGTGGTTTTGGTGGTTTCTGCGCCACCGCTGCTCTGCAGAACTCAGAACAGTACCATTTTTCGGTGGTGTACCGAAGTGCCTCCACTCTGTTTAACAACCCAACGCATTTATAGTGAAACCACTCGCCGTTCGTGCAGTTTTCATTATCACATGCAATCATGTCACCGAAAGACTTCTGCTTACAGAAACAGTACAATTCTGTGTCCTCTTCTTCCACTGGCGGAGATTCATATACTGGCTCCGCAATTTTCTTCTGCACTTTGGCTCTCGGTCTTCCAACGGGCTTCACCACTTTCTTGGGCAGCGCAACTTGCCTGAGTAACCGTTTCTCCAGAGAAACAGGCACGTTCTGGGCCAATACAGCCGAGTTTGCACTTCCAACTGGTTGAATTTTCGGAGGCCGCCCTCTTCTCCTCGGAAGCGGCACCTCTGCGCTCTGCACCACCTTTCCCGGAAAGCTGGTCCTCGTTCGTCTTTCTCGCTTCACTCCTAGCGGGATTGTCATCTTGTTGTGTGCACTTATCTCCTCATTTGTCGATTTCAGAGTTCCATCTCGAAGCCTGCGAGATCTCTGTGTTTCTGCTCCTGGTTGCGGCGAGCGTGACAACTTGAATATGATCTTGATTCCCGCACCGTTTCCTGGGGTTTTCTTGATCACCACACGGCCCTGGTCCTGCAAAACGCGCTCGTGTTCATTGAGAGCTTCAACTTGCGAAGGAAGCGGGTTTTCTTTGTAGTGGTCGCGCAATTGCTGCCTGAGCAAGTCCAGAGAGCCTGGGTCCTTCGCTAGAGGCACTTCCACAGCTGCTTGGAGCTGTGTGACCTGGTCTCTGACCAGTTTTTCGTGAACTTCTAGCTGGTTGCATAAACTGTCCAATTCCGCCACGGCCTCATCGTGCCAACGCGTGATTTGCTTTTGCTTTAGGTAGAAGTCATGTGCCAAAGTACTATTTTGTCCCTCCCAACCGTGTTTGGCGATGTGTTTCTGGAGCATATAGTGTAAATTCTGCTTTTCTCTCTCGAGCGCGAGATTGCATGTCTGGACAAGCCATAGTGACCTGACGATATCGCAGGGCAAGTGGTCGACTGTGGAGATGAACGTGCTATATAGCGACGAGGAGCTCAGCACGACACCCAGCATTTTTAGTTGGCGGTGTTTTGTTAGTGGATTGTTGGTGTAGTGCAGGTAAGCCGAGCTCGCTAAATCACCCAGAAAAAGTCAAGAGGGTGTAATTACTGCACCTAACTACATTCAGCCTGGTTTATTGTTCTGGGTGTTATATCCCAGGACTATAAAAAAAAGAGAAAAAAAAATTAAAATTTTAGGAGACCTATTGTTTTTTCTGATCGCCCTTGGCTATTGTGAACTCAGACCCTTGCTCCGCCTGATCTTGGCTGTGCTGCTTATTAATCAGCTTGCAAAAACCACGGAAAAATCAGAGATGTTCTGGAAATTGTCAGAGTCACGATGGAAATTCGCAAGCCCAGTTTTATTGTGGGAATCCTGCTCCTTTTATATGTTTTCTTTCGGTGCACACCGTCATGTTGGTTGACACATCCCATGGTATCCGGGTGCCATCGCTCGCAACCTTGACAATATATCAAGAGTCGATATTCCACGGAAAAGCAACCTACAATTTATTTATAAATGTCCAGCCATGATCCTCGTGGTGTGTGCCCTCGCTGTGATCCTGGCAGGTTTTCTCGTGGCCTGCCTTTGCGACAAGTTTGACTGCCCGCATTTGCAGCCAGCTACAGTGCCAGAGACGAAAAGACAGACATATATTGAGCCAGGGAAGCTGACGGGTATATATTGCATTGAAATCGACGACATCGAGGAGAGCGAGTCGGAGACTGAAGCTCTAAGTTGGTGACATGATGATGTTCTCAGTAGCCCATATCAATATTCTGAGCAAGATGTGGGTTGAAAACACGGCAACAAAGAGACCCGGAAGAAGGCGATATGCCTGGTGGTTTTTGAGCAAAAGAATCATGAGAAATCAAGAATATTAGAAGTTGAGAACCAAAGAATGTTAAAAGTAGTTAAAAGTGGTGGAGGATTTATCTGCGTTGAAGTATTTACCTGTGGTTTCAGAATTGTTTCACAATCTAGATAAGGTCGGGGTGAAGGCGAAAAGTAAGTGCGAGAAAGAATATTCAGAAAGAACGGAAAGGAAGAGGAAAAGACAAGGGATATAAGAAATAAAAAGGAAAGAATATCTCAAAATGTATAATGATCCGAGCACTGTCTTTTTCTCTCTTCACTTTATCTCTTTTTTCTCTGGTTCTCTCTCTTTGTTCCTCTTCCCTCTATTTTCTTTCCCTTCCTCTCTTCTCTACATTTGCTGAAAGCATAGTGTACATTAGCAACTACTCGTCAAGACAAGCCCAAACTAACTTACTCCAAGTCCTTCTTCAAGGTACCCAAGAAAGCTCTCTTCTCGGCTGGGGTCTGGAATCTACCCTTACCGAACTTAGAGGCAGTGTCAATCCACTTCAAGTTAACCTTCTCCAAGGCTCTTCTGGAGGTGTCAACGTACAAGGACTTTCTCAAAGTGACAACTCTCTTTCTGATACCTGGGATGGAGCCCTTGACCAAAACAAAGTCGTTGTTGACGTTACCGTATCTGACGAAACCGCCCAATGGGTTGATGGTCTTCTTGGTTCTGTCAAACTCGGTGGCACCGTTGGCCTCGTCAGCACCGGAACCGACTCTGTACACCTTGTGGTTGATCGAGGTTCTGTGGTGGTAACCTCTCTGACCAGCTCTTGGGACGGTCCAGTTGACGTTGGCTGGGTGCCAGGCACCGATACAAGCAACCTTTCTCAAACCTCTGTGGGTCTTTCTTGGCAACTTCTTAGTGCCCCATCTGTGGGTGACACCCTCGAAACCGTGACCCTTGGTGACGGCGACAACGTCGATCATCTCGTTCTGCTCGAAAACAGAGTCGACGGTGACGGTCTTCTCAAAGTGCTCCTTGGCCCATTGCACCTTCTCCTCGACGGAACCACCGTTGATCTGGATCTCGGCCAAGTGAGCCTTCTTCTGAGACAATGGGGTCTTCTTCACCTGGGTGTGCACCAACACTCTGACAACAGAAGCGTACTTGGTGATTCTGGCCAACTCACGGTCGATCTCCTCGCCGTTCTGAGCGTACTTGGCAGAGTACTTGGTGAAGGCCTTCTTCTTGGACTTGTACCAGTTTCTGTAGAATCTTCTCTTGACTTCCTCAGAAAGGTGCTCGGCCCAGACGGTGGTCAAGGATCTGAGGCCTCTTGGGGTCTCGACGTATCCGACAACACCGACAACAACCAAAGGTGGGGTGTCGACCACAGTGGCGGCCTCCACAACCTCACGCTTGTGCATCTTGGAGCCTGGTCTATCCAAGTCTCTGACGATGGTGGTCATACCGGCCTTGTAACCCAAGAAAGCGGTCAAAGCGACTGGCTTAGACTTGACGTCCTTTGGGAAGGACTTGACCTGACCTCTGTGGGAGGCAGCTCTCTTTCTTGGGAGGAAACCCAAGGAACCGTGTCTTGGTTGTTCGAACTTTCTGTGGGACATTTTTCTGAATGAAGTAGAGAGGAAGAAATTTGATGAGAAAAATTTTCAGAGAAGTATGGAGAGTGCGGGTGCGGGTAACCCCTTGTGTGTAGGAAAAGAAGAGGCGAGGAAAAATCTGAGAAAAGTGAGAATAAGACGATCAAAAAGTGAGAAAAGTGAGAAAGGTATTTTGTGGTGTATGCAGGATAAAAGAGGTAGGAGATCTGGAGAGGTGAAAGTGAGAGAGTGGAGAAAAAAATGCAAGATTTGAAAAAGTTACGAAAGGGAATTCCATCTGTTTGCCTTTATTCTCTGAATTGATATTCTTCTCATCACGTGATGATCTCGTGAATGTAACTTTGGCGCTAGTAGATATACTATTGGTGAGTGGAAACAGTGGAAGACAAGCTCATCGAATGTCAAAATCTAAGAACTTTATCTTTTTTGCGAGATGAATTTGTCTCATTTGAAGCATCCAAATACTAATTTCCTTGAAACTTTCTCAAGTTTCTTCCATTTTGCTGTCCCGACAACCGATTACACTTGCTTTTGGGTATCTCCCCACAATCCCCAGTAGTCTGATTCTCCGATCCACCAATCCTGTCAATTATACAATACTTTAATTTTCTTATTAAGTTTTCTTTTTCTCGTCTCGTTCTCACCCAATTGATCTTCAAGTCTTTTTCCACTTCCCTTACTCAACTGAATGCGCTCCACATAGTCTCCATTGAGGCTGCGAATTACTAACTGTGGCCACAGCTATGGATTGATCAATGATCTCAGATCTCATAACTAGGGATCTTGAAATCTGAAAATTCGCTGATTTCTGACAGACCTGAAGATCAATTTGCACTTGAACTCATGAAACTTTTTCCTGTTGTTCCTTCCATTGCAAATCCCATGTCTCCCTTTCTTAGTAATTGTAACCTTACTGGCAATGCTGCTGAGTCTTGTGCAGGCTGATACTGCAACGAGCCACACCTGCCTGATTATTTTAGTAAATAACTGACAAATCCGTCTGTCTGCAGTACACACACCATGCGGGCTCCACCATAATTAATAATCTCGCAACATATAAGGAGCCCGTCCCCCCACAATTTCTCGATCACAAATTTCTTTACAAAAACAATCAATTCCTCACAAAATGTCTAAACCATCTGTTGCCATCTTCGGACTCCACGGCGCTCTCGGCGAGCCTACCATCCAGGCTTTCGAGAGCCCCGTTTTTGCAGACAAATTCCAGTTCCCTGTTTTGGCAGTGACTCGTGATGTCTCGTCGTACACATCCAACGACAAAATCAAGTACATTTCTGGCGACTACGTCAACGGCCAAGAAGAATTGATCGCGCAATTGAAGGGCACTGACGTCATTGTGGAGTTGATCAGCCCAAATCCACAGGTGTTGGCTGGCGTGGAGACGATCGTGAAAGCGGTGCAGCCCAAGATCTTCGTGCCAACGCAATTCGGCACGGACTTGGAGGCTGCACGTGAAATTTTCCCAGGGTTCTTGGCGCTTAAGTCCGAGCACTCCGACCGTGTGCGTGCGCTCGGCGACATCAAGGTGGTGGACATCTACAACTCGTTGTTTGCGCAGGGCAAATGGATGTACGAAGTTGTTGGCCACGTGGGCGCCGACGTGGACACGAAAACTGTCACCTACTTCGGCTCGCACGACACGCCCATTGCATTCAGCTCGCTCGACGACGTGGGAAGATCCATTGCATCGATTGCAGCGAAGTCTCCCTCCGAGTTGCCAGACAAGTTGAGAATCCAGTCTGGAGAGGTCACCGCTGAGGAGGTTGTGAAGAGGTACGAGGAGACGCACGACGTCAAGTTTGAGGTGAAAGACGTGCCGCTTGAGGAGGCTTTGGCCGCGGCCAAGAAAGTGTGGGAAGAGGGCTTCAACCCTGCCAAGTTCCTCTACTACTTGCACGTGTTGGGTGCCGCTGGCCGTGGCAAGGGCATTTCGTTTGTCGACAACCACAGGGAGTTGGTGAACCCGGGCGAGAAGTTGTGGACGTGGAGCAAGTTCTAGGGGAGATACCAGGGTAATGAACAAGATGTGAAAAGATAATTTAGCGGCGAATGAAAGATGGAAATGTAGGGACACACAGATTAGGAAAGACATACTCTCGTCTGAATTGGATTCTTATTGTCATTCATGTTGGCTCTCCTACTCTCTCTGTCCTCCCTCATTCTGTCTCTCTCTCACTCAATTTCTTCCTCTACATTTTCCTGCCCTCATTTTCCTACACTTCCTCTTTTCTTTCATTTCCATTTATTCCCTAGCCTCTATGCCTCCTTCTTCATCCTAAACACCTTCTTCAACGCGGCCCGCGCATCTCCCTCATCTGGAGAAGAACCTCCACTCGACACCGTGCGGCCGCCAGGGCCTAGCAACTCCGTGTCGATGCTCAGCTCGAACCCGTTCCCCGTCCGCGCATACTGGATGTTGCCCAAGGCGTCCTGCGGCATGAACAGCAGCTGTGCTTTTTTCTGCTGCGGCGAGTTGATGCTCATCATCAGGTACATCATGGAGTTGAACTGCGGCGTCAAGTTGTATGCGAGCGAGTTGTCCGCCACGTCGTACTTGGGCGTGTAGCCAACGTAGAAGTCGTCTCTGCCCTTTGGCGTTTGCGGTACGATGAACTTCTCTGCGGTCTCTGGATCTAGAGAAGCACCCATCATTTTCAGTGGGTCCGAGGGGATCCGCCTGTGGCCCAATTGCGCATGGACGGTCTCGATACCTATAGCTGTGTGCGAGTGAGTCAATTTGGGCGGCGCCACCGTCTCCAATGGCT
Source organism: Sungouiella ecuadorensis (assembly GCA_030579155.1). Lineage (NCBI taxonomy): Eukaryota > Fungi > Ascomycota > Pichiomycetes > Serinales > Metschnikowiaceae > Sungouiella > Sungouiella ecuadorensis. Next base: position 495,317 of record JAKUAF010000010.1, on the reverse strand, counting down.
CAATTTCCACCAGGTGTAGGCTGTTGGGTGAGGATTTGGAGGTTTCTGGCTTCAGCGAGAGAATGGCACGGCCCAGGTCGTCCACGACAAGCTCAAAGGAGAAGTGGCCGTCGTCGACAAAACTGACGAGGTTGGGACCCTGCAAGCTGCCGAGCGAGGCCGGCTGCGTGCGCTTTCTGAGGTTTTCGGCGTGGACAGAAACAGCATGCGAAATGCCGTTTCCCGCAGAGGAGAGAGCGTGAGACGAGGCAGAGTCGCTAACTGAGGACGCAGAAACAGGCACAGTGTATCCGGTCGAGTTTCCCGAACCCGCAGAGTGTGTGTTGTGTCCACCTGCTGAACTTGGGAAAAAATCGATATCCTGAGCAATCGCCGTGTGAGCGGCCTCCAGTTCACCCTGAGCACCGCCAGCCTTTTGGCTGCGGTCTCTTCTGGCCCTCTCTGCTCTCTCGCCCTTCTCTCTCTTCTCCACCTTCTCAAACCCACCGGCTAGAAAAGTCAGCTTCACCAGCAGATGTGGAGGCGTGTGGTAGGCCAGACCGTGCAGTCTGAGCGCCAGGCCCGTGATGTAGCTCATGTTCTCGATGGCCGCGGCGTTCACCTGGAAACTCTGTCTCGACAGGTGCAGCGTGGTCGACAGAGGGGTGAGCATATCGTTTTCTCTTCTCTTAGTAGGAGAGTCGTCCAGCAAGCTCAGGGCGCTGGACTTCCGTCTTTTCTTGCGGTGGACCGTTGGACTCACCTTCATGAGCGGCGTGAACGTGTCAGGCTCGCCCATCTTGACCATCAAGTTCAGGTTCAGCTCGGCGGTCGGGCTGTAGGAATCTGGAGAAGTGTGGAACTGTAGAGTGAGGGTGGGAAAGGACTCTTGCAGCTTGTTGTTTTTCGGAGGTCTGCCTCGCTTTCGCTTCACGGGCTCGCCATTATCAATAATCCCGGCCATGAGAGGTGCCAACATGCAAAGGAGGATTTTAGCAAGGAGATGAAAAACACCAAGACGTGGTGCGAAAAGGGCGGGAGAATGTATATGAAAGACCACAGCGAGATCAGGAGCACACGCAGCGGAACAGGAGCGGAGGGATTCTTTTTTTTCGGTGAGGGACAGACACAGGTGGAGATTTTCAGTTTGGAAATTATTTTGATTATATTAAATTTTCGGGCTTTTCATTCATTTGTCTGGGCTGTAGCTCGATGTCAATTACGGCACCTGCGAGTAATATGTCCCTATTGGGTAAAGTAATTGATGCGAAAATGTGCCGCATGCTGGCGATGGAGGATATGTGGAATGTGAGGTAATTATGCGACAAACCCATGGCGAGAAATTTCAAATGTTATAATTACGGTGAAAGCGACAACTCTGTTTGCGGTTGTCCAATCGAAAACTGTTGTTGGGACGTTTTCGATTTTTCAGTTCGCTTTTGTCGGTTTTGCTTTTTTCTGTCTGGACCGTTTTTTGTATCTTTTGACATGCAGAGGCGCATTTGCAAATCAGGGACGAGTGGATATAGCTACGAAAAAAAGGAGCCTCAAAAAAAAAAAAAATAAGAATATGAAACTTAAGAAATGGAAGCTTTGAAGAAACCCATACATATTCCGGTCTTTCTATTGCACCCATTTGAGTTTGCGATGCCTCCTATTCTCGAGATTACCAAGTAGCCGAGCGACACGAAATTCTCGTAAGTGTGTGCGCACATAGAAGCTGCTCCACATCTTTCCACTGTGTGTGTCCTTGGCCCTTGCTACGTCAATGGGACAATGCAAATATACCGACAGTGAATGGCGAAGGCTGCGAAAGAGGGCGATTTTCAATGGAGAGAGAGTTTCAATGGGGAGATATTCGATGAACTCAGAGAGTGTTGCAAAAGTGACCTGAGTATTATAGAAGCCACCTAATTTTGGCTGCAGAGAGGTGGAGAGGGCCATTGTGGATGGGAATTTTTCAAGATAAACATTTCTGTCGCTGAAAAATTCCAGCACTCTCTTTTCAGATTAGTAGATATTCCTTCTCCATTGTGCTGGTGTGTGTGTTCCTACACAAGCTAAACCCAGACACATCCAGATCCAGAGAGGAGCTTCAGAAAAAGAGGAAGAGAAAAAAAAAGAGAAACTATCCTTGAGATTCTCCTTCTCTTTATGTTACCTTCGTTCTCTCTTTTTTGGCACTGCCTGGTTTTCTTTTTTAATCCACTGGTCGATCGCTCTGGGCATCGTATAGACTGTATTGTACCAAGCGAATCGTAGGATGGATTCCGGGAACAACCAGTCAATTTCCACAGAATCACCACAGCCAAAGCCAAAAAGAAAATCTCACAGATTCCTCTCTACCTCGTGCATCCTCGATTATTTCAATTCCTCCTCTCCTCTTGTGTCTCTCCTCTAGTGTCCCTCTGACTTGCTCTGACATCACGCATCGCACTTCGCACTCGTATACCGTATGGCATACACCACCAGTATATAACACAGATCAACACCTCCACTTCCACGTCTCCACAGACCGGTGTTGTTTTTTTCTCTCTCTCAATGGATCCACTTAACCCAAAGACACATCACAGAGAGTTCTTCGGGGTGCCCGGAGCGCTTGCGATTGCAACGTTCCTCCCACTCATCACCATCTTCTTCCAACTCGTGACCAACGAGTACTACTCGGTGAAAGGCTACACGCTCGATTTCGACAAGATCTCAAGCCAAATCCCAAGCACCTGGACGCAATGGCAACTGCTTTTGTTTGACAGAACCGCGTGGCTCGCGTACCTGGCGTGGTACATTGGTTTGGCAGTGTTGGACGTGTATGCCCCAGGCAAAGACATTCCGGGCATTGAGTTGCTGGACGGCACCCGGTTGATGTACAGAATCAACGGGTTGTCGTTGTCGGCGACGCTCATCGTGTTGCTTTTGGCCCGCGTGTTGTACTCGCCCACGTACTTTGTGCCTGAGTTGCAGTACTTGTACGACCACCAGCTCCAGTTGATCTTCGTGACCAACATCTTTTCGTTTGCGCTTGCGTTCGCCGTGTACTTTGCCTCGTTCATACCATTGAGAAAACCAAACGGGAGCGGCAACTCCGAGCGCATCTTGTCTGTGAACGGCAACTCCGGAAACCCCATCTACGACTGGTTCATTGGCCGCGAGTTGAACCCGAGAATCGGCGCGTGGGACATCAAGTTGTTCAACGAGCTTCGCCCAGGCATGCTCTTGCTCTTCGTGTTGAACTTGTCGTGCATCCACAACCAGTACCACACCACGGGCAAAGTGACGGACCTGCTCATCTTGGTCAACGTGTTGCAGGCGTTCTACATCTTCGACGGCGTTCTCAACGAGGAGGGATGCTTGACCATGATCGACGTGGCCACCGACGGGTTTGGCTTCATGCTTGCGTTTGGCGACTTGGCGTGGTTGCCATGGACTTATTCCTTGCAGGCTCGCTACTTGTCATTGCCCCAAAACTACTACGAGTTGGGGTGGGCCAAAACTGCTGCGATCGTGTTGCTCAGCTCCGTCGGCTACTACATCTTCCACTCGGCCAACCAGCAGAAGTCCGACTTCAAGAATGGCAAGTTGGACCACATGCACAGCATCTCCACTCCCACGGGCCTGAAGTTGTTGGTGGACGGGTGGTGGAAGCTCAGCCAGCACATCAACTACTTCGGTGACTGGCTCATTGGCTGGTCGTGGTGCTTGCCCACGGGCGGAATGACCGTGCTCACGTACTTCTACGTGGTGTACTTTGGCACGCTCTTGGTACACAGACAGATGCGCGACGAGGCCAAGTGCAGCGGGAAGTACGGCAAGGCGTGGGAGCAGTACAAGAAGGAGGTGCCGTACAAGATCGTTCCGGGCATCTACTAGGGCGATAGTACATAGTCAACTGAGGATGAGTACATAGTTTGAATATTCCACATGGACCAATGTCAGCATCTGATACAGGTCGTACCAAAGTTAGGTTTAACCAATGTCAGGATTCGATACTTTACTAAATTCTTATTTATTTGTCCTACTCGGTCTTCTTCTCGTAGTCGACCTGCTTCTCAAAAGCATTGTACGACGTCTCGATCGAGGTGACCCACCCAACTGCAGTGGAAATCACATACAACAAGAACAACGACACAATCAACGACAGCCACACTCCAGGCGTGAAGAACTGGTACTCCGTGAACAAGTTGGATTTTCCAGTCAGGTTCTTGCCCGCGGCCTGCACCGCTCCCTCGTCCTCGGCATATGCTGTCACCATAGACTCCTCCTGGGCAATCATGGACTGCGCCGCTCTGAAGTCTGCCTCGACCTCGTCGAAGAGCGCCGCCTCCTCCACCTCCTCGTCCGACTCATACCCGCGCTTGAGCAACTGGTCGACGCCCTCCTTCATCTCCACCAAGGTCTCCAACACACCATGTTTCTGTTTCTTGAACAGAGGCTTGCCCTGCACCACGTAGGCGGCGCCCTTCCCGTTTTTGCCCACGAATTCCGTGTAGCTGTGCTGCTTTCCGTCGTCCACGTCAACGAAAACAATATTGGCGTCTCCAGTGTTCTCAATGGCATCGGTGTATTGTCTGTATGCTACATGGCAGCTGGAGGCAACGTCAAAGTCCAAAGACTCGGCCAGATCGAAGTGCACGTGCTGAACTGAAGCAATGTCATTGACTGGCTCCTCACGGACCAATCCGCTCACTCTGTAGACGAACAATTTGTCGCTGTTGCCGTCCTGGCACACTTGCTCGGAGTACTGCCTAATTAGACCGGCTACCTCCAACAGCTGCACGATGTAATTGGAGGAAAGCTTGCCGAATTCCGCATACGCTGGCGCGGTGTCTGAAAAGGCCCACGCCGAGGCCAAAACACCGAGACAGGCTAAGAGTTTCATTGGGGGTTGTGGTTAATAGTGAGATTGAGGAAAACGCCGGAAGTAGGCGGGTCACGTGATAGCGACAACAGGATCTGGGGAGTGAAGTAACGTGGAGAGGTGGGATAAAGTTAGAGAGAAGTAGTTAGAAATGAAAAGGCACTAAAATTTTGAATTGCTTTTTCACATTTCTGTCTTCATTTTGTTTCTTTCTCCTGTTGTTGTCTGCTCCCCTACTATCTGAGCTTACCATGCACTACTAGACTCAAGACTAACTACTACACCATGGCCGACATCCCAGCGTAAGTGCAATCAATAAGAATAATCCATTTCGAGTTCATCTTGCTAACTTTCCCAGTTCCGTCGTGAGAAAGCTCATGCTTTTCACCGCCGCAATGGTGTTCTTGCCGTTGACTACCTTCTTCACTTTCCAGTACTTGTTCGACAACTCCATCGTCAGCGGAGGTTCTGCTGCGGTTGCTGCCAATGCCGTGCTTATAGCCTACATTGTTGTGGCGTTCACGGAGGACACAGGCGAGGTCGAGGAGTCCAAGAAAGACCAGTAGGCGAGAAACTGGAGTCATTAGTCAAAAAGAAGCGGCCACAGTAAAGAAGAAGATTATGTAAATTTCTGAGAGAGTTGTGCTTGGGTAATTACAGTGACATCGGAAAATCAAAACTTTTTCTGAATCCCAGGGTGTCGATTAAAACGACATGCTCACATTGGCCACTCTCCACATACATAGGAATACACCCAACACGAGGAGACTGGAAATACTAAAAAGAACCAAAAAACGCAAACCTCAATAAGGGATTAGATCGTCTGACAAAAGTCCACTCTCTCCAGTTCTCTCACCAAGTTTCTCATCTTCCTCTGCCTTCTCCACCTTCTCCTACACACTGTGCGAAGACCACCAAAACACATAACTAGTACCCTGAAACTCCCCACATGGGCCACCAGCTCTTGCTCTGCCTGAGCATTCCGCACCAGAAATACATCCAAACCGTCTCCACGCTCCGAGCATTGACCGGCGTGCTTGAGCCCCAGGAAATAGCCACCTACACCTTGCTCACCAAACCACACAATGTGTTCAAGCCGAAGTTCGAGCCAGGCAAGGTCAACCAGATCGAGCAGTACCATATGAAGTGCACGACGGTGTGGGACGATGAGGCGGCGCGAGCCTTGGATTTGGCCGATCCAATTGTGAAAGACGGGCCCCAAGTGTTGGTGGATAGACTATTTTCCGGTAAGCAGGTGAACTGCTGGACTTTGCAGGTGAGTGACATTCCCAATGCGGGGAAAGCGCCGGTGCTGGCACAAAACTACCACGAGAGCACGTTGGTGCACCACCACACGCAGAAAGTTGTGGTGACTGACCCGAACAGTGGAGAGTTGGCTAGCGAAGTAAAGAGAGAGGAAGAGACTAAAGAGGAGGGACAAAAGGAGCAGACCAGCAATGAAACTGGAGCCGATGAATTCAAAATGGATCTTGACGGCGAATTGAAAGTTGTGGAAGAGAAAAAAGCCGATCCGGTGACCATTGACGTGGACGAGCCCGGGCCAGATGCCATGGAGATCGACCTAGACTTGACCACACCAAATGACATGCGAGACACGCCAGAGAAGGAAACACCAAAAGAAAAGGAAACACCAAAGGAAACAGAAAAAGCACAGGAACAGAAAACAAAAACAAAGGACCTGTTCCTACAGTTCATCGAGGATTTGGGCTACGACGTGGTCAACCAATATTGGCTCAAGGGAATACGATTCTTCTACGGCGACATCATCATCGAGATCTTCAAGTTGTTTGTGCGCCATGACGACGGCGAGATCCGCAACGATCGGCTCTTGTTGAACTTGCTCGATGAGACAAACACTTTCCAAGTCAAGGCGTACATTGATTTCCCGAAAGGTGCAAGCGTGGATTTGGTCAACCAGGGCACCAAGGACTTAACCAAACTAAAGGAGCTCCTCAAGAATTTGTTTGAGCTAGAAGTCCCAGACAGAATGCACATGGACTCGCGGCTCCCCAGAGTCAACTAACTTTGGAACCTGGAGATATCCTTGTGGGTCTGTTTCTTTTCATGCACTACTGTTCTGAGTCCGGCGGTGTCGAAGCCAAACTCGCCCTTTTTTGGGTCAATTTCATTTTCGACATTCGCAACGTCCTCCAAAAGCTTCGTCAAAGTCAATGGCGGTGGCGGGTTATGGTCGGACGCTATGAGCCGGAATATCTCAGACCCGTTGGCCTGTGGTTTATGCTCACTCTCGTCCTCAACCAAATGATCAATGAATGCAACCTGTGTGTTGAGCGCTCTGATCCACTGTGATTCCTCGTGCTCGGAGATATCGGTGTTGAGTCCCGAGAGCTTTAGCATCTTCCTGACGACCCGAGAATCCACCCTTTTGGTGGTTGAAGATGTGCTGGGGATGACATCGTGGACTCTCCAGGAAGGATTGCGGATGAACTTTGAAAGCTGGTCACGTGATATAATGGGAGGTAGAAGTTTCCCCTGGAGGTGTTTGGAAGTCGACGAGAAGTTTCTGGCGTGACGTAGCATGGGGTGGTTCTGATCAAGTGGTTTAGTATTGATAGTGGGGTGAGTATATGCAGGTGGATAGAGATATGAGAGATCGACCACGAGAGAACAAAAGAGAAGAAAGTGCTATTTTGATACGAGCAGGCAAATGCGACTGGTCATTTCAGAAGAACTCAAATTTGTTACCATGAGATGGAAAGTTCGAATTTGTTACCTTGAGATGGAAGGGAGTTGTTGGTGGTTAGGGACCTGCATGAAGCCGCCCCAGATAGTGATCCAGACTAGCTATTACAACAGCCACAAATGCATGGAGAAATAGATCTCGGGCGCTGAAACAGTAAGTTGAGAGTCTCAAAAGCACTAATGAGAACATCTCAGTGCATTAAAACATCCCAGTGCATTCATGCGCATCTGTAAGTGTCACTGGACCCACATGGAAGTATAAACGAATAGTCACCGGAGATTGTACTCTGAACCTGAAGCAAATATCGCTTGTGCCATTCATGATATCTCCAACTAAAATACAAAATTGAATCACAAAATCATCCTGAACTGCCTGAGCCGAGTGTTTGTCTTAGGGTGTGTTTGGTAGTTTGCACTCAGGGCTGCAGCCCTAGATTCAATCCTGCACATTCGCGCGGCCAAAAAAGTTTTCGCACTCCATCAGCCTTTGGCGAAAAGCGAAAAAAAATCTCAGCTTACAACTCTTCATCACACAACAAAATGGGTAAAGACCACACCAAGAAGCAGCACGCTAGAGTGTCTCACAGAACCGCCCCAAAGTCCAACAACGTCTACTTGGACGTCTTGGTTAAGTTGTACACCTACTTGGCTCGTATGTACATTCAACCCATCCTCATCTAATCGTGGTGCCCAAATTACATAACAAGGCAGGAACACTCAGTTTTCTATCGTGGTACCAGAGGCTCTTGAAGCCTATGGAATCCAATGAGATTTTCTGAGATGACGCTGACATTGATGGAACATTTAATTGTTCCATCTGTCATGACGGCCAGATTTTCAAGTCCATTGAAAATCTGGTTGTTCTGCGAGTGCCATGGGTGCGATTAGAGCAGAACCAGACTCATACTAACCATCCAGGTCGTACCGATGCTCCTTTCAACAAGGTTGTCTTGAGATCTTTGTTCTTGTCCAAGATCAACAGACCACCAGTGTCTCTTTCCAGAATCTCCACCGTCTTGAAGCAAAAGGGTGCTGCCGAGAAGACCGTTGTTGTTGTCGGTACCGTCACCGACGACATCAGATTGTTGGATGTTCCAAAGACCACCGTCGCCGCTTTGAGATTCACTGCCGGTGCCAAGGCCAGAATCCTCAAGGCTGGTGGTGAGGCCATCACCTTGGACCAGTTGGCTTTGAGAGCTCCAAAGGGTCAGAACACCCTCATTGTCAGAGGCCCAAGAAACGCCAGAGAGGCTGTGCGTCACTTTGGCTTCGGTCCTCACAAGGGTAAGGCTCCAAAGGTGATTTCCAAGGGCAGAAAGTTCGAGAGAGCTAGAGGTAGAAGAAACTCCAGAGGTTTCAAGGTCTAAGGGTCTACGTCATAATATAACGTTAATGCGTCGGAAGTGTAGTGTAGGCTGTGGGTTCAATTTTTCAGGATGAGGCGACTTTTTCAGATTGTGAAAATTTGCGAGAGCAGGAGAAGGGAACGGGACAAACCAAGGAATCGAAAAGTGAAAGTACAATAGCATATAAACTGTTGACTCAGGAGATCTAAAGATCTAAACCTGCGTTGGAGAAAACGCACGATTGAAAGTTTATTGTGAGATGTGTTCCTCGATTGTGTTTACTTACTCTCTTCCTCCCATACTTAACAGTGCACACTGAGAAGTCCATACTTAAGACTCCATACGTAAGACTCCATAAGTACCAGTCCAGAGATCACCACTAAATCTCTGAATGATCTTCAAAATTATTTTTTGTTTTTTCCGGCTATTTCTCCCTTCGTTCTCACATTAACTGCTTCCCCTTTTTTGTTTTCCCTTTTCCTCCCTTTCCTCCTTCCCTGCTATCGCTATCTTGCACATGGTCACTAATCTTATCAGTATTTTCCACCCATGTCCCTTCTATACCTCCCCGACGAAATTTTACTGGAAATAATTAGCTACATAGCTTCCCAAAACAACGACAAACACTCTGGAAATGATATTCCTCAGCAATCTTTTGAATCTTCCTCCGTTGTCTCACTTGGTTCTTTCACTTCCTCCACATCACACAGTGACACCAAACTCCACAATCTCGTGTCGTTTCTGTCTACATGCACTCGTCTCCGAAATCTATGTGGCCCTTTTATATTCCAATCCATCAGTTTGGTCCGAACAAGTGAAATTGATGCACTTCTAGCTTACCCTACCAGAATGAATAAGTGGAGCGATAGCAAGGGCCTTCTACGAAAATTCATGAGAGAAATTTTGCAGACAAACTTCAGGAGATGCTCGCGTGAGGAGTTGGCCAGATTGAGTTTTCGCCCGAGTGTAAATGGAGATCTTGGGTTCTGGAGCAATTACCAGAGAAACTTCAGTGCTAACCATTATGTGACAGAATTAGAGGTGACCAACGAGCTGCTTCGAAACGGGGAAATTCTGGTTTTCGAAAATTTAAAAACACTCACTGTGCTTGATAAACCAGGAATTTTTGGCTCGACAGAATATTCCGGCAGTTTGTTGCCGAATTTGCTGAGCTTGTCTGTCAATTTGGAGACCCTAATTGGGTGCGAATTCCTACTAGAGTGTTTACCGAGATTGACGGAATTGCGGATCATTTGCGATATAAACGGGCTCAAACCAAAGGAAAGCCTTCCAAAATTGATTTCCAGTTTTGGAAAATCCAACAACTTGCATAATTTCACTTTCTTCGTCACCGACCCAGACTTGCTTCTATACACCGAGTTTCTTCAGCTTTTCAGCCATATCTCGGCCACGGGACACATGGAGATTTTCAGCTTGCGACTCACGCGGAAAGTCGGCCACCGTGAGCCTTCAAAGAAATGGGAGGTTTTGGAAAATCCACAGGATTCCGGTGTTCACTTCGTCCATGCCCTCAATTCCTGTCCATACTTAACGTCGGTGATGGTAGACTTTGACTTGCTCAGCAATTTGCAGTTCCCGCCTCACTTCCACACTCCAAAAGACCAAAAAAGGCAAAGCTTGTGCTTCATGCTCATCGACTACTCGCTCAGCGTCCCCAAGCTCTTGTTCAAGCCCAGGAAAATCGTCGCCAATGTGATCCAGTCCTTGGGTGCCACCGAGGTGCTGTTTATCTACGGCGAGGTCATCGACCAGTCACACCTACACGCTATTGGAGTGATGAGCAACTTATTGGTGTGTTTGGCCTCGGATCCACACCGGGTTTCCCCGTACTTTGGAGTGCAGAGAGTCTCTATGGAGAAAGCATGGTCTATGTCCGACGATCAGTTGGTGCGGCACCACTATGAGGATTTGGTCGACAAGTATGAGCAGAGTGAGAAGGGAACAACCCAAAAATTGCAAATTGCGAAGAAAATTGGCCGCGTCAAGCTCACTGACCACCATCTGTTTGCTTCTCCCAGGTACAGGCGAAGAGAGGAGTACGAGGTGGTGCTGCAGGACTGTGGCGGGGGCTGCGTGATGCCCTTGATGTTGCCTGTGCTTGAAAATGCCAAAAGCACCATTTTCTGGGATTGCGAGAGCTCTTTGCGTGTGCTTGAGCATTATTGTGTGAGAGAGAAAGCCTTGAGCAGCATATGGGACTAGAACGACGGGGAATGGTCAGAAAAGTGGAGACTTAGAACTGGCATAACCAGCTCAGGGTGAAATAGTTAGTACGAGAGTCTTTGGAACGTTGTTTCTCGCCGCTTTCGGTGACTCTTGTGGCGTGTTGGTGGGACGTGAGACTCTACTCTATAGTTATGGAGGAGTCCAGTGTCTTTCCGCCACGGAGACAGATTTTGGTTGGAAAATTATATACAGGCATCGAAATAGTCCTTATCTATCGTTTGAGATCAATTTTATCTTCGTCAGCATTTCCAAACTTAAGTTACCGTATGACTCCCAATCATTGATCTGAGATGGCTGCAAAATAATCGAGGGAAAGTGCACACGTGACCCGCGTGACTGCGAACACCCTCCTTATTATATGCAGACCGCAGTTCCAACCACCCAGCCTGCAGTCGCGAAAAATTCCTCACTCACCAGAAAAAAGAAAATTTTGTTATCATCAACTAAGTACTTTAACACAGACAAAATGCCAGGTGTTTCCGTTAGGTATGTAATTACCACAATTCAACAAGATACAAGCTGTCTGAGAGAGCCGAACAAGATCAATCACGTCCAACTTCCAGACTTCAATTCGGATGGATACGTCATGAGAACAAGACCAATACATGTCAAATGGGAACTCAGAAGGAGCAGAGGAACAACAGAACCACGAACATAAAGATCAAAAAGAATGCGCTCCAGTGTCCAGAACCACCAGCCAAAAAGTCCCATCCAATTTCCAAAACAAAAAACTTCATCTCAATGTCCATACCAGCAGCTTCCTCATCCCCATCAGTTCACCATACTAACAATCCCAGAGACGTTCCAGCTCAAGACTTTATCAACGCTTACGCTCAGTTCTTGCAGCGTCAAGGTAAATTGGAAGTTCCAGGTTACGTTGAGCTTGTGAAGACTTCTGCCGGCAACGAGTTGCCTCCACAGGAAGCCGAGACCTGGTTCTACAAGAGAGCCGCCTCTGCTGCCAGACACGTCTACTTGAGAAAGCAGGTTGGTGTCGGTAAGTTGAACAAGTTGTACGGAGGTGCCAAGAACAGAGGTTTCAGACCAAGCAAGCACGCCGACGCTTCTGGCTCCGTCAACAGAAGAGTTGTCCAGGCTTTGGAGAAGATTGGTGTTCTTGAGATCTCTCCAAAGGGTGGTAGAAGAATCTCTGAGAACGGTCAGAGAGACTTGGACCGTATCGCTGCCCAGACCTTGGAGGAGGACGACGAGTAAACTTACGTATATTAATAAAGCATCGTACTGAGTGTGGTAGGAAAAAATGTCAAGGGAAGTGGAACTTAAGGAGGAACCCCAGTGGGGAATGCCCCAATTTCGGAATCTGGTTTCACTTCTCTTCCGCTTCTCTTCCGTTTTCTCTTTTAGGTTTACATCATTTGCTTCTATCATTTGCGTTTCTTTGGGATTTCTTATTTCTCTAACATCGTCCACTAAAGCACCTTGAGAAGCTTTTTTGTCATCGTTATTGCCTGCTCCTGCTTCACTTCGACATTGACCCCCTCACTTAGCCCAATGTGACTGAGTGGACATTCCAGAAGCTCGGAGATCCAATTCAAGTAATCCTCAAATTTGTGCCCAGCAGGCAAGGACAAGGAAATGTCCAGTTTCTCGGTGATTTCATTATCAATGAGACTGAAATTGTCGGTGTAGCACTTCTCAGTGAAGATTTTGGCTGCAAGGTCCTGGCAGTATTGCGCATCCGCAGAATCGGTTAACTTTCCACCGTAAATAATGGAACCCACCAAGTTGCGGATCTCGTGCCATGGAATGAACTCGGGATTGACCAAGTCCTTGTGCAGACGCTCAAATATCTGGTTGATGGCAAATCCCGCGGCTGCAGCATCAGAATCTGTGAAATCGTGTTTCTGGCTGAATGATGCAGGCACATACTTCAATCTCTCCATGATGATCGAGTGGTACCACGCTATCAAGAAAGTCAATCGGTTGTAGGCTGGAATAGTGGTGAACTTCTCGTTTCGAATCGTTTCAAATGTCGTTTTGAGTACAGTACCAAGAGATGGCTGTGACTCGTATGTCAATACCTTTGAGGAGGCAACGAGACCCGGCGGGATCTCAGAATGCAAATTGCACGTCAAAAACAACTCGAACTTCGATGGCTTCGGCAAAGACTCCAATCTTTTTTCCAAAAATGGAAGCCATTTTGCAGCCAACTGAATATTTTGAATGAGCACCCACTCGCCAGTAGTGATTGCAGTATCAATAGCCTTGCTTGCTTTCTCAATGCCTTCTTTCGTTCCCATCGAAACAATTTCGAGTTTTTTGCTGTGCTTTTGAGCCACGATTTGAACTTGAGAGCTGACGTCGAATCCCTCTGACGTGGAAAACAATATTGGTGCGTCAACAGATACCCACTGGTTGATGTTGTAGTCAGCAGAAGATTCTGGACCTGTGAACTCTCTGGTAAGGTCAATGTAGGTCTCAAAAAGGGACATTTGGCCTAATCCTAGAAGAACTTCGACAAATGGCGCGATGACTTTCAAAACTTCGTTGTCACCATTGGATTCAAGCAATTTGGCCCAATTCTGTACAATGTCACCATCGATTCTTTTGACATATACCAGCTCGAGAATGCCATCAACATTTTTGTCTCCCTTGACGAGATTCTCAAATAACATTCTCATGCAACTCTCAATTTGATCGCCGATTTGAACTTTGCAGTATGAAATGGCGATACTCACAGCCACACAGAGTTGGTCTAGCGGCCTCAAAGTTGGAGCAACATGCTTGTAGATCTCGTGGTACAAAGACGAGACGAATGCTTTATCAAGTGCTTCCGAGGCTGAAGTCAACACTTTTTTGAAAACACCAATGAACCCAGCTAACGAGAAATTGTAAAATCTGCTGAACTTGGAGATCGCGGTAAGACTCTCGTAGATGTTCTTGCAGTGGTCAGCAATTTCCGCATGCTGGAATCTTTCGTCCTCAACCTCAGTCATCACAGTCTCTGCGTTCCTCATTTTCAGGTCTATGTCGGCGCTCTCTGTCTCCAATTTCTCCAAGGATTCAATCACCTCGTCGTTGTCCAAGATAGTACCTGAGACCTCGTTCAAAATTGACAAAAGCAGTTTGCGAAGCGCAAGCAGACGGATTTGGTATTCCGACTGTAAAGCAATACAGTCGTTTCTCTTCTTGAAGATCTCAGGTTTCTGGTGCTCCAAAGTGATGTCCATGATCTGATTTTCAAGATTGCCCGACGTGATCGAGAAGTTCAATACTGTCGTCCGAGATGCAACAAACGACGGCATTTGACCCGACACTCTCGTGTAGAGAACCAATTTAAATTCACTCAGAACGTCAACAGACTTGCCTCCAAACTCCGTGGTTTTCCTTCCTCCGTTTTGAACAATGTTTTTTCGCAAAATCACGTCGATGATTGGGTTATACGACTCTGCATTCTGGACCAAGATGTGGCCGCCAAACCGCATGGCATCTTCAAAGACACGCACAAATGACCCATCCAAGAAACTCGTCACTATCAAGCGCTCAGATGATTCTCTCAAAACGTCTAAAACTTCCCCTGTGGGGTCAATAATGTATGGAGTCTCCGACCATTTGGCAATAGCGAAGTTCTCAGTGAAAAGATCATCTCGAGACAAGCCACAGTCTCTCCACCAGGAAACTTCTGTAGTTGTAGCCAAAAGGGAAGTCACGGAAGATGATTCTTCACAAGAGATTCTCAACTCATTCATGAAAGCTTTCCACTTCTCAGTGAGCAACTTTCTCTGTCTCTGGTGGAGAGAGCCGCAGTAGATAGCAAATGCAGCACTGAGCAAGGAGCTACCCACCAATTTCTCTCTCATTTTCTCAAAGCTCTTGATGCTGCTCTGCCATCTCTCTCTTTCTTGCGTCAAGTTCTCGATCAACTTGATGCTTCGATTAGCCTTCGCCTCCGTACTGTTAATTTCGCTCTTGATCTTTTCTGCTTCCCGGATCACCTCGCTGTAGTCCAGCTTGTACTTTTCGATGCTCTCCTCGAGCTCCTCGATCATTTCATCAATTGCAATCAAATGTGCCTTGGACTTCGTAGCTGACCCCTGGAGATGCGCCACTTCCGCTCTTAAAGGTCCGACTCTCTCCAATATCGACGAGTACTTGATTTGCGCAATCACCCACTGCAAAAGAGGACCGCACGCCTTACTGGCTCTGTAGATGGTCTCGTAATTGTAGTCTGGTCTCGAAAGATACACCTCCTCCATGTACTGTCTCATTTCCGGCGTGAGCTGCGAGTCGTTGTCGTAGGAGACAATGCTGGCAATGAAATCGTCTTTTCTCACAATCAACTGCACGTCTCTCCACGTGGAGACCTGGTAGCCCAACAAGATGCACACAGACTCCATCGCCATCTTGATAGCTGCTGGAGGATTGGACATCGATCTCATTTCCGTCAAGTGCTGCTTTTTGATATTCTGGACGCCTCTCTGGGCTTCCAAAACAGCGGGCTCCGCAAGCTCTAGATCGGCCATCACGATCTCCGTTCTCCTAGAAATCTCAGCCTCTTGCTTCTCAAGCTCGACTTTCGCTTCCACGGAAAACTCACGTTTTCTCTCGGCCTCGTTCTGCTCGAAGATCATCTTGTTGAGCATCTGCCTGGCTTCCTGATCTTTGATTTCCAACTTCTGCTTCTTTTCAGTGAGGCTCTCTCTCATCTGGCGCACCTCAAGCACAGTCTCCTTGAGTTTGTCCAACCCAACATTTGTGTGCCTCTGATTCTCCTCCAATTCGCTTTCTCCCTTGGAAAACAACTTCACAAAAAGTTCAGAAAGCTCCACAAACTTGTGGGGTCCGATTTTGGCGTCATACTCCAGACTCGACCGATGCACATGCAACAAGAACTCAACAATCGCGTCTCTGAACGTCACAATTGGTTTAGAGCTCACAGCATTGACAGAGTCCGGTACTTGGTAGCTGGATTGGTCCAATGGAATTCCACCAATCACAGCCGACCCGACCTCCCTCAAGGCAGAGTCTGTCCAGTCGCCCATCCAGCTGAGCACACACCTGTTGAACAAAGCAGGCGAGGAGTTCACCTGTGGCATTTTGTCGCCCATGCCGTTCACGGTGAACACCACGTGCAAGTTCTGGGAGACCTGCTGGGTAAACCACTCGTAGAGCTCATCGTCGCTGTCTAGAATCAAGCCCTGGGTTGCAGATTCCGACGAGCACACTTTGTACACTGCAGACAAGTCTTCACCTTCGAAGAGACCCGGCACCTCAGAGTTGGCGAGCAACGAGTTCATTCGCTCGATGAACGACGTCTCCAAAATGCTCGACTCGTCAATGAGAAAGCATAGCTTTTCGCCCTTCGCACACCGCATCAAGATGTCCCTCAATATGCTCTCGAAGTGGGCGATTGTGAAGCCGCTGTGCACTTTCAATTGCACCATGCTCAACCCGTTCATCCACGCCACGAATCGCGTGAGCGTGGACTTGCCGCTCGTGCTTGGGCCCGCGAGAATCATGTGGCCCTGGTGCTGCCGGAGAACCCTGTCTATTCTGAGCGCATGGTCCAACGAGTCAGCAAACAAGATCAAGTTCACGTCCAACTCCTCCTCGCTGAACACCCGGAGTCTCTCCTTGACGAACTTGCGGAGCTCCGTCTCGTCTGTAGACCTGTACTCCGACGTAAGCCAGGTGGAGTACAACACTGGCTCCTTGAGTGCAGATTCTAGCGTCACATGCGGGAAATACTCCTCCGCCACGCTCCAGAACGTGTTCTTGCACCACGTCTTCTCGTCTTCGTCCACCAACCTGTCGTAGAACAACCGCAAGCCCTCATGGTACCAGAGCCGCACCAAGCTGGAGATGTCCTCGTATTGAACGGACATGAGCGCCTCCAACATGCCCCTGCACCACCGAGTGAGCTCACGCGGCGAGTAGATGTAGTGGCCGCGTTTGTCCGTGGTGAACTGCTGCTTGTTCCTCTGGAATACCTCAAGCATGGCGTTCGTGAGCGCATCGCCAAACCGTCGCAACTCCGGCGAACATTTGAGACTCGCTCTGTTGAACGAGGTGTAGATCAACTTGAGCGACGCCACGCCAGGGTAGTCCACCATCACCAACGTCACGTGGCGCATGAACCGCGCAGAAAGAACGTGTCTGCCCGGGTCGTTCGGGTCGTTGCACGCTCCGACAAACTGGATGTTCTGAACGCTCACCCACGAGTAGTCAGAGGTGCGCCAGAACCCTCCGTGTTCCACCAACTGCCTGAGGAGTTGGATCACATGCTGGCTGCCGTATTTGTCTACCGCAGGCAAGTTCACTTCGTCACAGAAGACCACAACCCACTTCCCTGTGGTTCGCGGAGTCAAAACCACGCCGGTGTTGGTTTTCTTGTACTCGCAGTATTGCTCGAGCATGTTCAACAAGGAGTCGGGGCTTGTGTCCTTCGAGAAGTTCATCAGTACTAGGTCCAAGTCGGGCGAGCCTCTCAAAGCACGTAAAAGGGTCATGGTCTTACCTGAACCTGGAGGACCACACAAAATGAGCGGAGAGTGCGTGTTGATAACTCCGGAAATAAGCGATTCATGGATGGCAGTATCGACTGTAGGCACAATGGTGCGGGAGTCCAACACATGGTGCGGTTCAAGGTCCTGAGGCGAGACCAGGCCAGACCAGCTCTCCCAGGATGAGTCAGCCAACGAGATCTTGAACTCCAACACATTTAGCGGAACATCTATGCTTTGGAACGGACCAATCAGCGCGATGTACTTGCCAACCAGCTCTCTGGCCTCGAGAGAGCAGTCTCCTGCCAAAGCCCAGATCAATGAGAGCAAAATGGCTTTGGAGACGTACAGCTCGATTTCCAAGTTGATCTCATCTCTCTGGCGGGACTTGGCGCTGATCAAGTTGGACAAGTGCGAGCCGAAATGCGTCGTGAAAGCCGTAGATGCTCGCTGTCCACTGAACTCCATAATGTGCTTGTGTTGCGCTGCATTCCGAGTGATCTCAGTAACCAGAACACCTTCAAAAACGCTTTGAGAGAACTCAAAGATCTTCTCCAAGTACTCCGCCAACATCTCCCTCGATTCAATGTCCTCCATGGTGTCAATGTGGGCACTCTGCGCTTTTTGCAACTCGTGAATGTTATACTTCCACAAATGCTCCAAGTTGACCGTATCTTCGTCAAACCACACCATGCCACATCTACTCACCGTGGCCAAAGTGCAGAACTCCAAGCTGGCGACCTCGAAAATTATCCTCACACTTTCCGGAAGCTCGAGCCTTTCACCGTTGGGAAGGGTCAACAACTTGTTGTCGTCAAGCACGGAATTGAAGTTCTCGGCCCATTCAGGATCAATGTCTCCATCGAAAACAATCCACGTTCGTTTCCCCTGCTCGCCTCTCAAGTTTGCAATGACTCCCCTCAAGGTCTTGGTGAAGAGACCATCTTCCCATTCTCTGGTGACAAGATCAAGCGATCCGAACAATTTCTCTTTGGAGATGATCTTGCTGTCAATGATGACAACATCGGAGCCTCTATTTTCCACCTGGGAAAGCGCTGCGAGGGCTCCGCTGTATGCTGTGGTTTTGCCAGAGCCGGATTTTCCCACCAACATAATACCATGGTGACTTTCCTGAATTTGGGCGACCTGCCATGCTTTTTCTGCGAGCGCTGGAGTACATTGGAGGCCGCGATCGATACAGAATTTCTCCACTTCCTTTGCAAACGCCTGGCTGATATTTGACTCATAGGGAATGCCTTTGAAGTGCTCACTTAAGAGCGCCTCAAATACCACCTGATCTTCCTTGATAAGTCTGGGCAGGACAGACTCCTTGAGACTCTGAACAAGCACTGTTTTCTCGAATTCTACTGTGCTCTCAACGTTCTTGGAAGTGTTTGCACGAGCAACTCCACATTTGGATACGATGGTCTTCAATGCACGAAGTCCGAAATCGTAGTGCGACTGAGAACTCAATCTCGAAGCTAGCAACTCGAAAAACGGAATCAAGACATCCGAGATCTGCTTGGAATGAGTGAAACATTGCGATGCGAGAAGAACATCTGCAATGATGGTTTTGTCCGGGTGGTCCATGGCAAAAGCCCTGAAGAGCTTCTTCAAATTCTCGGGGAGCTCGTTACGTCCCACATATCCTGGGTTCATGGTCACGAAAATGCCGGTGTCGGGATGCACGCTGATCTGTCTCCCAGACACTTCCACGCTTCTTTGCTGCTGGAGTCCAATCTCGATGTTTTCCACCTGCGACGAAACGGCACTCAAAATATTTGGGTCTAGTCTGTTGAACTCGTCAAAGCAGCCCCAGCATCCAACTTTGCTGATGCCTAGCAAGATCCTGCCCATAGACTGGTAGTCGAATGTGTCGTCACAGTTGAACACAAGCACCATTCGGCCCAAACTGCCACCTAGGGCCTTGACACACTCCGTTTTGCCCGTTCCCGCTGGACCAAACGGCGATCCGCCCATTTTCTGGCCCAAAGCCTGCGACATGGCTAGGAAGCATCTGTCGACAAGAGGCGTGGACGCCAAACGCTCAACAACACCCTGGTACTCGTAGCCGTAGGTGAAATGTGATGTTCCCTGTGCAACAGTGAGCTTTTCGAGCTGGGATTTCGAATTGTCATGGTAGTATCTCTGCAAAGCGTTCCAGACTGCAGATCTCTCGTTCTCTGGAGAATCCAAGAGTCTCAGAAGTGTGTCTCTCTGGTGGATCACCTCAATGACTAGTGATTGTAGTTTGCGTCTGTGAAGAGCAGTTTCAGACCTCGAAATGAGCAGAGTGAGTGCTCTGACAAATTTTTCAGCATGGTTCAACTGAGTTTCAAGCTCCTGGGTGCTGAATTTTGAAGTTTCGGTCACTCTGCAGAAATGCACCTGCGAGGCAATCACAACGGCCTGGTTGATCTGCTCAGCAACAATTTCAAACAAGCTCTTAGAATCTGTCTCCACATCCAGTCTGTAAAAACTTTCGAGCAACTCAATCGAACGAGCTACATTGACCGCAAGCGAGAATTTCATCTCATTCTCGAGTTCACTCAACCACTGGGTCAATTCTCTGTTTTTGATCAACGAGACTGGATTTTCAAGCTGCAAAACTTCTCCTTGAGGACTGTGTACTCTCATGATGGTGGAGCTTTCAGTGTCAAACTCCACACTTGTCACTCCAGCAAACATCTGCTTCAAGTGCCTGTCTACATCGCGTAAACTGGAACTGCCAATGAGCTCAAGCAAGTCGTCATTGCCAACAAAGAACAATCTGGGGAATTTTTCTCTTTGCTTGTCGAGATACTCGGCCAATCCCTTTCTGGTCTTCGTCAAGCCATCAGACAATTTCTCCATCACGTTCAGAATGTTGGGAATGGTCAAAACATCGAGTACCAAGTTGAACTGATTTACTTTCTTCATCAACGAAAGGTACTCAAACGATATGTTGTTGAATCTGGACGCCTCCACAGGTAAGGAGATCTTGATTTCCTCAGCTTTCCCGAAAACACCTTCAAGGTATATCCACTGGCGCTGCACTTCGATCCATACGTCCAAAAGAGCGAATAGTCCGTTCAATTTCTGCTCAAGTTCGGATCTCTCGACCTCAAATGGACTGTGGTATGATGAGTTCTTGATGCTTGCCAAAGTGTTGAGATTCTGCAGACACTGGTCAAACAAGGCGTTCCAGTTTCTTATGAGACGGCATTTCCCCTCGTAATTGAAGGTCTCAAACACAATCAGGGACCAGTCTTTGTTGATATTTTGCAACTCTTCCTCGATGACCTTCTCTCCATTGGCCCTGTTTATGATGTTGGTGATGATCTGTTCGTGAAGATCGAAATTGATATCCAACACGTTCCTCACTGTCAACCCTTTGGTCTTGTGACACTTAGTGAGCTCGAAAATCATGTCCCAGTGTCTTGTCTTCAAACTAGCATTCTTCAAGTCTGCCACGATGGAGAATTTTCTGAGATACTTCTTCAACAACTCCGAGAGCTCGTCAAATGCAGAATATTGTCTGACAAGAATGGGTGCCGACTTCATTTCCTTTGAGATTACCTCTAGTTGCTGTTTCAATGATCTGACATGCACTTCTTCCCAACTTTGCAGCTTGATCTTCTCCAAGAAATCCCAGTATCCCTGGAGCGTGGACCAGACAAGCTTGAAATCCTTAATCTCCTGCTCGATATCCAAGATATCGTAAGTTGGATCGCAAAACACCTGTAATGACTCTGCCACTCTTTGTAAGAGCAGGGTCGTCTTTTTGAAGTTTTCGCACTGAACTTGGAATCGTGACAATACAGCCAAAGCGTCCGCTGGCGCCAAGCGGCCAGAAATGGGCTTTTTCGTGTTCCAGTCGTTTTGCAATATCAGTAAAGTTTTTGCGCTCATCTCAATCTCCAGTTTCAATCTCAGTGCAAACACATCGTGATTGGCTGCTATGAATTCGTCTCTAGAGCTCAAGAGTGTCTCCACATTGGTCAATTTGTTCTCTAATTGCTCAGCGTAGATCCAATCGGGAGGAATGTCAACTCGGAGTTTATGAAGAATGGTCTGAGTCTTCTTGACGAGAAATATGATTGCAGTCCACTCCTTGAGAGACTGCTTGATCTTGTAGTACTCATCCACTACCTGTGCGAGCAACAAGCCAGTCAGTTGAAGATCGACATAGCTTTCCAACTGACGTTGGCTCGAGACAAGAGTGGAAAGAAGATCCTTAGCGGTTGTGTGGGCCACGTTCCCGAAAACGTTCATGAAGCTTTTCTGGGAACGCTCAAACTCAGCCAAGACTTTTGACTGAATCCTTGAGAACATGATGTGCAAAGCACCTCCAATTTTAAAACTGCCGCCAGACTGGTCAATGAGCGTTTTGTATACGGAGACTCTTGAAACGGCAGAAATCCACGCTTCAAGACCGGAGGGTGTATCATCCCCATTGATGAGCGTCAAAATATCCTCCTGTGAGAAGTCGATGGTGAGGAATTCCAGTAGTGAGTTCCACCTCTGCAAGTATTCCTCAGCCTCGGTGTAGCGCTTGTCAATAAGTCTCAACAGCTCAAACAACTTGTCAGTGACACTCACGGAACTGCCAGGCGAATTAGCTGAGTTCTCAGCCACTAGAGATATGGGACTGTAACTTTCATAGATGCTAATTGCTTCGTTCAACAAGCTGATCCACTTGGATTTGGCATCACCCAAAGGAGGAGACAATTCAAAGGAATTTCCCTCGAACATCAAAACGTGGACGGACTCCAGTGATGTATTGGTGGAGTTCCCAAAAGCCGAGTCCAAAAGTGACATTTGGTCAATACACTTTTGCTCCATAATTCGCTGAATGTCACCATTGATCACCTCAAGAAACTGGTCTATACCTGCAAAGTTACCCTTTGCAACTCCAAATATCTCATCTTTGATGTGCTCAACGGCTGTTGATATGCCTTGTTGGGTGTAATCGCATTGTAGAAGCTGTGGATACAACACCTCGTCAAGTGACGTATAAATGCGGTGGATGGTGTTGACCATGGCATGCAATGAGGAGATTTGTTCCTCCAAAAGGCGTAATTCCATAAGCTGTCCATCTGTGTGGTCGCTGACATTGTCTGACTTGTGCAAATTGAGCTCCTGGTGAATTGAAGACCACTCAATGGCTGCCACTCTTTCGAATTGGGACAAGATCGATTTTTTCTGGTTTTCAAGCAAGAACCCAAATTTTGTGCCGTGGCTTGACCTCTGGAAAGTCTCGGTCATCATGATCTCGTAGATCTCCAAATGCTCACTGAGTGACTGTGCAATTGGCTGTGCTGATCTGATATCCTCAATTTGCATCACTAAAATGACGGGTAACTCAAAACTCAAACTGAGTAACTCGTGCGTTTGATGGATCAATTGATGAAGGTCAGAATTGAAGTTCACCACGATACGCTCGGAACTTTCCTCTGCGTCTTGGTGTAAATGCAAAACAGGGCCAGCTTTATGTGACTGCAGCGCAAGATCTGTAGCAATTTGCACCCAGCGAGAAACAAATTCTTGTATTCTGAGATTGTGAAGAAACGAGTCTGCATCCTGCTGAATTTTGGACCCTGTGGAGTACTTGTTCCAATTGTTGCCCAAAATATTGTCAATGTGATGCAAATAAAACTCCACTTTCGCTTTCAAGGACAAGTTCCAGACCAACTGGTCAAGCCCAGAGCTCAAACTGAACTCAGAGCCGAAGCTTGATCCCATAGCATAGGAGAGCTTGAAAATGTCTTGCATGTCTTCATAAGCCACACTCAAGATTCTCATTTGGAGCTTCTCGTCTACCAAGGGCAACAACAATCGCGAGAAATTCTGGCCATTCACATTGACGCGCTGATAAAAACGCATGTAATCTGGAAACGCCGAGCATTCCTCCAATTTTTGGTTCACCAAATGCGCAACTTTGTCCCTCACGCTGGATAAGTCTTCCAAATACGCACCTTCGCTCAGTTCCCAGTGTGCCACTGCCTGGCGCGAGAAATCAAACGGATCCGTCACTGGAATCCGCCTGTTATATGCGCCCTGGAGGTCATCTGAGAGTGCTTCCCTCTCATTGAAAAATGTAAGTATGAGCATTAGGCAGTCATGCTCCTCACGCAAATGAAAAATATTATCAAGTCGGCCTCGTAGCGAAGTGAGTGTGTCATGGTTGATCTTGATGATCATGAACTTATCCTGTCTCTTGCGCATGAGTTCCCTGATCACGTTGACCATGAATTTCACATTGCTTTCGAGTAGAACTAGGAACGGGCAGATTTCGTCGAAGTATAGCGATCTGAACCTCTTGAACAGCAATGTTAGCAAGTTGAGCAGATTGAGGATCATTGCCAAGTGATTCACGATCTCCGCCAAAAGCATCTCGATCAAATCTATCAATTTCGTCAACGCCAAGGAATTGGACGATTTCCACCGTTTGATGTGCGAGAAAATGGTGTTGACAGTAGCAGAAAACGATTGTAAGTCCTGCGGCTTGTCCTCCAGAGTGAGGAGCTCTTCAATGGGCAAGTCCTTGAGTAGACTGTTATAAGCTTTTGTCTCCTCGATTTTTTTCCTCAAATTCAAGTTGTTCTGAAAGGCCAAGGTCGTCTGAAATCTTTTGGCAGAATTGAGGATCTCAATGGCGCGTCTTACCTCTGCTTGGTCAACCTGTTCGACCAAGGAGACAAGAGCAACCTCCAAAGATTTCCAGAATTGAATTTCGTCATGCAAACTGGTCTCGTCAGCGGGATTCTTGTCCAAAGTCGTGATTGTGTTGATAGATCTGATCCATGAGTTCACAACTTTTGTCAATTCGTTGAGGAGTGCCGTATTCCCCAAGATATTCTCGTCACTTGAGGAGTCTGGATTCTGAAGCACTGTTCTCAAGTCAGAGCTTACAGATACCAACAAATCTGGGATGTGGATCTTCTGCTGCAAGTGGCGGAGTGAAAGCGTGAGCTCATTAAATTTTTTGCGCGTGTTGGTTATGGTATTTGAGGGTGAACCGTCGTTGGCAGTAGCTTCAGTGACAAAATCGAAATATGGACCGACGGCGAGCAGAATAAGACTGTGAATCTGCTCGTAGGCATCTGCAAACGATTCCTGGTCATTCAAAAGCTCAGCCTTGTGGTTTGGGATGTTCAACACGTGGAGCTGGCTCATAAATGGTTTGTCTTCCCTAACGGGACCTTCTAACTTGATGACGATGAGAAGAAAGTCAAAATGGGATACATTTGGAATCAATTCCTGAGCATAAGTGATTTTCATGTCTTTGAAAATCACATACAACGCTTCTGGTTGAGTAGAGCCGATAAACGAGGAAAGTTGGGGATCGTCATGATAATTTGGTGATTCGACGGGAACTTCGAGTTTCGATGCGCCGAAAACGAGCTGGGAAATGAAATTGGCAAGTTTTTCGGTTGGAACAAGCTCTATTTCCGGATCGGAAATGTGTTCGGCCCCCATTTTCTTCACCGTTTAGAGAATTTTGGAATGTTCAGTTCGATCTTGTTTGTTGACGTTTCGAGCACGTGACCTGGGACGTGAATGTTGATGAGGTTCCTACACAGTTGAGAATAAAAGTACCCACATGGACTTTCGAATCTATTATCTATTATAGAAATTTAAGGTAATTATCTGGTTCCAAGTGTCATGGCCCTCACTTTTCCTCTTCAAGGCCGGCATTGTAGAATTTGAGTGAGCTCTTCTCCTCATACGGGTTTTTCTTTGCTTCCTCAATAGTTTCGGCCAAAACCTTCTTCAAATTCTCAGTTGACTCCTTTGAAAGCTGGTAGTGGAACGCCAATCTTGATCCGTACGCTTTCAAGCCGTACTTCTCACAGTTTTTGACAAAAACATCATTGTTGATTTTGTTGGCTGCAAAATCCAAAAACACAAAATTCGTGTGTACCGGGTGCGCCAACACGTAGCCCAACAGCTCACAGTACTTCCCCATATCTTTCGCGGTTTCGTGCGTGGCCTTTAATTTTGGGAAGTTCTCGTCGATCGCCACAATTGCCATCAGCGCAAGCAAGCCACTCTGTCTGATGCCGCCACCGTTCTGTTTCCTAAAATGGTTTGCCTTCAAAATGAATTTCTTGTCTGAAACCAAAACAGACCCAATGGGAGCACCCAATGTTTTCGACAAGCAAAGAGACACCGAGTCGAAGTAGGAGCAGTACTCAGCAATGGAGATCCCGGTTTCCGCCGAGGCGTTCCAGAGTCTAGCTCCGTCCAAATGCAACCGCACGTTGTTCTGCTTGCAAAACGCCGAGATTTTTTTGATTTCCTCAAGCGGGAACAACATCCCGTGCAAGGTGTTCTCCAAGCTGATCACTTTTGTAGGACAAGAGTGGATCTCGTAGTCGTCGGGGACGAAATTCGGCAAAATGTCGTCTTCCAAAGTCAAATGGACTCCGTTTTTCGGAGTTATTGGGTTCACCAACGCTTGTGAAAGCGTAGGAAGTCCACCTGCCTCGTGAACATAGATATGAGATCTGTGGTCACACAAGACGGCATGTGGAGGCTGCAACAAGTTTGTTCTGATCCCAATTTGGTTCAGCAACGTGCCGGACACACAGTAGAGTCCTGCATCCTTGCCAGCCAACTTGGCGACTTTCTCTTCCAATTTGGTGGTGACAGCGTCTTCGTTATATACTGCGTCACCCAAAGAGGTAGTGGCCAACGCAGCAACCATTGCCGCGGTGGGCGTGGTGAAGGTGTCTGAGCGGAATTCACTGTCTGCAGGACTGGATTTAAAAAGCGATAAGTCGAGGGTTGACATGCTGGTGCTTTTCGGTGGTATTTTCCTGGTGCTGTAATTAGTGTGTGGAGATAAGTAGATCTGGAGGCGAGCGGGAGTGCACACTGCACTTTGGCAAGTGCTGGTTCGCGCACGACCGCGGAATAACGGAATTTCACTGGAAAGCTCCACCAAGGTCAGAACAATGAATGAGAGATAAGGATGAAAAAATCACAACTGACCTTTTCCATTGCGTTGGATATCAGTAGTTGCTTGCTGTTTTTATTTTTCTTACCTGCAGTCCGCCCCATCAATGTCTTTATCTTCCCGCTATAAATGCGCTATCGCCCATCACCAGGTCGTGCGCGCACCACTAAGTTGCCTCTCCACCGGCTCCCAACTCCCGCACAACGGATCCACATGCCGTATCGGGACTTCCGCCTGCCAATATAAATACCTTTATCCCCGCCATTTTTCGGGATCCCATTGATTTTTAACTGACTCAATTGCTCATCCTTTCTCAGGTTCTCAATTTCTCAATCAAATATTCCCACAATGTCGCTCCCATTGGAATACGAGGTCACCTTGCCCAACGGGCTCAAGTACTCCCAGCCTTCTGGTCTTTTCATCAACAACGAGTTTGTCAAATCCATAGACGGCAAGACTTTGGAGTCAATTAACCCCTCCACTGGTGAGGTCAACGGTGCAGTTTATGCTGCCGAGGAAAAAGACGTGGACGTTGCTGTTGTCGCTGCCAGAAAGGCTTTCAAGAGCTGGAAGAAGACCACCGGCGTGGCCAGAGGCAAGCTCTTGTACAAGATCGTGGAGTTGTTGCAGGATGAGAAGGAGAAGGAGCTCGTGACCTCGATCGAGGCGTGGGACTCCGGAAAGACCAAGGAGCAGAATGCCCAGTACGACATTGACGAAGTTATCGAGGTGTTCAGATACTACGCTGGCTGGGCCGACAAGGTGCAGGGCAAGCTCATTTACAACGACCCCAAGAAGTTGGCCTACACGGTGCACGAGCCATTTGGCGTGTGCGGCCAGATCATTCCATGGAACTACCCATTGCTCATGGCTGCGTGGAAGTTGGCGCCAGCGTTGGCGGCCGGAAACGTGATTGTCATGAAATCTTCCGAGATCACACCGCTCTCCATCTTGTACTTTGCCACGTTGTTCAAAAGAGCTGGTTTCCCTGCCGGTGTGGTGAACATTGTGTCCGGTTACGGTGCGACTGCAGGTAAGGCGTTGGCTTCCCACAAGGACGTCAACAAGATCGCCTTCACCGGCTCCACCGCCACCGGCAAGATCATCCAGCAGTTGGCCTCGGCGAACTTGAAGGCCGTGACCTTGGAGTGTGGCGGCAAGTCGCCCTTGATCGTAAGAGCAGACGCGGACTTGGACCAGGCAGTGAAATGGGCCGCCATCGGCATCATGTCCAACCAGGGCCAGATCTGCACGTCCACGTCGAGAATCTACGTGCACGAGACCGTCTACGAGCAGTTTTTGACTGCGTTCGCCGCACACGTCAAGGCAGACTACCCCCAGGGCGACATGTTCAACGACACCGCCGTGGTGGGGCCCCAGGTGTCGCAGATGCAGTACGAGAAGATCTTGTCGTACTTGGACATTGGCAAGAAGGAGGGCGCGCGTGTTGTTTTGGGCGGTGAGCCCAACAAGGCCGCCGGCAAGGGTTACTTTGTGCAGCCCACCGTTTTCGCAGACGTCCAGCCACACTTCAGAATCGTGCGCGAGGAGATCTTTGGTCCTGTTGTGGCGATCGGTAAGTTCACATCGGACGAGGAAGCCATCGAGCTCGCCAACGACTGTGACTACGGTTTGGGTGCCAGTATCTTCACCAAAGACATCACAGTTGCGCACTTGATGGCGCAGGACCTCGAGTCTGGCCAGATCTGGATCAACTCGTCCAACGACTCCGACGTGCACGTGCCATTTGGCGGTGTCAAGTTGTCCGGTGTGGGCAGAGAGTTGGGAGAGTACGGTCTCAGCATGTACACTGAGGCCAAGGCGGTGCACGTGAACTTGGGTTCCGTTTTGTAATGATACATAAAGAGATTTGGAAAAAGTGTAGGGAGGAGAGGAGAGGAGAGAGTAAAAGGACTTGGTCCATTTGAGTTTTGATACTTTGTATTTTTTCTGTTGGTGAAGTGTCTCCTATTAACGTTCTCTTGCACTGCACACAAGAGGGCCGTCCTCGCTTCAATGCAACAATTACTACTCCTATTTCGTATACAGACTGTCCCATACAGGTGATCTCCACATTGTCCAAAATGTTTGTTTATTGCTACACCAACTCCTAATCACGATGAAAAAATCAATTTTGGAGTGCCTTCCGGGCCAAATCATCCAGCACATTTTCACTTTTCTTCCGCTCCACCATTTGACGTGTCTTCTGCTCACTTGCTCAGATCTCCATACTTTGGTGGAAAATTCCATATACTCGTCGATACTCATAGCACCCAATGCTCAAATCTCAAAGTTGGGGAAGCTTTGTGATATGGAGAATAGCGAGAATGACATACCAGAGTCTGGGTCGCAGATCATCGGTGTGTCCACGGTTTTGCTCGGTGTTGCTAATTTGCAGAAGTTGCTCAGATCGTTGAAAGAGAATCCTAAGCTAATCGGGAGAATCCGGAGATTTTCGTTTCCGTGTGATTACGAGAACGCTGATGTTCAAAAATTGCAGAGAGATTTCCATATTTTGTTGTCTTCCTTCAATTTGTTCAGCCACGAAAACGGACTATACACTGTGAACCAGGAACACGAGAATCACCAAAATGGAGAGTCAAGAGATAGTTCTGGATTGTTCAGAAAACTCAGCTCGGGCAATATTGACCAGAGAAAACTCTTTGAGAAGTTGGATGTTCTGATTTCCGGCCTTGATACCGAACATCCACACTGTTCTACTTTGGAGAGTCTCCAAGATATGCCAAGTATCAGTCTCCCCCAAAATGGATTCCGATTTCTCCAGAATTTACCAAATGGTGTCAAACTAATGCCCAGTTCGCTCTCAATTTCACACGAACACTCTGAAGAACTGGAAAAACCAGGAAACTCGTCCAACATAAACTTTAAAATTTTGCATTCCAAAATCGACATTTCGCAGCTTTCGAACCTCACCTTAGATTTAAACTGCACCCATCAATGTCTGTGCATTCCCAGATTTTTCGAAGATTTTGAAACTTACCTTGATACAGAGCAGCGGGACTTCTGCAAATTATCCAAATTAAATTTGATTTTACACCACGAGGATTGGCTGGATGCAACTGAATTTCTAGAAACCGTGATTACACCAGTAACTGGAGTGATTGCGAAAATGAGAAGTCTACACACTCTCAGTTTGAGCCTATCTGTGGAAACATTTAAGCTTTACACCCAGGACGGGATGAGCCCCTCGAGGCTAAATTTAGTAAATTCTGGTATCTTGAAAGTGGTCATGCAGGCGGTGGAAAACTCAAGCATAAAAGAGTTGGCGTTCCCCGATTTGTTCACGCTGTTTTTCTACTACAAACCGCAGTTCTACCAGTCGGTCTTGCACACATGCCAGTGCAACGGGTGCAAAAACCTACTTTCGGAAGTGAAAAGAAGGTACTTGCCCATTGACGACGAGGATGTTGCCGACGACGAAAGTGGATTTTTTGTGGTGATTGGATTTGTTTTGGACAAATTGCGTCGGGAAAGAAAATTACTTCCGTGTGGGAAACGAGAGTATGTGCTCCACACAGGCACCCGGGGGATCCTTGAGTCCTCGTTTGGAAAAAAATCCGTCGTTGAGAATGAAAACTATCACGAGGTTGGAAGAAATTTTGGGGGCGACTTTGGGGGCGATTGTGACTGTGACTCTGACGCTGAGATTGATAAGACTCTTGAAGAGGTGATCGAGTTTGAAATGGAAAACGAAATTGATTTTGACGACGACCCGCATTTAGAGAGTCGCGGTGACCTTAGTTCATTGTCGTTTACGGACTTTTCCGATTCGCTCTCCATGTTTGAAGATTACCTTGCGGTCTCAGAGAGCTCCAGCTTACAATCTGAGAAGGAAGAGAAAGCTAGGTATAACTCTCATACATATTCCGCCAACTCGAAGAAACACGATCTGGACCCTGGCAACCACGGAGTTCCCGCCAAGAACAACAACAATTCCGACCTCGCCCATCGTTTCAGATCTGAAGATCTCTTTGACGAGATGGTGACAACCTACATACTACACCAAACGCGACCGCTACTCGAATATGTGAGTGGAATGTTGCCGCAGTTGGAGAAATTGGATTTGCACGGGATACATTTTCAGAGGAGCGGTGAAAGATTTTCCAGCGTTTTCGATACTGAAAACTTCCCAAATTTTATTTTTCAGAAGGACCTCAATTTGGCACCCGGTCTAGATTCCCAGCCTGATACTACATATGGAGCCTGGACATTCACTTAGTTTGCGCACCTGCATTTCTTTTTTCGCCGGGAGAATGAACAAAGGAAGAGGCCGGCGAGGGAAATAAAAAAAGAGAATCGTGGGAGTTGAAAACCACAAGAGCACGCTCTTTTTTCGGAAGACAACTCAATACTCGAAACAAAACTATATATATTGTCCTTCTGCTCTCTCCCACTTAATCCATCCTGCTTCTTCATCTACGCCACGATAGACTCTCGTAATTGGTTATGGCCCATTTCCATGCATAACCCTTAACGTGAGGAGCCCGAGGAACATCCACCAATACTTTCTGGGAATGCAAAAAAGACAGGCAAAACAGAAGTTCACCCTCGACAAAAAGAATCCTGGAAAATTTGAGTAAATCGTCCTGTCACTTCCTTCTCCTCTCAAGATCCCGGCTATTTTGTCATTCCCACAGACTCACCGATCTTCGCTCCTGCAGACAAGACCCAGAATTAAATACTTGCCTGGCTGACCCTGTAACTGTTTAAATATCGGCAACTCCAGTGTTGGCAAAAGTCGTTCGTTCGAACCCAAAAAAAACTAATCACAGCTTTCTCATTCACTGTGCACAGCACACAAGTGCAGTATGAACTACCAAGACTACCAGTCGCTCGACTCGGCCCACGACATGTTCCTCAGCTATTTATACCAGTACTTGGTGCTGAGCGGCTGCCACCAAAGCGCACACACTTTGGTCAAGGAAGCACGGGTGCAGTTGAAAAACGACGTCTCCGGCGCCTACCTCTACGATTTCTGGTGTCTCTTGTGGAATTTGCACAGCTCCTCGCGGCTCTCCAATCCCATGCCGCCGCCGCCTTTGCCTGGCTCCAGAATGTACAGCATAGCCGAGTCCCGTGTCGCCAACGGGCCGGAACACGTTCAGTTTCGGGCGCCGCCGGGCATGAGACCCGGTTTTGTCCAGCAGAAACAGGGCATGCAGATGCAGCAGATACAAATGCAGCAACAGCTCCAGAACCAGCAACAGATTCCGGGCCAGCAGCTCCAGAATCAGCAACATCTCCAAAACCAGCAACACCTACAGCAGCAGCACGCGCAGGAGGCGCAGCCGATCATGGTGCCCGGCCACCCGCCGCTCGTCGTGCGCAAGGGCTACCCGCAGCTGCCCTCGTACGGCCACCAGGACCTCCCGCCGCTGCAGACTCCACTGGGCAGGATTCCCCAGGAGAACCAGTACATGCCGGTGTCCAACAGGGCGCTGTTTGGGCAGGCCCAGTTCAAGCCTGGCGCCGACGGCAATGTCGACCCGTCCATGGGCAATATGGCTGTAAACAATGGCATGAACGGCAACGGTAACGGGAATATGGTGGCGGATTCAGGGGCTAGCGGCGTGCCTGTTAACAACATTAACGGAGCGCCAATGAACGGAGCGCCCATGAACGGACTCATACTCGACATGGCCATGGCCATGGGCTCTGACTTGGGCATGGGCAACAACAACAACAACAATAACAATAACAACAACAACAATAGCACTAACGGCGGCAACGTGGGCGTGAACATGAACGCGCAAATGTCTGGCAACGGACAAAACAACATGGGCAACATGAACAACATGGGGATGGGCAACATGCCAGGGAACATGGGCGGCAACACAGGAATCGCGGGGAGCGAGCAGGACAACGGCGACATACTTTTCGGCACTCCCCTAGCGATGAGCTTCTAGAGATATTGTGACACTTGAAGGCTACGACTATTGGTATTGCTGAGATTTCTGGCATTACTGGCATTTCAGATTCTACTGATAACGGTACGATTTCCGTCCCTTTTGTTGGACATCTGGAAATGACACGTGTCCTTTTTGTTTCAGTAATTACATCTTTTTGCCGCCCATTGACTGTTCCTCCTTTCTCATTCACGGACGGCTGACACAGGGTTCAATGTGTCCTATACCTATTCAGGATGCCGATGTGCGCGCACAGATCTGGAGGGAATTGCCAGATTAGGAAGGAACCTCCGGAAAAAAAGGATAGAAAGGAAAAATGAAGTTTTTCGTTTCATTTCCTTCCGTTTTGGTGGCGCTCAAACTTTCATCGCAGCTAGCTCTGCATACCTCGATCACTTATTAATTTCAAGGAAACGTTTCTATTTTCAAATGCTTAACCTCCGCACAAGACACTATGTGCACTCCCACATCAACCATAACACAACCTACATCTACATTAACCTCAACTACTCAAAGTTCAATTCACTCGATTCCTCAGTCTGTTTTGGGTTTCAAATCTAGTCTTGGGTGGCATTTCTGGTCCCTCTCGTCACATCCACAATGAACCTAGATCGAATAAACCTACTATCGAACTACTCCCCAGCCGAGGCTGATTGGGGTATAGAGGAAACATTCCAGCCGAGAAATCGGTTCGGCTCCACCACAACAAGCGAGTTTTCTCAGCCTCCGCCAATACGATTCGCTGAATATGGCCACAGGTCTCCTTCGCTTTCCACAGGCCAATTTGGATACCTTTCTGACCATGACTTGTTTTCTCACGTGCACGTCAAAAGCTTACAGTCAAACACCGAGAATTTCCACAAGTACATCGGATTTTACCTATCTTTGCATGGGAAAACAACTCAGCTCGTTGAAAGATTCAAGTACAACCTTGTGGTCTCGAACTTATTGGACGATTCTCTTGTGCTTCTGAAGAATGAGCAGGCTCTTTCGAATTTGGTGCAAATGAGACGTTCAGACGATGATCCCGTCCATGCAAGACTAGTCAAGCAGTTCAATTTCGATGGCGCTGAACTTTTGGTGTTGAATAAGCTGTATAGATTATCGGCACCAAGTTTTTTCCAGAGGAGTCAACTTATTCTCCAAACTATTTGGCTCATTGTCTTCCTTTTAAAGCACAACTTGAACGTGCGGTCGGGTCTACCCCACAAGTCACAAATCAAACTTTTCAAATGTCTTCTTATAGCATCAACCAAGGCTTTGAAGTACAGAAGGGGAACTGCCATGATAATGGCTGCCAAAAGTCTCCGCACCCTCGACGACTTCATGATCTCCAATTGCAAAATCAACAAGGCCTTGATAGCCACAATTATCACCATCAAGGAGTACGAAATGTTCGTTTTCCTCAATCAGAACGATCTGGGGCAATCCTCATCGACGTACCTGAAGAACTTGAAGTCTCACTTGAATCACATTCTTTCGTACATCACCATAAACGTGAGAGACTCTGTGCGCTCGCTTTTGCCTCTTTCCAATGGCGAGGTTCTTGAGAAATACTGCCAGATCAACAATGTGCAACTCGGGCCTATTATGGCAGAGGTAAACGTCGCGGATGATGACGAAATCACGCTTGATTTGTTGACTTCGAAATTAAATCAGTTCAATAATTTGAGAAGATTCTTCATTTGCCAGTTGCTAACAATTCATGACGAAAAGCTCACCAACTTTTTCATTTTGAAACTATGTGATTCCTTCAATTTGGATCCACAAACTCTGATTACCTCATGGACCGACAAGCTTGTTGTCTTACAGCGCGTGCTTGCAGAACACACACTTGTACTAGGCGAAATTTTGACCTTAAACGAGAAGTTTAAAAGGTTAAACAATCCTTCGCAAACCACCGACTTTGTCAATGATGATGTATTGACAAACAAAACCATTGGTCCCGAGAAGCACACTGCAGCATTCTCAACGGATAACGAGTTGAACTTAAGCAATTTGATCAGCAAGTTGCAAAATTTATCCACTAGTTTGAAGTATTTCAAAAAATACAGCCAGTCCATCCACACAATTGAGGATGTGGACGAGTACGACGAAAAATTAACCATCTTCAAACAATTTGGCGGGGAACTCAAACTGTCTTTCGAGCTCTACAAATCGTGTCTAGGCGACTACGAGTCGGAGCTTGCGAAACTAAAGTCTCCAAACTTGGCCTCCCCTCAAACAAACACGCAGCATAATTCATACAACAGCAACGATCAATTTAGTTTGAAGTCGTTTCACACATCCAGCACCAAACAGAGAGTGACATCTGGCGAAATTCTGGAGGTGAAAAATCAACCGAAACCGAACGAGAGAAAGTCAAGACGTGTCTCCACTGGTCTTCAGCTTGGGCTTCTCACAGTGATGGAGGAGCCGCGTGGCAGAAATGTGCCAAGTCGAGAGAAATCAGTGGAAGAGTTGGCACAAAACCACGAGTCGTTTAATCAGTCTGCGTTGGATGCGCTTACCAGAAAGATTGGCATCAGAAATCCCAAAAACAGATTCTCGATCAACTCCCTCAGCTCCAATGTTTCCGGAATTTCAGATCTTATTGCCTCGACGCACTTGACTCAAGACGAGGACGAACATGACAGGTCCAAGGAGTACATCTCCGTGACACAGGGAATGTCGAAGGAAGACCTCAAAAAGAAATTGGAGGAGAGTTTTTCAAGGATCTACAACTTGGAGAGCGAGAATCATGAGCTCAAGAGCAAGAGCTCAGGTGAAATGGATGCGTACAAGCAGGAGCTTCAGAATGAGAGCTACGGGGAACGGAATCTCGGCTTTGCCAGCCAATTACAGCAAACCTTGGAGAAACAGCTCTCCGAGTAATATGATAGCATTATATGAGCATTAGAAGACAGAGCGTAGTGGTGGTGGTTAGGATTCTTCTTCCTCATTGTCTTTTTCTTTATTATGCTATTTTATGGCGCAGGCGTAATGTTCCCAGAAAAGTCGCCCTCGCCCTCGTGGTACATGGCCTCCAACGTCTTTGCCATCCCCGGCGTGTTAGTCCCGCTGTCCGAGCTCACGTTGTTGTTGTCGTTGTCGATGTCGTTGTCGATGTCGCCGCCCAACAAAAGGAACGCTACGTCCTTCTTCTTGTTCACCGCGTCCTCCTTCTTCTTGTTGAACAGCAGCTTGCCCTCCATCACAACCTGCTGCACCTGCTCCTTCTGCTTGGCCCTGTCTCTCATCCTCAGCTCAATCGTGCCCTTCGTAAGCAACCTGTACACTGTCACCTGCTTGGTCTGGCCCAATCTGTGTGCCCTGTCCATGGCCTGAGAGTCGATCGTGGGGTTCCAGTCCGAGTCGTAGAAGATGACGGTGTCGGCCGCAGTCAAGTTGATACCTAGACCGCCAGCACGAGTGGACAAGAGGAACACAAAGATCTCGGGCTTGGTCTGCCAGTCGTGCACAAGGTCTCTTCTGTCCTCGAGCTTCGACGACCCGTCCAACCGAATGTAGTTGTGTTGCCTGTACGTCAAGAACTCCTCCATCAAGTCCATCATTTTCGTCATCTGGAAGTACACCAACACTCTGTGGCCGTCCCTTTTGAGCACATCCAAAAGCTTGTCGAGCTTGGAGAGCTTGCCAGACTCGGTGATGAAGCGGGTCATGGACGGCATCCGGATGTTGGAGTGGCCAATAAGTCCATTGAGCGGAGCGGGTGCCATATCACTTTTCGGGTACTCCGCGAGCGGAATTTTCTTCTGGAGCAAGTCCAATTCCGTGTTGAGCGTGAGCGGCACCAACACCGATTTGTACTTCTGGTCCATGCGGGCGTTCTCTAAATTCCGCGTGAACGTGTAGTCGGAGCAGTCGGCCTCGATTGGCGCTGTGGCCACTATGGGGTTGGCTGCGGGCTCGGCAACATTGGCATAGATGTCGTCGTACACTATGCTCTGCACGGAGGTTAAGTCCCGAAGGATATTCGACCCTCGGGTCTTGCTGTAGCTGGTCTTCACGTCAATGAGAAGCCTCTTGTTGTTGGGCGTGAACTCGCCGTCGTAGACCTCATCGAATTTGCTCACCTTGCTGTAGTTGTCGCCCGTGTACAGGTGCAAGTCGATGGCTCTCTCGACCAAGTTCTGGTGGGTTAGCTTCTTGAGTTCTCCGGGCGAAGTGTCGACAAACTTCAACCAGCCAAAGTTGTCGAGAGTGTCGTTGGAGACATTCTGTGGGTCGTAGATGCTGAATTTCTCCAACAACTTGCTCTTTGGACCGACGTCACTGTTGTTTCCAGGAACCAAGAGCTCGTGGTACACTTGTTTGGGGATTCGATAGTGGATGTGGTTCTGCAAAGAGTAGCTGACCTCCAAGTCCGTTTCGCGCAAAAACGAGCCTGTTTCTGCGAAGGAGCCAAACACAAAGCTGGACTTCACATCGGCTCGCTCGAACAAGTCTGGGTGGTTGCACACCTTCCGGAACTGCATGACCAAGTTCATCAACGACTGGTTGCTGTCGTCGTTGTTGCTGGTCGACAACAAGTCCACGAGCGAGATCTGCGACTTCAACATCTGGTAGTACTTCTTCTGGCGATTGGTCAAGTCGCAGAAAATGTCGATCTCGACCTTGTCGCCCAACTCACTCTGGACGTTCTTCTTGACACGCCGCAACATGAACGGCTTCAAGATCACGTGCAACCGCTTGAGCTGGTTCTCGTTGAGCTGCGTGTTGCTCTGTGCGTGGCTCTCGATGTCCTTGGAGAACCAATCGCTGAACTCGTCGTGCGAGTCGAACAAACTGGGCATGATGAAGTGCAACAACGCCCACAACTCTTGCATGGAGTTCTGGATCGGCGTGCCGGTGAGCAAAAGCCTGTTACGGCACGAGAAGCTCAACAAGGACTTCCACCGCGACGACTGCGACGACTTGATCGCCTGGGCCTCGTCCAAGATCATGTACTGCCACTTCATTTTCTGGAAGTACGGAGCGTCCGACACCACGAGCTGGTAGGACGTCACCAAGACGTGGAACGGCGCGTCCTTGCCGTACCGCAAGCTCTTCCTGTCCCAGAACTTCCGGAGAACTTTTCTGTCCTTGCCGTTACCCCAGTACGGCAACACCTTGAACTCCGGTACGAACTTGGAGATCTCCTGCTGCCAGTTGTGCAACGTGGACGCCGGCGTCACCACCAAGTACGGGCCCCAGATGTTGTGTGTCTCTGCCAAATAGGCCAACACCGAGATACTCTGCACGGTCTTGCCCAACCCCATCTCGTCGGCCAAAATGCCGTTGATGCCCTGCTCGTACAAGTTGGCGAGCCAGTTCAAGCCCTTGAGCTGGTACTCCTTCAACGTGCACCGCAACATGTCGGGCTGCAGCACCGTCATGTCTCCGAGCAACGTCGGGTTCTGGAAGTTCATCTCCTCGCCGTTGGTGTCGGGGTTGCGGAACGGGTCGTCGTACGCTTCCGCGCGGGACCTGGCGCTGTCCAACGCACGCTGGGCGTTCCCCGCTGCCGCTCGGTGCAACGCGTCCTCGTCGTCGTTGTCGAAATCGAGACTGTGGATATCCGTCGCTGATCCTTCCACGCCGTGGTACTTGTCCAAGTGGTTTTCGCCCTTCTGGCCCGCGCCCAAGTTCAAGCTCAAGTTCGGGTCCAGGTCCGCGCCCTCGATCTCGTCGGTCTTGATCTTCTTGCTGATGAAGTGCGAGTACAACTCGGTCTGGGTGATCAAGAAGTTCAACTTGCGCAGCTGCCGCTTGGCCTCGCGGTCTTCTTCCTCCTTCTTGGCCTTGTCGATCTTCTCCTTCTCGTGCTTCTTCTTCTGGTCGCGCTCGAGCCGCTCGTTCTTCTTCCAGAAGTTGTGCATCTCACGCATGGCCCTCCTGGCCTTCGACGTCAAGTCCTTTTGGTTCTTGTTGTTCTTCAACTGCCACCGCTTGGCTTCACGTGACGCCAACGCCGCCGTCTTGCGCAAGTTGATCAATCGCGCCTGGTTCGTCTGCTGCATCAACCGCGACACCTTCGGCCCGTCTTTCCGCAGCATGTCCTTCCAGATCGCAACAAACGTGTTGTCGTACTGCTTCTGCACGGACTTCAACTCCTTGGCTTTTGTGGGCGAGAGCTTGGCGTCCGCCAGCGCGGGGTCAGAGCTCTCGTCTTTCACAGGCACTCTCATTCTCACCCGGCCGTTCTCCTTGGAGTCTCTGAGCCGGCCCTTCTCCAAGATTTCTGCCGGCGTGTCCTCGACTCTGCGCCGCTTTGTTTCGTGCGACTCCGAGCTCGTCGTTCTCTTGTTTGCTTTCTCGTCCTCGGGCGTGGCTTCCTCCTCAAACTTCAAGTCTGAGTTCAACAACGCCACTGCGCTTTCCTGGAGCTGGACTTTTCGTTCTTCTCGGGCCGCGGGATCCTCCGCATTCCGGTTCCGTGTAGAACCCCAGTTGTACTCTCTGGTTTTGCTCGTCTCGATGTTGTCTGCCAACACGTCCTCAGCTACTATTCTGTCGACGAAATTTGCAGCTATCGGGTCCAGGTTCTTCAAAACCGACCGCAAGTGGTCTTTCTCGAAAGCCAATGTTTGCACATTCAGAGCCATTGCCAAGGTGCGGTCGAGTTTGTTCAAAACCGACACTCTCAGCTCGAACTCGCTTAAGTACTGGCGATCAATCAAATCCGGGTTGTGGCCATTTTCGGCTCCTTCTCCGACTTTCCCATTGGTTCCGTTTGATCCGTGGCCGTTGGTGGGAATGCCGTTATTTTCAGGAATCTGGGCGAGTTTCGGTGGCGGAGGCGTGTTGTCGGAAAGTATCGACTGTAAGTTCATAAGCTGCAGTGGAAAGTATGGAGAATTCGGAATGAATGCAAAATAAAAAACTGGAATTCGGATTGGCAAATGTAAAGTTGTGAAGCGCCCTCCAGGTCTCAGGCGTTGTGTGTGGATTTCCAAGTCAAAAAATTGAACGAGCGATTTTTTCTGCCTGGCGTCTCCCGAGTGTGTAAAGTGCCCTCCACCTTGTTGCGGCTTGTCTGACGGGAAGTATTGGCTAATCGGAGAGTGAAAAGTTTGGGATCTTTATTTTTTTTTTTCAATCTACAAATTTTCATTTGAAAAGTTTTTTGTGTGATTTTTGTTTCAAACGCAAGTACACCCGTTTCTCGTTGCTCGGCCGCCTCGGCACCTGACCGCCACTTCGTGGATCGAACCCTTGTTGACAAGCCCGGATGGAGAGCTCGTGGAATGCGAATCCTGTGCGGTGGTGTACGGGTTTTTTACGGTAGCCAGTGTGGAACCCAAAAGTTAAGTCTGGTGCACGGGTTTAGAAAGAGCTTGTAATTTTTATAGCACGACACTCGCTGCCAGATTTCACTCCTACTTTATGAAAATTTCTGAACTGTGGTCCGGATTGACTGAAGTTACTGTGATCGTCCTTTACTTAGCTGCAGTACATCTAAAATAATACTGCGAAATCACTTCGCATTGCTTGCCACTTACCCCGATTTGAGTACCACACGACCCTCTCTTGGCCCGGATCACGTGCACTGGCTAGATTCCACTACTTCCGCTCGCCTCAATCCCCTCCGTATCTACTCGATCTGAAAAAATGGAACATCCTGCTTTCACTTTATCTGGCTTGTGTGTACTCGGCGGAGGCATTGGCTTCTTACGTAAGAAATCCGTACCTTCCTTGGTTGCAGGTTTGACCTTTGGAATCTTGTATGGCTATGCTGGCTACTTGTTAAAGCAAAATGCCGACTGGGGATTGGAGTTGGCTTTGGGCTCTTCTCTGACGTTGCTTGTGGCTGGCATTGCACGTGCCATCCCCACCAACTTCAAAAAACCCGTACCTTTGGTGCTTGTTGCTTTGGGTGGGTTGTCTACTGCTTACTACTCCAAGAAGTACAACGAGTTCTACTGAGGGGACGATGCGATGAATGAATGAAAATGTAAATAACGAAAATTCACGATGGACCCGCTGAGAAAGGATTTGAGAAAAAAAAATGTAGGATTTTGGTGTGGTGTATTATTGTGCTTGCCAAGTGAGAGCTCTGTTGAAGGAAACGACAAGAACGAGACACAAGAAAAAGGAAAAAGGCAAAATCGGAAGAAAGAAGGGAATAGATAATTGAAATGACTTTGGCGGGTGAAATCCTCCTGTATTGTTGGGTTTGAAATCCTAGGTCTGTGGTGCATTTATCGTGTGGTCTTGATCGTGGGGCCCTAACTATGGGCCTTAACTTCGGACCCTGGACCCGTATGACTTATCACTGAGTGGTACAATTGTCCAGCCAAACCAGTATTTTCAAATAGTTGGGACTAAAAAGTCTTCCCAGTTCGGCGACTCCTCTGCCTACAGTAATCTACACTTTTTTAACCCAAACCTTTAATCCTATAAATCCCAATTACTGACTGAGCTCAACCACAGAAACCTTTCTGTTCCTTGCAATGGCGGCATCTGAAAGTGGACTAATTGGAGCATCCTTGGCCTCAATCTTTGGCAGCAAGGGAGAAACATTAGGGATGACGAATGGCTCCGAAACATCAGTGGACAAAGTCAAGAATTGCATTGGAGAAGACATAGCAATGTTTTTATGTGGTGAAAATTGATTTGTAAAAGTGTTCGTAAAATAAAGCGTTCAAACTCAGCAGAAGCAATAGCGATTATCAAAATGTGAAAACTAATAAATGTGAAAATTAACAAATCAAAATTTCTAAATGAAAATTCAATGGCCCTTTTATATTTTGGCTGGACATGTAGGTCCGAAAGGCGAGCGCAATCTGGGGAAACTCCGAAGTCATTTACTCCGAGGTGCCGGTTACCCGAGTGACGTAAGATTAATCTTTGCAGGAGCCTTTCATCCGAGGTTGTTTATAAGGCCACAGAAACGGAAGGAATTCGGGGGAAAAGCACGGACAAAATGGGGTACCGGCTGTCTAATGAGAATTTGGGAAAGATGGTAATTTGAATAGCTTGATTCTACTGTTTGATTCGGATAATGCTTGTTGGTAATCCATATTATCGCCTGCATACAACCTTTTTCGAAGAGTCATGTGGCGTGCGAGTCATTCTCATCGCTCCATAATCTGGGGTCACAGTAGATAAGAGACGATGATGAAATTTTTCTGGCGTAAAAATCGATTGCTGGAGTGAGATCAATTTGCAGGTCAGAAAAAAAACTAGAAGTAAAAAAAATCTCGACCTGAGAAGTCTTGAAGTTGCAAAAATTTTGTCGACTCATTTCTGTGGCCGAGCTTTTCTTGGTAGGCAAATCGTGAGAATTTTACCATACACGGAATTCCCGAAGAAGACAGAAAAATTATGTGGAAAAAAAAATAAAACAGAAAACAGAAGCGGAATCAGCTTGAAAATGATTTGATAAAGAGAAGCAGATAATGGGTAGACGACAATGAAAAATATGAGAGAAAAAAGTATTGTGGGAAAGATTCCTAAACCACTTCTCAAATCTTCACAGCCTTTGATTATCTCTCCTCTTCCATCTATATTCTCTTCCTCTACACTCTCTAATTAAATTCCGTTCATTGAAAAGTTCAACACCAAATTTAAGCAGACTCGGCTGGAGCAGCAACCTCCTTGTACACCTTGACGGTTGGGGCTGGGACAACCTCGTCCTCCTCCTTGTACTCGGCGATCTTGACGGCATCTGGCAAAGCTCTTGGACCGAACTTGTTCTTGGCTGGGTCTCTCATGATCTTGACTCTGATACCCAAGACACCCTGTCTCATCAACACGTGTCTGATGGCAGAGTCGATGAAGTCGTTGGTTGGCTGACCGGAGTGGATCATGAAACCGTCCGAGTACTTCTGGGACTTGGCTCTGGCAGCTCTCAACTTACCGGAGACAACAACCTCCACACCCTTGGCACCAGCACCCATGGAGAATCTGAGGACACCGTAGGCGGCTCTTCTGATTGGCAAACCAGACAAGAGCTTGGCCTTAAGAGCCTCGGCCTGGACAGCAGCAGACAAAGCTCTCTCCTCGACTCTCTCGGCGTAGATGACAATACCGTCCTGAGGCAACTTGAATCTCTTGGTGATCAAGGAAGTCAACTCGTGGATTCTTCTACCTTGCTCACCCAAGACACCCTGGGTGTTAGAGGCCTTAACGATAACCTCGGTCTTGGTGTTGGTCTTTCTGACCTCGACACCGGCGTATCCCTCCTCGGCGAGCTCTCTGGTGAAGAACTCGTTGAGCTCGGCGTAGAAGACACCGTCGGCGACCAATTTTCTCTTTTTAGACAAGAATTGTTGAGTAGACATTGTAGTGGGTAGTGATGAAAAATGTGAGGATGTGAAAATTTTCAAGAGGCCCAGGTAATTGTGCGCGCACGACCACTTTGTGAAAAAAAATTCATTGTGTGTAGGAACATCAGAGGTATATACAGGTTGCGAAGTTGGACTGTCTTTTCTTATATGTAGGATGCTTACCCACAGGTGTTTGGGCCACTCAGACAAAACACACAAATTACCGGGAAACCCTTAGTTTAGGGTACTAATGTGGTTATAGTGGGTCAAATACTCTAGATGTCTAATCAGAATCTTCTTAACCCCTACTTTTGTGTCATAAATGGTCTCGATGTGATTAGCACCGTGATTGCTTAAATACAGGCTAATAACATGGCGTCCATACCCAAAGCTCAAGAAGACCCGACGATAAAAAACTGAAAAAAAAGTTTTATCGTCAAATACTTTCCTGCTTTGTCCTCGAGAACTCTGGAAATGCACGAGATTCTTCTTTAGAGTTGCCCTGAGTGTCTTTCTCGCAGTGTTCAGTTTGCAGCCACGTACACCCAAGATTCCAATTTGTATCTTTTCATTTCCAATGTATAATCTTTATAAACATCTTAATGTCTCCTTTCACACGTCTTCTTTCCTCCTCCATCTACTCCTAAAAGTTGTCTCCAACCCATTCTCTGGCAGATCTGAACAAGGCAATCCATGGACCGTAGCCTTCCCACTCGTCGAACTTCTCTGCTGGGTACCATGAGTTCGACTCCAACCTGGTCGTTCTCTCAGGGTGAGGCATCAACGCCAAAACTCTGCCGTTCTCGTTGGAGATACCGGCAATTCCCAGTGGAGATCCGTTGGGGTTGTAAGGATAGCTCTCGGTGACGTCGCCGTAGTTGTCAACGTATCTGATCACAGACTGCTTGTCTGCAGTAAGGAAGTTGCTCTTGGTGTTCTCGTCCTTGAATGCAGCTCTGCCCTCGCCGTGTGCAACCACAATGGGCAACTTGGAGCCCTTCAATTTCTGCAAGAAAATCGACTTGTTGTCCTTGGAGGAGTCCACCTCGACCATCACGTATCTTGCCTCGTACTGCTCACTCAAATTTCTCTCGAAAGTGGGCCAGTTTTGCGTGCCGGGGATGAGCTCAGCGATTCTGC
Organism: Sungouiella ecuadorensis; assembly: GCA_030579155.1. NCBI lineage: Eukaryota > Fungi > Ascomycota > Pichiomycetes > Serinales > Metschnikowiaceae > Sungouiella > Sungouiella ecuadorensis. The sequence continues at coordinate 451,438 of JAKUAF010000010.1, read as the reverse complement.
TCAAGAACTGACATCCGTTACATGCGCCCACCGCGAAGGTGTCGTCTCTGTCCTGGAAGAACTTCTTGAACTCGTTTCTGGCTCTCTCGTTGAACAAGACAGACTTAGCCCAACCTGCACCGGCGCCCAAAACATCACCATACGAGAAACCACCACAAGCAGCAAGTCCGGTGAACTCATCCAACGACACTCTCCCGCTCAAGATGTCCGACATGTGCACGTCGTAGACTTCGAAACCTGCCTGCTGAAACGACCAGGCCATTTCCTGCTGCGAGTTGACACCCTGCTCTCTCAAAATGGCAACCTTTGGTTTCTTCTCGCCAGAAGGCACCTTAATGTCGCGTGGGTTGAATGTCAACTGGTACGAGAGGCCCGGGTTCTTGTCGTCGTCGATCGCCTTGTACTCCTCGTGACTGGTCTCGGGGTTGTCTCTCAACTTCTGGATGTGATACGACGTGTTGCTCCACAACTTCTGCAACTCGGCCCTGGTGTTCTCGTAGACGAGCTCGTTATTGAACTTGACAGCCAACGTCTGCTCTGTCTTTGGCTTTCCGATCACCGAAACGTATTTCTCAGCTACCTCGTGCTTCTTGAACACCTGCACGAACTTCTCCAAGTCGCCCGATCTGATCTGGAAAACAGCACCCAACTCCTCGTTGAACAACTCCGTCAACACATCCTCCTGCGAGGTCAACAACAAGTCGGCACCGCAGCGGCCTGCAAATGCCATCTCCGCCACCGTGGTGAACAAGCCACCCTCGGATCTGTCGTGGTACGCCAAAACGTCCACTTCCGAGTGCAACGCAATCAACGCATTGAGGAAGCCCTTCAAGAGCACGTGAGAGTGCACGCTTGGAGCAGAGTCACCCACTTCCTTGTATACCTGAGCCAACGCTGAGCCGCCCAAGGACTTCTTGACTTCCTGAGCCAAGTCCACCAACACCAAAACGGTGTCTTCCTCCAACGACTTCAACTCTGGCGTCCATGTCTTGGAGGTGTTGGTCACGGGAGCAAAGGCTGTGATGCACAACGACAATGGCGCAGTCACCTCCTTGTCGTCCCACTTCATCTTCATCGACATCGAGTCCTTACCCACAGGAATGGAAACTCCCAAGTCTGGACACAAGTCCATGCCGATGGCCTTCACGGCCTCGTACAATTTGGCACCCTCGCCGTCGTGCGCAGCAGCAGACATCCAGTTAGCAGACAACTTGACTCTGTCCAACGCAGGAATGTCTGCAGCAAACACATTGAGCAAGGACTCAGCAATGGCCATTTTGGCGGAGGCAGCGGCAGAGATGAGCGCCAAAGTAGGCTTCTCGCCCATTGCCATGGCCTCTCCTGTTCTCAAGATGGAGTCACCGAGCGAGGTGGCGGTCACACCGACGTCGGCCACGGGCACCTGCCATTTTCCGACCATCTGGTCACGGTCAACAAGACCAGTGACAAATCTGTCGCCAATGGTGATCAAAAAGCTCTTGGACCCGACCGAGGGAAGCTGGAGAACACGTGACACAGACTCCTTCAACGAGAGCTCCGCTGTGGAGAAAGGCAGCAACTGCAAGTCCTGGGTGGTGGCAGTTCTGGACATCTTGGGTGGTTTCCCGAACAACACCGACATGTCCAAGTCGATTGGCGTCAGCTTCAACAACGAGTCCGTCAACACCAAGCGCAACTCCTCGGTGGCCTTGCCAACCACTGCAAATGGCGCTCTTTCTCTCTCGCAGATACCTTTGAACAATTCCAAGTTTTCGGGGGCAACGCCCAACACGTATCTCTCCTGGGACTCGTTGCACCAGATCTCCATGGGCGACATGCCTGGCTCCAACGACAAGATGGAGCGCAATTCGAATCTCGCACCCAAGTCGTTGTCGTGGACCAACTCAGGCAAGGCATTGGAAAGACCGCCGGCACCGACATCGTGAATCGACTGGATGGGGTTACCCTCCTTTCCCAACGAAACACACGCGTCAATCACCTGCTGAGCTCTTCTTTGGATCTCCGGGTTGCCTCTCTGCACAGAGGCAAAGTCCAACTCTGCCGATCCTTCTCCTGACGAGACAGAGGATGCCGCTCCTCCACCAAGACCAATCAACATACATTGACCACCAAGCACAATAAGATGTGACCCAGGGGTGATTTTCGTGTCCTTGAGCGCCAAGTCCGGTCTGATCGCACCCATTCCACCTGCCAACATAATCGGTTTGTGAAATCCTCTGAACTCGTTCTGGCCCTTGTGGTTCTTGACCTCGGTGGTCAAAGTCCGGAAGTAACCGTTGATGGCCGGTCTGCCGAACTCGTTGTTGAACGCGGCAGAGCCAATGGGCGCCTCCACCATGATGTCCAACGACGAGGCAATGTGGTTGGGTTTCCCAATGTCTCTCTCCCATGGCTGGGGCAACGACGGAATGTTCAAGTCCGACACAGAGAAGCCCGACAACCCGGCTTTCGACTTGGACCCTCTGCCAACAGCTCCCTCGTCTCTGATCTCACCGCCAGACCCGGTGGCCGCACCTGGGAACGGGGAAACCGCGGTTGGGTGGTTATGCGTCTCCACCTTCACCAAAGTGAACACGTTTTCCTTAATGGACGTCCACTCCTTTGTTTTGAAGTCCGGCGTGAACACGTAGCCCAACGGACCCTCGAAAACAGCCGCGTTGTCCGAGTACGCAGACACCGTGTACTGTGGGTTCTTGCTGTGGGTGTTTCTGATCATCTTGAACAACGACAAGTCCTTCTTGACGCCGTCGATGGTCCAGTCCGCATTGAAGATCTTGTGGCGGCAGTGCTCCGAGTTCACCTGCGCGAACATGAAGAGCTCCACGTCGGTTGGTTTTCTGCCAATGACGGTGTTGAAGGCATTGATCAAATAGTCGATCTCGCCCTGGTCCAACGCCAAGCCAAGCTCCTTGTTGGCACGGAGCAAGTTGTCTCCCGAGATGTCCACGGAAACCAAGGGTTTGGGCGAGTGGTGCGCGAACAAGTCGTCGTGCTTAGGAGCGTTTTCGTTGACGAACAACGTCTGGGTCATTCTGTCGAAAACGGAAGTCAAGAGCTCGCCACTGAGCTCGTGGAGCTTGGACAAAAGCGGAAACCCTGCGCGGGCCGTGATCAACAACGTGGTGCCCCTCTCGATCCGCTCGATGAAGTCGCCCAAACCAACGATGTTGGCGATATCCGTGGCCTTGGAGGACCAGGGGGAGATTGTTCCCGAGCGGGGCAAAATACGCACCAAGACCGAGTTGGAGCCCTCCAAAACCTCATACTGGCTTTTGTTGGCTTCCTTCTGGTCATCGCCAGAAATGACGCTGAGCGCCTGCAAGATCTGGCCGTTTCTGTCCTCGGCGTCAACTGGCGAGTCGTAAGTCAACAAAACCTTGGTCAATTCCAATTGTGCAGGCGTCAACTCCAGCTTCAACGAGACATAGTGGGTGTATGCGGAAACCACGGAAGTGATTGCATTTTCTGAGTCCAATTTCTTCTCCAATTCTTGAATCAAGTTAGCCACTCTGAACCTCGAGAGAGCCGCTGGGCCGGGCAAAATGAGAAAGTCACTCATGCTGGCTGAAATCTGAAAGCAATCAGGGGAGAAAACTGAAAAGGTGTGTGAATTTGCTTGGACCTTAGGAAAAGTAAAGTTCAGAAATCAAAATGCGACAGAGTCAACAGCGATGAGTATTAATGCAGTCAGATAATAGAGCGGGGTGCAGGTGAGATTAGGAGGAAAAACGAGAGGGAGAAGGAAGAGGAAAGAAAAGAAAAGAAAAAGAAAAAAAGTTGGAGGGAGAAGAATTTAATGAAGTGGAATGAGAAAATCGGATTTTGTTTGATTTTTTGGGGTTTCTTATTTTTATTGTTGTTTCTCGTATTGTGCCTGTGGGTTGTGCTCTCTGTTCCATATATAGGTCCAGATTAATTAACTAAGCACGGCTGGCCCAAATGGTACACTTGATTCAACAAAATGCAAAAAAGTCTTTATTTATTTATAGAAATTCACTATCTCACAATATAATTAGAGGCGATTTTACATTTTTTCCCCATACCTAATTTTTCTCTGTGGCCTCTCCTCTCTTCCCACTCCTACTACTCTTCCCGCACTGGCCTCCTGCACCATCCTCATCACTACTCTTCTTATAATGGCCCAGGGTAACCTCAAGTTGAAATCGAAAGGAAAGGTCAGAGTCACGAAAAAGCAGAGTAACTTGCGAGCCGCTGCGCCTTTGATCATCAAACCAAAGAAATCCGTGGCGAAACAGGCGTTCAAACTTAAGAAATCGGTGGGTTCTTCTGTTGGCACCGAGAAATTGATTGCTAGCAGAGTCGGCCATTTGGAGATCATCAAGGGCTCCAGAAGAGAAATCGAGAAGCAGGAGAAAGAGGCTGCAAAGAAATCCAAGAAATAATGCTGCGACTGGACATTTTGGCTGGGATTTCACAGGCGATTTTAGATATTCCAGCAGATGGTAAGATTGTGGATATAGACCGGGAAAATCGGCAAAGAGAGGTTGAGATCGAGAAGAACTTGAAGGAAAAGGAAAAGTCGGGTACCCATTTGCATGATGACATCAAAAGTTTGCCCTCAATTCCAACTTTGCCCGAGCTTACTGCGCTAGATCCAGACCTAGTAAGTGAGAATCTCAAAAAGGCAAGGAAAACCAGGAGACTCGACTAACAGAGGGAAATGTATCCATGAGTAGTTATCTATGGAACAAAAGGTGTTTTTCGTTCAGCGGACTTTCAGAATTACTCTTTTGGTAGAATTAAAAATTACATAAGTGTCACAGGTAGACAGGTCGATGTCAGAACTGGAGAGGTTCAAAATTTTTGCTGCCCAGTCCCATTTTCGAGGGTCCCTCTAGTGTGGAATCATCCTGAGCGACGCCTCTTGTGCCTCAAGCTCCAAGTTCTTCCGTTTCATTGCCAACTCTTGCGAACGCACATAGACTATTATCGCCGCAGCGAAAATCACTGTGAGAGCCGTCAAGAGCGAGTTGATCGGAATCGGGTTCATGTGGAAGTACGAGTGCGTCACTTTGTCCATGACCTGCTGCAAAATATTGCACAATCCCGAGAAACAGATGATTGTTCCGTAGACGGTTCCGAAGGTCTCAAACCCAAACACCTTGGCACAGAAATCAGACACCGCAGTGTAGTAGAACGGTCTGTAGAGCACCAACAACACTATGCCGGCGTAGGTTGCGGGCAACCACGACAAACACCCGAAAATACCGACGGCAATAGAGATCGACGACAAGATCCACAACACACTGAGAGTAGAAATATTGTCCAAGACCAAACCGATGAAGGGAATCGCACAGAGTCCGCCAAGAGGCAAGGCCAAGTCGAAGAAGTGGTTGATGGTGGTGGCAAGCTCCTCGTCACCATACAAGTACAGCTCCTGCGCCCTGATGGTGGCCACGAAGTAGTTGATTCTGAGCATCTGGATAGTTGTGAAGATTGTCATGAGCAAGAACCACGGCGACTTCAATTGCTCGGTGATCGTGTACCCGTGCATGATTCCAAACACCCCGCCCGTGCTCTCGTACAATTTGTCCTCTGCACGCTGCTCGTAGACGGACTTTATGGAGCTTCTGGAAGCCCTGGAAATCGTCAGGTCTCTTCTGCCAGAAAACGAGTTGAAAGACGCCCTGCGCATAAGCAACGACGTGTGCTCGTTCATGTTTGGTTGTTGGTAGTTCCCGGCGTCGGCCACGTTTCTGTCCTCGGGCAAAAGCAAGTCCCTGTTCATTGGTTTTCCTGTTTCGTCAATGGCAGTTTCTGCAATCTTCGCCAACGTTCCCACGGTTTTGTACGAGTCATGCGGCATGATAGTTACTTGGCACGCAAATATGAACACTGGAACCACCAAGTAGTAGAAAAAGAACTGCGAGACCGTCAAGTGGAAGTAGTTTGTGTAGATCACTCTGTAGACCAAAAAAAGCGCCAGCGACGAGTCAAATGCGCCCGTGAGCAACGCCAAAATCAACCCAGAGTTTTTGGGGAAACTGTTGGCCAACTGGAAGCACGAGATGAACACGAACGGGCCGCCCAAGGCTAAAAGCGTGTACCCAGCCAAGTAGCCGTCGATTTCCGTCATTTTCGACGCAAACAGCATGGTCAAAGCGCCCAAAAAGATAATGAGCGACCCAACAGTGCCCGTGACTTGCGGTCCGTAAGTGTCCAAGAGCGAGCCGACGGGCAAAGCCGAGATGTTGGTGACCATGCAAGCAACCGTGAAGAGGAAGTTCAACTTCAAATCCTGGGCGTTACACGGCTTGTCCAAGTCCGCCAAACCAATATTCACATCGCACAGATCTCGGTAGACGCCCTCGGCGATCAAAATCGGTTTCAAGGCGGCAAATCCAAACACTGGGCCGGCAGCTAGAAGGCACCATACTATGGAGCACAAGATCTGGAGCACTCTCTTGGGAGTGGAGGTCTGAGACATATTAATTTGCCGCAGTTACGAAGTGAAAAGGCAAAGAAAAACTGAAGTGAAAACAAAAATTGAAATTCAAGACGAAGTGAAAATTTTCAGGTAGCAATTGGGTAGGCACAACTGACAGTACTTATGACCGGACATTACCGATGTGCGTGGGGCCAGTGTGCCTGAAATATAGTGAGACACTGCGCTGGGGGGAAGAACAGCATGGGGAGAAGTTCAGCCAATGAGAGTATTTTCTTTTGGAAGTAAGCACAATTAAGCTGGTTCTGATTGGCCGAATTGGATTGGGTTTTTGGATTTTGTTTTTCTCTCGTTCTCTGAGTTTACTTGCCCCAGATGCAAGTGAAGGTGCTTAAGTGGTAGCAACTGAGCATGGCCAGGAGGACAATGTCCACCGATCGGAAACAACGCGGAGAAATTTATTAATGGAGTAAATGAAAAAAAAATGGAGTGTTCGAGAGAAACAGACCGGTCTAGATGGACTTGTTTGACATTAATTTATCTTCTCTGTCTTTTCAGTTCTTGTGTGTGAGTTTGCTTCGAACTGCCAAGATGGAGATCTCCGGCTGCGAATCCAGATGCTTAGCAGTTGTGAAAAACGGAGAGGAAAGGAAGTTTAAACGGACAATCAGGAAGACCAAAAAGAAAGACAGCGATATTTATTGAATGAACTGTTTTTTTTTTCGAAGTCATGTTGGGTTAATTCCTCATATACTTCTGAAATCTGATTATGGTAGCCTCTTTGGGCACTGATCTCACTTCTCACTCTGGTGATCTGGAGTCAGAATGTGCTCGGGCCAAAGTCAAATTTATATCAAATTTCGAGGTAAAAATTGGATCCATATTCAGTTTCGTCATGCTATCCAGTCACTTATCTGCCCGTTGTATATGCAAGTGTAGTCACTGAGTGTTCCACTGGTACTGTAAAAGTCACCATGGCAAATGTTCTAAAACCTCTACCTCACTCAATGAGATCACAGCCTAACACGGATATTTTGTAGACTTCTATATCATATTCCAGCATTGTCATTTCTAACCTCAGTTCATATGTTTACTTTTCCATGCTTAGCCTTTCCATGCCTGAATTTCCAATGCCTAACTTAACTTTAGCCATGCTCCATCATTTGCACGTTCTTTTTCTCTCAAAATGGAGACTCCACCTTTTCGACTGAACGGTACAGAGTGGTGGATCTCCTCACTTTCTGCACAATATGGTGAGCGGTCACGGCCACGATGTTCAAAACAGCAAACACGCCGATTCCTATAATCACCCTCATCCAGGTCTGGTCAAGCAAAGACTTGGTTGCTCTTTTCGTCAAAAGCGAAGATGTCAGATTCAATTGCATTTGAACGTTTTCGGCCAAAATCTGAAGCTCCTCCCTGCTGAGACTCGAGAGATTAGTGTTTTGGCCGGAGTAGATGACAATTGTGCCCAAGAGGAAAAGCGCCAGCGAAAGTAGGAGGATCTGCACAGACAAGCTCGGCTGGCCACTTTGGCTCGACGACTTTCCAGATTCGGCAGTTCTGCTCGGCAACTTCTCTTCACTTTTGTTCTCCGTAGCCATGGTGTGCCAAAAATAAGCCAGTAAATAAGGTCTGTGTAGGCTTCGCGAATGTATGGGGAAGGCGCTGACTTCTTGAACTGCGTGGAACTGTTTTTACGTCACGTGACCAAAAGTCTCGTGCAAAACACCATGCGCACCAACATCACCAACCTACTAATTTTTCTCATCGCTAACCAACATGTCGGGGATCTTGTTTGAAGACTCGTTCAACGTCGATGATGTCGACACCGCCAGATATAACAAGGTCCTGCGTATAGAGGGCCAGTCCACAACCTCCCAGGATATCAAAATCACCTTGGACATCAACTCGGAGTTGTTCCCAGTGAAGGAGAACGACTCGCTCACAATTACATTGGCGGCTACTTTGGGCAACGAATCTTCCATGTTGACGTCGAACGGCTCATGGAGACCACCAAAAAAAGGCGACAGATCATTGGCTGACGACTACGACTACGTGATGTACGGAACAATTTACAAGTTTGAGGAGAGCTCCGACAACGACAAGATGGCGGTTTACATTTCTTTTGGCGGCTTGTTGATGCGCTTGGAGGGTGGATACAGGTCCTTGTCGAACTTGAAGCAGGACAACGCATACATTTTGATCCGTCACTACAAGGACAACTAAGCATGTACTATAGAATAAATAACGAAGAAAGCCAAGGCAGTAGGAAGGAGGGAAGAACCGGAGATGAAAGAACTGAAAGAAATGAGAAAGTTGACTGGAACGATTCTGAGGTGTTTAAGGACCAAATTTTTGATCGGGATTGCTGAACTTGACTGGCACTCTTCTGGCACTTTTTTGGTCTCACTACAATTGTCTACCTTAGCATGTCTTAAGTATGGAGCTGAGTGAGGTGAACAAAAAAGACAAGTGAAGATCCAAACACTTCATTTACTGAGATGAAATGTGGTTCTTTGCCTTTCTAATCGATCTTCATATCTTTTTTTTTCGGTTTTTCTCTGCCTGCATCTTTCATCTTCACACCTTCCTCATCCTCTTCTCCACATTATCTGACCTGTACAGTTTACTAACCTCCCAACTACATGGACGACACAGACTACCGTAAGTATCACACAATATAAAAACTTTGAGACCAAATTCATTTCAATTCAGTTCTCTTTCCAGTTCTAACATTCAGCCGATCCTGTATTGCAGCAGGTTCCTCTCATACGGAATCCGCAGTTCCAGCCACCAAAGACTGTGACCCTCAATGCTAACTACTCGAAACTATTGGCTACTTTGCCAACGACAGTTGTTCCGCCTCAGATGAACCTCTCCAAACCAGATTTGGAGAGCTGGATCGCCAACCTTGAGGAAATGGAGCTGACTTTTTTGGATTCGGAAAAATCAAAAGAGGACATGGGTAAGTACACGGAGTGGGTCAAGAGTCAGCAGAGGAAAGTAGCCCCGGGGTTCAACTTCGACATCATGACGCCGACAGAGAAGAAGTAGAAAACTGAAGGAAAGAAAATAAAAGTTTGCCAGGGGAAATACAAACTAATTCACGGCATATCTGGAGATATCTTGGAGTCCTCATATAGTGCGAGAGGTGTTGTGTGGTTCTGTCAGAAAGGAGGCTGAGGTCGTCACACAACTTCATAAATTCTAAGTCAAGGCAAAAAAAATGCATTTGGACGACCAGATTGAGTCATTTGTGGTGACTTCTCGGCTCTGATTGGCTGCTTTCCCGATTCTCCATGCTGCTAATGTTCTCGCTTAGGTTGTCAAGGAAATTGACATGACAAGATCTTGGCTGCCCAATTGGGACACACCGGAACACCACCAAAGACTCGTGTGGCGACCCCGACGTTTCTATAAATAATTATGCAATTGATAAAGCAAAAGTATATAAATGCCCCCAATTCCCACCTAAAGATTTCCCATTTCCTTTTCCTTTGCAAAGTATGCGCACGTTGTTTCACTCTCTCACACATCCAGCCGTTCGCACTAAAATCCACTTCCAACAAACACCTACTCCACATGAAAATCTTGAACGCCATAAACGTGCGGCTCAGGCTACGAACGTTGCTTCTGACGGTGATTCTCGCACTTTTGATCGTGACCTTGACTTATTCGCACGGCAAATCACCCCAAAATCTGCAGTTGCAAGACTATGATGTGGTGGTAGCCAGAAAGACCTTCCAGGACCCGATATACACGAAATGGGCCAACTCAGACCGCCTGGCCAAGTCTGTGAAGGATAATTGTGTCCTGTATTTCAACGAGTTCCAGTCCTGGAGCACAAAAAAAGATACTTTCCTGTTTGAGGACTTGCTTCAGTACGAGTACAGCCCGCTACTATTCAAGAAGCTGAAATGGCTTGCGGAGGAGAAAAAGAAGTACAGGCGCCAGCTCAGAACGCAGGGGATCCAGTTTGACGAAAATCACATGCGTGCTTTGGAGCAGAAGTACGTCTCTGACTTGGTGAAACTCTCCAAGTTCGAGAAAGGGTTTGTCCAGCACGTGGCGTCGCTCCGGGTGTTTAGCCAGTGTTTTTTGGTGCGGAACGTGCACATTGACGACCTGCTGTGTTCCCACATCTCCTCCCGCTTGCTTCCGTGGCTTCTGGGGAAGTTGCCTCTGATTGAATCTTGGGAGAGCAATGTGGTGAAAGAGGACGAGGCGAGACAGTGTGTGGCGAGACTCCTACTCGGAAAAATGAAGGGGCGCGGAATAGTGATTCCGCTTTTTCCGAAACAAAATACTGCAAAGCAGACCATGTTAGTGGCCAGACTTCTCCAAACTTTGAGAGCAAAAGGCAACACGCTACCCATCGAGATTGTGTATGTGGAAGAAAGGGAGATCAACCAGCAGAGAAAGGAGATGTTGATAAACGCTGCGCGCAGCAGAAACGCTAAATTGCCCGCGTCTGTGAAGAATTACATGGAGACTCATGATTTGCAGAATGTGGACTTGCCCCAGCAGGATATTCGGTTTGTGAACTTGAGACCGGCAATTTCCAAGAACATCGCTGTTACTGACTCGCTAGTGTGGACTTTGAGCACCATTTTCAACTCTTTCGAAGAGATGGTTGTGCTTTCTGCTCAGACTATACCTCTTTTGGAGGATCTCGAGTTACTATTTGAGAACGAGGACTACAAAGAAAATGGGAACTTCTTATTCAGACAGAGATCGCAAATGAACTTAAAACCACATAAGTTTCCCAGTGGCTTTTTCGAGGTCAATTCCTTGGTGAACGAATATTGCAGTGTTCTGGCCGAAGACCACAAGTACTTCGAGATGCCGCAGCCAAAATTTGGTTCTACAAGAAGAGTGAGAGACCAGGGGTTCGTGAAGATGCTCGATCCTCTGATGGTCGTGCTCAACAAGAAAGAAACTTTGCCGGGGCTTCTTATGGCCAGTGCATTGACGTTCTACACGTTTTTGCAGCCCAAGTACGACTTCACTGGGAAATTGAATGTTGAGAACTTGTGGTTAGGCATTGAGATGACAGGCGGACGCGTCCATTTCAACAAGAATTACGCTGCTGCAGTCGGTGTGTTGACTCCACCAGAAAATACACCACCTGAAAGTATGTCACGTGAGTTGTGTTCTAGTTCCTGGGCGCAAGTGTACGAGAACGACGACTACACTTTGGTGTATGCAACGTCGCACCAGCTTGAGAACAAAGTGCTTCCTGAATTTGCACCTGCCGTTACTGGGAAACTCACAGTGAAGAAGGAGAGGCAAACAGGCGAGAATAACGAGAAAGATGAAAAACAAGAGGGTCCAGACAAACTAAGTGTGAGCAATTTGGTCAAGCACAACCTCCTACACATTCAGCTGGCGTTATTGCCCATTGCCATTGACCAACAGGAAACGTACAGTGTGACCGAACCCAATGTTCCCTGGAGGTTGATCGAGAGCTTCGGCTCGGCAGATGACTACTGGTGTGCTTACGACGTTGTAGGCACTCCCAAGCTGCCCAACAGAGGTATTATCATCGACTATAACAATAAGGTTATCTCACGGTACTTGTTTCTCTTTGACGTGTGGATGCAGGCTCCACAGGTGAGCCAGGGCGGCATTTAGACTTATAGATTACGAATAAACGAAACGAGGAGGAAAGAAAAAAAAAAAAAAATACCAAAACAAGTCATTATTCTAGAATAATTGAGGTTAATCAAAAAATTGACGTCACAGACAGGATTCGAACCTGCGCAGGCAATGCCCAACACCTGAGCTGCTAATAGCAGGGTGTCGCCTTAACCACTCGGCCACTGTAACTTTATGCAAGGAGACGCAAAAACTTGGAACATGCTGAGACTCGGTAAATCTAATTATGTACAGGATTTATCAATATTTGCCTGTATGCAAACCCTGGATCTCGTTTCAGATTGCAACAAAGTAATGGAAGCATGTATCAGTTCAGCACTGCCGCTTTTCAATTCAGTTCAAAGTGACCCATTTTGTGTTCTGGAATTTGCCTGAACGAGCCACATTATCAGGTTCGGAGCGTACAACCAGAAATACATAGGTTGATTTGTGGGAACAAATGGAGATGTGGCAATATTCATGGTTCTGAATTGTGTATCAAGTTGAGATGTGATCATTTCAGACTAGAACGTCTATTTGTTTGGTGCTCTCTGTTCTGTTGCTTTCTTTCTCTGTCACATTTTTCAATCGACATAGGAATCTGACACTGAGGAATGGTCATATTATTTTCCACTTCGAGAAAGAGAAACTCCTATCGCCATCTAGTACTTTGCACTTTCTGGAACTTGATCATCACCACTTTCCTCTTTTCGTTGTGTGTCACGCGCTATACAATACCTGCCCTCTTTGCTTTCCCTCATGGCATAACATTTTCGCAGCCAACTGCAGATACTTACGAGAGCTTCCCATGACTAAACTCCATAACAAAATCCCAAGTGAACATCACGAAAAAAATATAAAATCTATATCAATTTCGCAGACACTAAAATACCACGAGTTTCCCCCAATTGTGTATTATTTCGCCCGATGTCAGAGAAGTGCCCCGACTATTCCGACTGCGTGTCTGTCCTGCCCTCAGAATGGCTGCTTTGCCTACCCTTGCACCCACACCGTCGAGAATACAACAATGGGGTTCAACCTCCAAGTACATGGGAATCTTCTCTTCAGAAATATCATTTGCAAAACGATCAAAGGGCAAAGTTGAAAAAAGATAGTGACTCCTGCGCGATTCGAACGCGCGCATCTTACGATAACAGAACTTGAGTCTGCCGCCTTAGACCGCTCGGCCAAAGAGCCATTTTATATGTTTGTTTGGAAACGTTCTCAATGAGTTCTCTAAATCTATCTGGAAGTAAAACTCTCGATATCAGATGTAAACCTCCGTGTGCCCGACCGGTGCGCCGGAGGTAGATAACAATGTGGTCCTCTGAAAGAGGACCACGGGCAACTCCCTACAATGGGAGTCCGGGGTCAGCCATGAGAAACACTTACCATTGTTTCTCTAACCATCCCCGGGACAAGTCCGAGAATGCGTCTGGTCAAGTATATATGTTAGACGATTCGTCGTCAGTTCCAGAGGCTAGAAGATCCTCGAACTAAATACAAGTCAGTTATCAAAACAGTATCTCTTATCCCCGAACTTACGGCTATCTTCTAACATGTTGGAGTTTACGCGATGATCTTTTGGTCGTTTGGGGGCTGCTTTGCTTATGTGCAGATTAGTATATGGATGTGTTTATCTGTAGGACCATCGTAATTGAAACGAGATAATTTTGTGTATTTCAACAATATTCGGGATCTGTGTGTATTTAGCTTGTTGAATTGCTTGGATATTGTATCAAATTAATTCAGTTTTCGTGGGTTCTGATCATGTTGCCCGCGGGATATAGATTTGGAAAATATTCCAAACGCCTCGCGCAGAATCTTTGAAGCCACAGTAAGTTCAAATTTAGTGACACCAAATTTTACTTTTTTGCTTTTATAAGTCTGAGTGAGTCTGTAATCCAATTGCAGATTTGCATCCACATATTCTTCCTCCTTAGTAACCAGATTTCCCTTTCTCTGTCTCAGTCTGCCGTTAAGCGATTCGCTTAATTTAACAATGCGCGAACATAGCGGACTGTATGGTGTAACTAGAGATGGTACGTTACATTTATCATCGTCTCGCGAATATTCACGTCAAGTTATAGCAATGATAACATTGTTAGCGAGCAAGAGAGAATGTGGAAGCATACTAGAAGAAAAAAAGAGGAAGAAGCAAAGACGCAAAGAAAGAGATGTAAAAAGCAAGAAAAAAGACTCTCTTCTCACAATGGTGCTGTGCGTTTTCGTCGTGATTGTCCTGTTTTGGCCACGGGCAAGTGCGAATATTTTCCAGTGAGAGCGAAGCCACGAGGGCCCAAATCGACCGTCTGGCAAGCATAAAGAAAAAAAAACTGGCTAGTCCTCTAGAACATTACTTTTCCAATTTCAGTCTCCTCAAGATGCGACCCCTCTTTGCCGCTAATTTCATTTCTGCCTATGCCCCCCCCCCCCCCACCCCCCCCCCCCCCCCATGCCCAAACTTCCCCACTAAAATTAGCTATTGTGCGTTCACCCAACACGAAAATCAGCCTGTACGCAGCTGTCTCAGAAAGAATGGGTGTCAGGAAGGTAGACAAGAAGAAGGACGAAAAAACAATTGGAAAATGAAAGTAGAATGAAACTTTTGTGATTGACCAGAATCTTTGACTTTTCCTTAAAAATCTACTTTTTTTCCCGCCTGGACCACGTTCCTGGTATTATTTCATGTCACGGTGCACGGGTGTCCCGCCCTGACCTGGGGTTACACTGTCGAGCTAACCCGCCGTATACTCCTTCTTCCTCAACCATGAAGAAACACACAAAGACCCAGTCGTCCTATGTATGTATCGGAAACTCTGAAGCCCAGCAATCGCAACGTGACCAGACGTGTACTCAAACTCCATTTTTTCCATTTCTGTTCTCCCAATCGCTTCTGTCTCCTCCACTGGCCCCACCGCAACCATACTAACTCCACAGGCCTTCGACAACACCGCCACCACGGTTGCCGCGCTGCAAATGCGCAATGCGTTGAACAACTTGGTCGACACCGTGACCGACTCCGAGCAGCAGAGCAAGTTCGAGACCCAGATGGACTCGTTCTTTGCGTTGTTCAGAAGATACGTCGCCGACAAGGCCTCGGGCAACACCTTGGACTGGGACAAGATCAAGAGCCCCACGCCCTCGGAGGTCGTGGAGTACGCGAAATTGCCCGAGGCGCCAGACGCAGAGACCGCCAACTTGTCTAAATTGGCCGTGTTGAAGTTGAACGGTGGGTTGGGCACGTCCATGGGATGCGTGGGCCCCAAGTCCGTCATCGAGGTCAGGGACGGCAACACGTTCTTGGACTTGTCCGTGAGGCAGATCGAGCACTTGAACCGCCGCTACGACACCGACGTGCCGCTCTTGTTGATGAACTCGTTCAACACCGACGCAGACACCGCCAAGATCATCAAGAAGTACCAGGGCCACAGAATCCGGGTGCGCACCTTCAACCAGTCAAGATTCCCCAGGATCTTCAAGGACTCGCTCTTGCCTGTGCCGGACTCGTACGACGACGAGTTGGAGTCGTGGTACCCTCCGGGCCACGGCGACTTGTTTGAGTCTCTTCTTTCCTCGGGCGAGTTGGACTCGTTGTTGGCCCAGGGCAGGGAGATCCTCTTTGTGTCCAACGGCGACAACTTGGGCGCCACGGTCGACACCAACATCTTGAACCACATGATCGAGACCGGCGCGGAGTACATCATGGAGTTGACCGACAAGACCAGAGCGGACGTCAAGGGCGGCACCTTGATCAACTACGACGGGCAGGTGCGTTTGTTGGAGATCGCCCAGGTGCCCAAGGAGCACGTGGAGGAATTCAAGTCCATCAAGAAGTTCAAGTACTTCAACACCAACAACTTGTGGATCAACTTGCGTGCCGTCAAGAGATTGGTGGAGTCCAACGCGATCGAGTCCGAGATCATCCCCAACCAGAAGTCCATCTCCAAGGGCAACTCCGACATCAACGTGTTGCAGTTGGAGACCGCGGTGGGCGCTGCCATCAGACACTTTGAGGGCGCGCACGGCGTGGTGGTGCCTCGCTCCAGATTCTTGCCTGTGAAGACGTGCTCGGACTTGATGTTGGTCAAGTCGGACTTGTTCTTCCTTGAGCACGGGGCGTTGAAGTTGGACCCAACGAGATACGGCTTCGCTAACCCATTGATCAAGTTGGGCTCCCACTTCAAGAAGGTCAACGACTTCCAGAAGAGAATCCCACACATGCCCAAGATCTTGGAGTTGGACCACTTGACGATCACCGGTAACGTGAACTTGGGAAGAAACGTCACCTTGAAGGGAACTGTGATCATTGTGGTGAACGAGGGCGAGTCCATTGACATTCCAAATGGCTCGATCTTGGAGAATGTGGTTGTTACCGGCACCTTGCGTATCTTGGAGCACTAAAGAAAAGAGAGAAGAGAAAAGATAAAAAATATACATACTCAGCTGAATTAGGCAAGGGTTTTGTAAAACTGTAGAATTCTTTAAATCAATTTCGAATCTTCAATTGCTGTCCGCATTACTTTCCCGTTCTCTCCTGTCCCTCATACAAATTTTGCAGTGCATGCGTCTTCTTCGTGGTTGCAAAAAATCATCACCATGATTTACAGCCCCATGATCTACAGCCCCAGAGCTACGATCGTTTTGTTACTCTTCAGCATGGTCTTCTGGATCTTGCTGGCCGGCTTTGTCACGTTCATTTTGGAGAGAATTTTCAGCTCCTGCTGCTCCAACCCTAGGGCCAACTTTGTTTTCCAATCGATTGTCCCTTGGACACTTTTCTTATTCATCTGCGTTACTGTCCAGATACGTTGTGCGCAAATGTCCGAAGTGAATGAGATATGGAAGGAACGCAAATATAGAAAACTTGAGAGTAGAATTGAGGCTCAATGCCAGGGAGAAGAATGTGAGCGAGTTTCCATGGGAAGTTCCACGTACGTGGTTGTTCTTAAATAACTTCAATGCACGCCACAGAAATAGAAGATAGATGTAGATGTAGATTCATCGCCACGTTGCATAATTATTGAGAGCCGTGAAGTTCATATGACAATTGTTGATGTATCTTTTTGCACCGAGTGATTGGTGTGGCCCCAAAGAATAGAGTAGTTGAGAATACATTAATAGCAATAGTCAGGATCACATAATGTGTGTTTCGACCTCGACAAATAGTTTTATTTGACTTATATTTGAGTTTCTTCATTCTTTCATTTCTTTCAGGAGTTTCAACTGCCCAAATTGTCAGAAGCTTCGAAGTGTGATTTCTCTGAGATTTGGCTGAAAGTCACCTTTTTCGCAATCAAATTCTTGAGGTTACGTTTCGAAGCTCTGATGCAAAGTCTTCGCAAAAATCAGAAATGGGCTAGAATTTAAAGTTCTTTCCACACAAGAAACTCATTGAGTGTGTGTAGGATTTACACTGGCCATTTTCCACACCGAAAGGTTGTGTTGGTGTGAATACTGATGTCAGACTTCAATCGCAAGTAACATACGCAAAAGTGCGAATTTTGTATTCTCAAAGGTTGTATCCGTACTGTAAGAGCTGGAGTATTAGTATTAGCCTGAAATTAAAGTGAAAACCCAAACTTTTTGTTTTGGGACTCACATCATAGTTCAACTAGTCGGAAAAATCTCAGAAAAGGGCTCTTTGGCCGAGCGGTCTAAGGCGGCAGACTCAAGTTCTGTTATCGTAAGATGCGCGCGTTCGAATCGCGCAGGAGTCACTATCTTTTTGCATTTTGGAGACTGAAGGCTTCCAAGAGGCTACACAAGCCGTTGTTAACACATCGTCAGCTAGATCCTATTTTTTTCACATCCCGATCTCGTACAATCTCACACATTCAGAGTGAGCCACATTTCGCAGCCATTCGTGAGTCACGGAGGTACGGGTGTGATCATTATCGGGGCAAATCAAAGCCCGATAAGGCGTAGTCAACTCAACTTCGTAATATTTAGCGAAAATGCCAGAACAGGAGATCCAATCGTTAATAGATACTGACTTGTATAAGTTGTCCATGCAGGCCGCTGTCTTCCAGCACTTCAAAGATGTTCCTGTCACTTACAAGTATAAGAACAGAACGCCGCTGATGGTTCTCAATAGGGAGGCAATTGCGTGGTTGAAAGAGCAGGTTGAGCTTTTGGGGACCTTGAAGTTCCAGGATGATGAACTTGAATATTTGAAAAAGACATTGCTGTACTTTCCAGCGGCGTACTTCGAAGATTTGAAGAACTTCCAGTTACACCCAACAACACAAGTTTCGTACACGAATGACAAGGAAAACTTGGAAGAATTTGGCATTGTGGTGGCTGGAACATGGTACGAGACGATTCTCTACGAAATCCCACTTTTGGCTTTGGTTTCAGCAGCCTACTTCAAGTTTGTAGATACCAATTGGGACTACAATGGGCAGAAGGAGTTGGCCGCACACAAGGCACAGCAATTGTTCGACAACGAGTGTGCATTCAGTGAGTTTGGAACAAGAAGGAGAAGATCGTTTAGGGCCCAGGAAATCGTGGTGGAATCGCTTTGCCACACAGCCAGCCAGACAAACAAGGGGAAACTTCTCTTGGGCACTTCCAATGTGTTTTTGGCGAAAAAGCACGGAATCGCACCCATTGGCACGGTTGCACACGAGTGGTTTATGGGTATTGCCTCAATCACCCAAAATTACTCTGGGGCCAATAAAGTCGCCATGGACTACTGGATTGAAACGTTTGGGCCAAAGTACGCCGGATTGGCTCTCACAGACACTTTTGGCACAGACTCGTACCTCCGGTCTTTTGAAAAACCTTATTCTGACTACTATACCGGGGTAAGACAGGACTCTGGGGACCCGGAGTTGTATGCTGAGAAGATCGCCAGCCACTATAAGAAACTTGGGTACGAGCCATTCTCAAAGACCATTTGCTTCTCTGACTCATTGGATATCGAGAAGTGCATCAAGTACAAGAAAACGGCCGAGTCGCACGGGCTCAAGGTGATTTTTGGCATTGGCACTTTCTTCACCAACGACTTCAAGCACAACGTGGAGCCAAGGGACAAATCCAGTCCGCTCAACATTGTGATCAAGATCGCAGAGGCCGCGGGAAACCCGGCGATCAAAATCAGCGACAACTTGGGGAAAAATATGGGCGACGCCAAAGTTGTGGAGAAGGTGAAGCTGGAGCTCGGGTACACTGAGCGCAACTGGACAGAAGGCGACGAGAGCCACCGTTGGTGATAGTAGCTGCAAAAAACAAGAAGAAGAAGGAAGAAAAAGAAATGAAATTCATGATAGTAACAAAAACAAAAAAGAACACGAAGTCTCGTCCATTTGCAAGACAATTTTGTTTCTCTCTTTTAGTTCTCTCTTCCTCTCTTCTATTCCTGCCTTCCGCACCTACACCTCTGGTGATGATCTGGTCCTGTATGACCCGCACAAAAATCAAGCCAGCTTCCCCACCTCAACCATGCCTGTCTCCTACGAAGAATTGTTGGCCGTGCTCAATGTGGTCGACGGGTCCGAGCGCAGCGAGTCCCAACAATCCGCTGAGCGCCAACTCAAAGCGTGGGAAACCGAGCCGGGCTTCCACTACCTCTTGCAGGACATCTACTTGAAGGTAGACTTGCCGCTACGGGTGCGCTGGATGGCTATCATATGTTTCAAGAACGGCATCGAGAAGTACTGGCGGGCGTCTAGGGCAAACGCCATCAGCAAAGAGGAAAAGGCCCAGATCAAGGCCCGCTTGTTCCTGCTCATTGACGAGAAGAACAGCCAGCTCACCATCCAGAACGCACACGCCATCGCGCGGATCGTGCGGTTCGACTTCCCCGCAGAGTGGCCAACGCTTTTTGATGATGTTTCCAAGTCCTTGGAGGACTACGTTTTTGTTTCGGGCAACTTGCCGGCCACCAACAACCTCTTGGTGATTCTCAACCAGATGATTAAGGCGGTGGCCATGGTGCGCATCGGCCGAGCCAGACACGCGCTCCAGAGCAAAGCTCCCATCATCGTGCCCGTGTTGGTCAAGTTGTACATCAAGTTCTACCAGATGTGGACCAGCTCGTTGGAAATCTCGGTGATGGAGATCTGCTACTTGTGTCTCAAGAACCTCCGACGGATCATCCCCGAGGGCTTCGAACAGCCGCACAGGAACCAGGCCATCAACGAGTTCATGAAGTTGTCCATTGCGCACTTGCAGGAGTTGGTCACCGAGCACGAGAAGTACTCGTCGGACTTGCTTGAGCGGTACGTGAAGAGCTACAGCAAGTTGTACGTGAGCTTGATCAACCACAACCCGACGAGCTTCATCTTGCTTCCGTCGTCGCAGGAGATCGTGCTGACGTTCATGACCTTGCTAGAGAGCAAGGCGGAGGCCATCTACAACAGCACCGAGGAGAACGATTTTTGGGAGGTGTTGGCACTCAAGGGGTTCTTGATCTTGAAGAAGATGATCGCGTACGTGTACAAGCAGGGTGCGGTCACGTTGAAGCAGCGAAACGATAAGGACGAGGTGAACAACGCCATCGCCAAGCTCAAGACCGACTTCTTCACGCCGCAGGTGATCCTCAATTTGTGCGACTTGATCATCAACTGGTACTTGCGTCTCAAGCCGGGTGACTTGGAAAGCTGGCTCTTGGAGCCCGAGGAGTGGACCAACGAGGAGCTCTCGTCTAGCTGGGAGTACCAGGTGCGGCCGTGTGCTGAGAACTTTTACCAGGACCTCATCAAGTACTTCAAGGACGACCTCTCCGAGTTTATCTTGAACAAGATCTCTTCGGGGCTCCAAGACAACGACTCTGTGAACAACATTTTGATCAAGGACTCCATCTTCAGCACGTTCCAGCTTCTGGCCGACTCCATAGCAGACAAGGTGAACTTTGACCAGCTCCTCCAACAGGTATTCATTCCTGAGGGCTTGAAGAACGACTTGGTGGAAAACAAAATCATCAAGCGGAGAATGTGTCTCGTGATCAGCTCGTGGGTCACCGTCAACTGCAGCAGAGAGAGCCGTGTGGATATCTATAAGTTGCTCATCAACTTCATGCAGCCAGACAACAAAATCAACGACAAAGTGGTGAAACTCACGGCGGTTCAGACCTTGCGAACTGTGATCAACGACTGGGATTTCAACAAGCAGGACTTCCAGCCCTTTCTCAAGGACTTTGTCATCCTCTGCATAGACATGTTGAAGGAGATGTGCTTCACAGAATCAAAGCTATACATCTTGGACACATTGAGTGCGTTGGTCGAGAGGTGCAACCCGCTCATAGACCAGGCCAGTTTAATCAGCATCTTGCAAGTTGTGCCGCCATTCTGGGAGAAATCGGGGAATGACGGGAACGACGAGTCTATCCTCAAAACTTCGCTTTTGCGTGTGCTCAAGAATTTGGTCATTGCATTGAATCAGAACTCCACAGAGACGCATTTTATCACGATCCCGCTAATCAAAAGTTGCTGCACACAAAGTAGCGAGTACTACTCCTTGCTTGCCGAGGACGGCTACGACTTATGGCTCGCTGTGGTGCAATACTACCCTGCAAACATGGAGCCCAATACCGAGATCATTGACTTTTTCGGGCTTTTGCACTCGGCGCTCTTGGACTCCACCGAGATCTTGCCGGTCATTTTGTCCATATTGCGAAGCTACGCTCTCTTGACTCCGAAATTGTTCGAGACAGAGATTGGACTCGAGACTTTCAGGGTGCTCTCGGGCTACTTGGCCAATATGCGAGATGATGCCTTCGAGGTTTTCATTTCGCTCATGGACATCTTGTTGCTACAAGAAAGTGGCAGCGAGCAGTTCATCAATAGTCTTATCGGCAGTGGACTTCTCAACGCCATGGCCAATTACGTGCTTGACGACAACCACAGCATCGTCTTGGCCAATAAGATCTTGCTTGTACTCTCGCGATTGGCTTTCAAGTCTGCCGAGGTGTTCTGCCAGGTGTTCCAGCATTTGTCAGTCGATGTTGTAAGATTCACCGATATCTGGATGAACTACTACAAGAACAACGGCAACCCGCGCAACAAGAAGGTAAACTTGCTTGCGCTTTTGGCGTTGGCCAAATACGGCCTGGTGCATAACTTATATGGCTTGCCAGAAAAATTTTCCGAGGTTCTCCGCAGATGCTTCATCTTTTCAGAGGAGATCAACGAGGATGTGGCAGGTAATTGTCAGGCATACAATAACGACTACATTTACTCCGACATTGACAACTATGCGTATCTCGATGCAGACATTGCTCCTCACGGCGAAAAATTACGCTACCAGAAACTCGTTGATACCGAAGACCCGGTCAGCAGAGTGAATTTGAGGGAGTTCTTGCGAAGTGAGGTTTTGGCTGCAAGACAGGAATTGGGCGACGAGAACTTCAAGACATTGATGTCGCTCAACGACCAGTACACCAACGAAAACTTGCAGGCGTTGCTCTGAGCATAGCATTTAGCATAGAATATTTAATATCGGACATTTTTTGTAGTTGTAGAGTGTTGGTGGTGTCCCTGTCATATTGGTCACGTGCGAATGTGGTCTCACTATTCTCAGGCCCGATTCCCACCAGGACTAACCAAGGGCCATGTTTGCAAAGATCGGTCTAGGGGCAAAAATCCCACAGCTCTCACAGCGGAGCAGAAATCTCATACTGAGAAATATCCACATACGCTCGAGGCTTGCGCAGGACCTCAAGTCTCAGACATCCCAGAAATCTCTAAACTTGGAGCAGATCCAGCAACAAAGAGCAGAGCAGATGAAGGTCCGAAACAGATCTGCGGCTTACTACTCCGGGTCGGTCATCATGCTCTTTTTGGGCCTTTCGTGTGTTGCCGTGCCCTTTTACAGATACTTATGTAAGCGAACGGGATGGGGAGGTGTGCCCATTACAGACCAGAGGATCTTTACCCCAGACAAGGTGATTCCGGTGGAAACAAACAAAAGAATAAGGATCTCGTTCACGTGCCGTGCGCTGGGCATTCTTCCCTGGAAGTTCACTCCTCTCCAGAAGGAAGTGTATGTTGTTCCCGGAGAAACAGCGTTGGTTTTCTACAGAGCCAAGAACATGTCCAAAGAGGACATTGTGGGGATGGCCACATACTCTGTGTCGCCTGATCACGTGGCGCAGTACTTCAACAAAATCCAGTGTTTCTGTTTCGAGGAGCAGAGGCTCGCAGCGGGCGAGGAGGTGGATATGCCGGTGTTTTTCTTCATTGACCCGGATTTCGCCAAGGACCCTGCTATGCGGAACATCGACGACGTGGTGTTGAACTATGCTTTCTTCAAAGCGCTGTACCAGGACGGCGAGTTGATGCCTGCTCCGGTGGGGAGCATAGAGATCAAGGCCTCCCCAGCATAATGTATATAGACAATGTAAATAGGAAGCCAGAGGAGGAAGTGGGAAGTCACCAGAGTTTATAAGAGAGGGATGATGTTTTCTTGCTTTTAGATGGACGAGGTTTCATATGTAAGATTCAATTTCCTCTTTCCCTCTGCAAACGATTCTAAGTTCCAGACCTGTCCTCATCTTATTCACAGCAGAACGAAACTCTAACCGTGCAGTAACCTCTGTTGACACAGTTGACAATCTCAGCATAAACTTCCGCCTTGTTTCTTCTTGTCCACTGTCGAACTCGATTACTGCACTTGCTTGGCTGCTCTTGCTTAGCTGCTCTGTGTGGCATTTCATTCCAATTCGTCTGCGAGCCAGCTCTCGTATATCCCCTTTTGGATCTTCGATTTCCGAGTAGCCAACCTCTCCAACTCGTCGCAATAATCTTCTGTGGCGCTATAATCATGTAAGGCGCTCAGACTAACTACTTCGAGGAAGACGTCCTCCCCACCAATATCGCCAATATAACTGGGTTCAGCCATCAACGCAATTGTTTCCACGTCAAACGAGAATTTTAAGCCATACGCTCTGTTGCCATTTGTGTCTCTCAAACCAACTCCATAGAGACGTATATAACACAATTGTTGATCTGTGAAGGCGGCTGCTGTCACAACATCTTGCATGCTGAAAGGTGCTGGAGACATTGCAGCTAGCACATTGACCAAACAAGCAGCCAATAATACACTAAGCCTCATCAATATAGTTAAATCGAGAATGTGTTCTTTCTTTGTCTAAGCGGGGTTTTATCACGCTTTAATGTGATCCTTTCACGAACTATCAATATGGATTTCATTAAGTCATATGCAGTTTGCAACTATTTACCCCATATCTGGCTCGAGGAATACTTGAAGGTTGGGCTTGCGGCGTTTTTTTGGAGCTCAAAAAACATATTGGAGATCTGTGTCAATATTCATAAAGTGAATAACACAACGAAAAATATAAATATATATATAAGAAATAAACATTTTTGGCTGGACCACCTACACTGACTTACTTTCTCAGCCAACTTGTGCAGGCGAAAATACAACAGTTTGGAGTTCGATCTGACTGCATGCTGCGGTATCTACCACTACTAAGAAATGGTATGTCTGGTGCATTTGATCAAACACCCTAAAAAAATCTTCATGAGAATCTTGAAAACTAACCTAACAGCAACACGGAATTAAACGAGTGGTGCTTTCGGAGGCGGCACGTGCAACCAAAGCAGAGAAAGACAGAGCTAAAATCAACCACTACCGTCGCCTCACCCAGCGAGTGTTGGAAGGAAAACACCAGGAAATCTTCACCCAGGAGTATCTAGACTTGACCTCCTCGCTTCTTGAGCTCAACCCAGAGTTCAACGCCGTGTGGAATTACCGCAGAAACATCGTGGAGAGTCTTTTGGGGTCTGGAGAGCTAGATCGCACCCAGTTTCTCAGTCAGGACCTCCGCATGACCATGGGCCAGCTCAAGATGTTCCCGAAATGCTACTGGATATGGAACCACCGCAGGTGGTGCTTGCAGCAGCTCGAGATGCACGGAGAGGCGAACTGGGAGTACGAGTTGGCGATAGTGCTGAAGTTGTTGGAATTGGATTCCAGGAACTTCCACGGGTGGCACTACAGGAGATATGTGGTGCAGCACATTGAGAAGAACGCAAAAAGAGGTAAGACGAAGGAGCAAGAGCGGTTGGCAGAGTTGGCGATCCAATTGACCGAGTTTGGGTATACTACCAGTAAGATCAACAAGAACATCTCGAACTTCAGTGCGTGGCACAACCGGACGAAAATCGTGCCTAGGATTTTCAAGTTGCTCGATTCTGAAATCGACACTCTACTGCTTCCAAAAGAAAATGCTGTCATTTTGCAGTTATTCTTGTCCCCTTACGATTTGCTCGTGCACGAGCTAGATTTGGTCAAAACCGGCATGTACATGGACTCCGACGACACTTCCGTGTGGCTCTACTTGCAGTGGCTACTCACAGATGCACTTTTTGTGAACAGTTTGGCCGCAAAGGGTAAGTCTTACGAGCAGTTGTTGGATGAGCAGCTCAAAGAAGTCGAGGAGCTTAACGAGTTGGAGAAAGACGATAGTCCGACCAAAAGCGACCACATGTGGTGTCTCAAGACGATTATTTTCATCAAGGGGCTCCTCAAAAGGGAAAGAGAAGGCGAGGCGGTGTTGGACGCCGAGATTGTGGATGGGTTGAAAAGACTAGTAGAGCTAGATCCTTTGAGAAAAGGTCACTATCTAGATCAGATCCTGGGAGGAGCTCCGTTGATTTTCTAAGAGGCAAGAATATGAACAAGAAATAAAAAGAGGTTCATTGAAAGCGCAGTGAAGTGGCGAGAGAAAATAATGGTCACAATATCTGAGCTACATTTGGTTTTAAGTATCTCCTGAAACTTTGGTGGGTGCGAAAACGGAGGGGAAGTGCGAGTGAGATTATAAGGGAAGATAAGACCGACTGGAAACAATTTGTGATGTTGAAAAAAATGGACAGAACAATTCCGCTTTCGGATGCTTCCGCTCAATTTCAGTTTCATTTTCATCTTTCATTTTGTTTTCCTTTGTTCTCGTGTCTACTGGTCTCAGTTGGCACATCCCATAATATTCCAGTCCCTGTCCCGTTTTGGGTTGGCGCTCATGACGCCTTTTGCCCCACTTTACTACAATGGCCAGAACGACTAATTTCACGGTGCGTTAAATCGCGACCACATAGCCTAAACAGGCAAACTGACAGGACGTGGTCCCCACCTTTGCCATAGTCAGCCGTCTCGCTATGTCTCGCCATTGCCTAATCGGGTAATTCTGCGTGCACCACCACTTACAATGCCTATCTTGGACTTGCAATATAAGAGCCAGGCACACTGGCGATGACCAAAATCGCATATCCAATTTCATTTCTTCCATGACCAGCTCAGACAAATTCACGCTCTACTGGCTCGACGATTCGAGGACCCAGAGAATCATGTGGTTGCTCGAACTCTTGGAGCTAGACTACGAAGTGGACATATACCTCCGTCACCCCCAGACGTGGCGGGGTCCTCCTGAGCTATTCCAGATCCATCCGTTGGGCAAAGCGCCGGTGTTGGATATCAAGTTTGCCGATGGCCGGCCGGACTTGCAACTTGTGGAGTCTGGCTTGATTGTACAGTACTTGTTGAAGCACTACGACCCAGACTTCAAGCTCACGCCCAAGGACGAGAGGGACCAGTTGCTCGTTGACTATTACATCCACTACACGGAGGGCACGCTCCAGCCGATCTTGATGTCGATGTTGATTAACTCGACCGTGAAGAGAATTGCTCCGCTTGGTCTCAAGACCGTGGCGAAAATGTTATCCAAGGGAATCAACTACGGATACTATATTCACGAGTTCCACTTGAACTTGGAGTACTTGAACAAAAAGCTTCTAGAGCAGGGCACGGGCTACTTTGTTGGCGGGAAGTTGACTGCGGCGGACATCATGTTGAGTTTCCCCATATACGAGAACTTGTTCGATAACGAGGTCGGAGTAAAGGAGTGCTCGGGCGAGACTGACTTGTACAAGAAGTACCATCAGCTCGGGGCGTGGTGCGACAGGATAAGAACTGATCCGTTGTACTCGAGAATCACAGATGTGATGAGGGAGAGGGTGAATGAGCTCTACTTGCAGAAGTCCAAGAAGAGGTAGTTCAACAGTAACGACAGTTTACCGCGACGACAGGTTTCCATGAGAACGACAGGTTTCCATGAGAACGACAGGATTTCATGAGAACGACGATAAGGATAATGATACAATGTACAACTGAGAAAGGGAAGAACTCAAAACAAGAAACTTCAATCTACTCTTATATCTGCACTTCTCAGCTCACAATCACAGTTACCCCTAGCTCATGTACGTTCTTCACTTCAATCTCTTTCATTTCAACATCTCTTATATGAATCTCTGTTACTTAAATCACTTTTTTCCATCTCTTTTTACTGTCTAGTCCAACGACAAACCCAACGCCTGTCTCTGGGACTTGGATGCTGGGTCAAAGTAAGGCACCTCAGCCAACGAGGTCACACGCGTGCCGTGTCTGGCCTCCAAGCCCTCGTGGTCCCACACCGCATTGTGTTGCGACACTCTGTTATCCCAGATAGCAGAGGTACCGTAGCCTGGCTCAGACTTCCAGTTCCATCTGACCTGGATGTCCAAGTTCTTCTCGTACAAGCCAAACAAGTAGTTCAAGAGAATCTTCGACTCCTCTGGCTGCAAACCAACAATCCTCACCGTCATCCCTCTGTTCACAAACAAGTATTTCCATCCAGTGGCAGGGTGTGTTCTCACAATCGGGTGCTCTCTCTCAACGTACTTAGGTCCGTTCAATGGGTTCTCCCTGTCCAAGTACTGGTGCGCAGATCTGTAGATGGCGGTCTTGCCGTCCAAGAACTCCTGGAGCGCTGGCGACAACTTGTCGTAGGCAGCGTAGCCAGAAGCCCAGACGGTGTCGCCGCCAACCGAAGGGATGGTGTCGTTGTGCAAGTGGGTGATACCGGCTGGTTGGAACTCGTGGACCAAGTCCGTGTGCCACTGGGAGTTGCCGCCGATGGAGTTCTTGAAGGTCAAGGGAAGCCCAAAGAACTCCTTGGCGTAGTCCTGCCAGATCACCGAGATGCCGGCCAAGTTGGTGCCGTCGTCCTGGTTGGGCACTCTGGGCACCTGCGCGTGCACCTCCACCTGACCCCAGTACTTGCCGAGCTCCAACTGCTTCTGGGGCGACAAGTCCTGGTTTCTAAAGAAGACAACAACGCGCTCGGCGATCAAGAGTGCCAACTCGTCCTTCTGCTTGTCGTCCAAGTCGGCCAACTGCAAACCGACGATTTCCGTGCCGATGTGCTTGGTCAAATTGTTGACCTCCTTGGCAGCGCCGAACAACGCCTTCTTCTCCGGGTCCGCGTTCTTGCCACGCTCGATGTATGGGTACTCCACGTTTCTGATGGCGTGGGCCTCGTCAACAAACTTGGGGATATCCTTGGCGTCAGGCACCTTGGGGTAGCCGTTGGACAAGTCGATATGGTACTTCTCCAATCTCTTTCTGGCAGGCTCAGGCAATCTCTCGAGCCACGAGGCCTGGGTGCCGGTCTTGACAGACTTGCGGTACTCGCCGCCGCCAATGACCAGGAGCGAGGTCAACTTCTTGACGGTTTCCTCGATGTCTTCGTTTTGCGCAGCTAAAGCAGGAGCCATGGTGTAAGTATGAGAGAATGGTATTGAAAAAGTATCGGGGACGGGAAGGTGGCCCATTTATATACTGCCGTCGGGCGGGCATTACTAATGGCGGTGCAACCACAGTTTCGCACCCAATTTGCAAGCGTTCTGAGTGCACACCGCTCACACTGCCACAGTTTCCACTGATTTGAGTGCGCGTTCCTGTATGTACAATGTGCGCCTCAATCACCGGCACGCGCAGTGTGGCACACTATCGGATCTGTGGGCACTTTTCTCCGTGGAAATGGCTGCAATAATGACGAATCCATAGCCATAGTAGATAAGTGCAGATGAAACGAAAATAATTTCAGCGCCGAAAATTTGGGCATTCCGTGATTGTGAGATTCTCACTGGTCTCATTGGTCTCATTGGTGACTCATTGAAGTATTCTTGATCTCCCATTGATCTCTCATATAAACCCCAAAATAGTAAAGTCATTTCCTTCCGACCTTCCATCTCTAAATTTTTCAAGTGCAGGCCCTCCTAATATATCGCCAGCAAATCGTCCATCTCGTAGTCGATCCACGTCGCCATGCAGTTCTGGTCGTTGTTGTGGCCTCCGTCATCGAACTTGCCCACTCTGCACCCGTGAGTGTTGGGCGAGTTGGGGCAGTGCGAGTAAGGCGTGTGGTGGTAGCCAATGTCTCTGAACCAGTGGATCTGCCTCTTGTCTGCGAAAAGCGCCAATCCAAGAGAGTGCACGGGCGCATCGCCCCATCTCTCGTAGTAGAAGTTGCCTGTTTTCTCCAAGTACTCCACCCACAGCGAGTATGCCTTGCCACGGAAGAAATCCATGTCGCCAATTTCGAAGTTTGACCAGAAATGACACGTGGAATAGCCGCCGGCCACTTGCGCTTTCTTGGGAATCTGCTGGTTCTCGGTCATCCATTGGAACGCTCCGTTCGGGTTCACGTACTTGTAGTTCTCCTTGGTGTTCAAGAACTTGATCGTCTCGGGGTACAACGTCTCGATACTCTCGTCGATGTCGTACAAGTTGATGGTGAACCCGTACACCTTTCTGGTGCGGCGCAAGTACTTGAACACGTCGTAGTTGACGTCGGAGTAGAACTGCACGTTGGGCTCGATCCGCCAGTAGTACTTGTACTTCTGCAACTCCGGCAAGTTGTAGAAGGACTTGGAGTAGAACCTGCACATGTTGTGGTAGGACAGTTTCTTGGCGTACGCCACATTCAACTTCTCCAACCTGTTCATCGCCTCGCTCTCCTTCTTTTCGTCCACCCACTTGGGCTTGTCCCACACGTCAGCGGGAATGTGGACAAAGTTCACCTCGGCGGTTGTGAATCTGCGCACACGCGCCATGAACGCCTCTGTGAATGGCTGATCGTTCAAGAAAGTGTAAGGGTACTGGAACTTCGCGTTGAAGCGCTTCTCGAACTGGCGCATTGTCCGTTCTATAGCTCTGATCTCATTGTTCCTCACGAGCGCCATTATGGTCGCGTTTTCCCTCTCGTAGCTCGTCGCGTCGTCGGGGGCGTGGATCTTCCAGATATCCGTGTCCTTGGGCTCCTTGACCTCCTGCTGCATCACCTTGTCGTAGGTCTCCTGGTTGATCTTGAAGATCTCCTCGGGGGAGCCCTCTTTGTTCTTGGTGTTCAAAAACTGGAACCGCACATTCTGAGGCATGATCAGGTGGCCCTCGGTCATGACCTCGGGCGCGAAATACTGGTTGGGGTTGGCCTTGGCCACCGCGTCGAGAAGCGCCAGGTTGATAGTGGACACATCGTAGCCCAGGTGCACGGTGACTAGCGTGACGATGCCAATGAGCACCAACACGGGCAACAACACCTTGGCCAACAACTTGGGTAGGCGGAGGGACATGAGAGAAATCATGGTGTGCGGGTTCGGGTGGGTGGTGTCTGGTTGAAAGTGTAGATGTATGTATGTAGTTCACCGAGCAACTTTGGACAGGAGCGATGGAATGCCCAAGCCTTGGGCGAGGCGAGGCACCAGACCCATTCGGAGAGGGGCGAGCGAAGTGGGGATGTACGGGTGCAGGGGGAATTTAGTATAAATAGGGAGGAAAATGCGCTTTTACAATTTTGCTTATTCGCATTTCGTTGACGTCGCCGTGGACAGCACAATGCGATCTGTTTTCTAGAATGCCGGTACCTTGCACGCTCGAAAGCACCCTTGAAATGGGCGAGAATGCAGGCAGGTGCAGGCCCGCGAAGCTCACCTGAAAATCTGCTATGCGCAGGTTTAACTGGGCCCAACCTATACGGCTAAAATATGTTTAGGACAAACCTCTTGTTTTTGCGAAACTCGAGGTTCGCTTCAAAACTACCGCCGCGCGATGACACTTTGGCGAAGTTTGTTTTCCCCGTGGCCACTCACGCCGTCAGGGACGTGGTGGGCCCACAGCTGGGCGAGATCACTCTAAACGGCCACTTGCACCGGAAACCGAGAGTGAGGGCCAAGTTGACGTTTGCGGAGTTGAGAGACACGAACGGTGACGTCATCCAGTTGCTCTTGACGCCCGAATCCACAAGCCAAAAGTACTTTGACTTGCTTGACCAGAGCGGTGCAGAGGACTCGGTCAGTGTCACCGGCCACATCCAGGAGAAGGTCAGCAAGGGCCATGACGAAGAAAAACAGTACGAGTTGGTTGTTCTGAGCTTCCAGACCCTCAATTCTGCCGGAATCGATGCTGCTCGCCTCGACAAGTTGAAACACTCCAATCCGGCAGACATCCCCCCAAAGTTCAGGTACTTGCAGTTGCGCACGGCCCTTTACCAGCGAGCGCTCAGAACAAGGTCGAAGGCGGTCAACATGATCCGCAACATCTTGACTGAGCGCCACAACTTCACGGAAATCGATACTCCTTTGCTATTCAAGTCCACACCGGAGGGCGCACGTGAGTTCTTGGTGCCCACCAGATCTCCCGACAGATTCTATGCGTTGCCGCAGTCTCCACAGCAGTATAAGCAGATCTTAATGAGCTCTGGGTTCTCTCGCTACTTCCAGGTGGCGAAGTGCTTCAGGGACGAGGATTTGAGGGCAGACAGACAACCAGAGTTCACCCAGATCGATCTAGAGATGAGCTTCATCAACGACAAGGAGCAGGTCGCCACGGTGATTGACGACGTGGTGCAGAACGTTTGGAACATAGTCGGGGGAGCTCCAATGTACAAAGTGAACGGATCTGGGGAGTTGGAGGAGATTCCTTTTGGACACTATGACAACTCCAAACCAGCATTCAACAGACTCTCGTATATTGACGCGTTAACCAAATTCGGTATTGACAAGCCGGACTTGCGCTCTGCATTGCTGTTTGTGGATCTCTCGAGCTTCTTTGTGCCTCAGAAAAGCCCATCTGACTTTGGTGTTCTTGAGGCATGTGTACTCGAAAAAGCTTTTGACCCAAGCGAGAAGTTCAAGGTCCCCCACGTTTTCACAGACGCTACAAGCTACCCCAAGAGAAAACCGTACGTTGTTGCGATCAAAACCGAAGAAGATGCAGAGAACTGGTATGCCAAATTTGTGGAGAAGAACGTATTGGCAAAGACCCTGGGATTTTCCGAAAGTGAACTTCGGAATCACCTCCAAATCCAGCCTGGCGACATTTTGGCCTTCTCCACGCGCTCTGCTATGCCTTACGAGAACCCCACGCCCTTGGGGAAATTCAGACAGCTCGCCATAGAGAATTACCCCAATCGTTGGAACAGACCCATCAAACAGATCAACGGAGACTTGCTCACGGACTATGATAGATCCTCGGTGTTTGTTGGTTCGTGGGTGGTTGAATTCCCCCTCTTCAGTCCTGTGGACGTCTCGGAACCAGGGTCTGAGTTCCCACAATATAACGCTAACCAATTAGAGGCAACGCATCATCCGTTCACCATGGCAAAAGCAGAAGACTACGAATTTCTAGAGACGGACCCATTGAAAGTCCACGGTGAGCACTACGACTTGGTGATCAACGGGGTGGAAGTTGGAGGCGGATCAAGGAGAATCCACGATCCCGAGTTGCAGAGGTACGTATTTGAGTCAATCCTCAAGATCACCAACTACGAGCAGCTTTTTGGCCACTTGCTCAAAGCGTTGGGTATGGGCTGTCCGCCTCACGCTGGAATTGCACTTGGTTTCGACAGATTGTGTGCCATGCTCATCGGCAGCTCCAGCATCAGAGATGTCATTGCATTTCCGAAGAACCAGTCAGGCACCGACCCTGTGGTGGAATCGCCCACGGATGTGCCAGAGAAGACGTTGAACGAGTACTTCATCACAAAATGTAAATAGAACTGTGAATAGCATGATAGATACGTGAAGGATGGGAGAGTTTAATTTTTCCATGGGCAGTGAAAGCCAGTGGACAGATCAATCCAATGGACAGATCTACCCAATGGGCGATGATCATTTCACACTAAACTATTTCGACTCATTTCAATTTTTACCAAATCCTTCTTAAATTCCCGTACTTTTCTATACTCTAATGATACATGCTATATCCTAAAACCGACTGTTCTTGACCCTCTTGTGGTTCACATTCAACTCCTCTCCACTTCTCTTGGCCCACTCCTCCTGCTTCTGCTTTTTCTTGAACAACTCCTCCATCTTCAACTCAATCGGTTTCTTTTTCTTCTCGCCCTCTCCCTCTTCGGCCTTACCGTAGTACTCTTGCTCCTGCTCCTTCACCAATGCCTTCCAGTCAAACTTCTTTCTCACAAACAACTCCATCGACCAATTCTTCCACACAAGGCGGCCGTACGTGCTCTCCTTCACTCTGTGGCTATTGGCAACGAGCTCAGACGCGACTCTGTCCTTGTACATGGGCAAAAGCACCGTGAAATTCCACAACTTGTCGACTATGTGTGAGCCGTAGGAATTGCATGCAAGCTCGAAGATTTTTCCGGAGAACAAGTTCAAGAACTTCTTCCTGGCGATCAAAGTTGGCTTGGGCTCGCCCTCTCTAGCCGGAAGCACCACCAATGCACTTTCAATAACGTGGGAGAACACTCCGTGCATGCACATCTGCACAAATCTCTCCAAGGGCAACGCCATGCAGTTGTACCAAGCACACACCACAAACGAGTAGTCGTACTCCATGAGTTTCTCGAGAAACAACGAGCGTTTCCTCTCCTCGGCCGTGGGCCAGTCGTCTCTGGTGTTGCCCAAAGTAGAGCCTGTCAACTGGAGCACATTCTCAAAGAGTTCGCTGGAAGTATCGTCGGAGGGGTCTTGACGGCTGAAATTTGGAGCGAACTTCAAGAAAAGCTGCTCGATAAGCT
Organism: Sungouiella ecuadorensis; assembly: GCA_030579155.1. NCBI lineage: Eukaryota > Fungi > Ascomycota > Pichiomycetes > Serinales > Metschnikowiaceae > Sungouiella > Sungouiella ecuadorensis. Next base: position 417,566 of record JAKUAF010000010.1, on the reverse strand, counting down.
CGTCCCTCCTGTAGTTTTTCCGCGCTATCAGCGCATCGATAATGGACTTGCCCAAGTCGATGTTCTGGTGCTCAGAGATGGAGATCAACTTCGACAACTGCGGGATGATCTCATCAAGAATGTATTCGACCTCCAACGGCTTCAACTTGAGGAGCAACGCCTGGATGATGTACACGCCTGTGGTGGCTCTGTTGGCCAACTTGAAGACTCGGTCCTTCATGTAGAGCCTGTACAATCTCTCGATGTACTTCATTCTGGCGCCATCGTTCTTGATCACAGCCTCGAAGAAGTGCAGGCCGACTGGGTCAGAGAGCAAGTACTCCACAAACGCCTCCTCTGTTGAGTCCTTCCCTTCCTTCTCGCCTAAGAAGAGCAAGTGCCACACTGCGCGCTCCTTGTCAAAGATTCCCTCCACTCGGAGTATAAGTTGGAGCACGGGCGATGCGACTTTGTGGATGGCGAGCTCACGCGCTGTTTTGCTGTTGAGTTTCTCGGTAGTGGCCACGATGAGGAGCCTCAACTGCTCTTTGAACGAGGGAGGCACCTCGAACGCCCGGTTGAAGTCCTCGTTGTCTTTGATCTCGATCATTTTCCTCGCGATCTTCGACTTCTTCGATCTCAACACCGAGTTTGCTTTGATCGACGAAGGTAACTCTTTTGCGGACAAGATCAAGATGATGATTCTCAACACATGCGAAGCGTACTGGTGCTGGATCATGTCGGCCCAATGCGGAGCAAACTGCGCAAGCATCTTGATGAACATCGACTCCATGGTCGTGGATACCACCGCGCTGTCTTCCTCGTTGTCCTCCTCATCCTCATTGTCGTCCTCGTAGTCGTTGGCCAATTCCTTCTCGATCAAAGCAGCACTCCGCACCAAAAGCGTCTCGAGCACGTGCGACGAGTACTTGTGGTGTGCCAACGCGGGGAAGTGGCCGTCAAAAGCATGGAAAATGTGCTTGAGCTGTCTGTCCAGGGCAAACAACACGAGTCTCTCCATCAACTTGGAGCAGATCTGGTTGGTAACGAGCTTGAGCTCTTTTCCCCGGGACTCCTCCAAGATGGATCTGATGAAGCCAGCACGGTCCTGATCGCTGTCGAAAGCGTTGATGTTAAGCGTAGACTCTGCCTGCTTGAAATACTCAATTTCCTCTGAGTCTACCAAACCGTAGAATACGGTGGAGAACTCGCCCTGGGGTTTCTGTGCGGGCTCCTCATTTTCCTCGTAGGGTATTTCGGTGGTGGATGTGGAGATTATGGCCTCGTCAGATCCCTCCGGTCTTTCCTTGTAGGCGACTTTCTGCACCCTTCTTCCTCTTTGCTTGGCCATTGGAAGTTAGGTGGAGAGCATCTCATCGCACAAGGTTAAGTATGTGTGGTGCACGGGTGTGGGAGGAAAAGACATAGACACAGAAATGGGGAGATAATGACAGGAGCTGTGAGAAAATTTCTGTGACTAATTTTGGAGCTGTCACCAATGGGAATAGAGTAAGTTCACGTGTGTGTTTCGGGTTTTTGCCGATGTCATTCTTTCTGTGTTGGGCTGTTTGGCAGTAAATACCTGTACCGCGCAAAAAATTTGGAGCCAATTTACATAACGATGGAGACCTGAGGCCATACACATTTTGGGGTGGATTTCTTTGAGAGAAGGATTGGAAATCTCTCAAGTAGCCTTGTCTTGCAATTCTACATCCAACTGATCGTTTTTCAATTTTTGCGCTAGGAAAATGTTCTTTTCTCATAATGAGGTAATTCTCTCGTAATTTACATTCCATGATTTTCGCACAGTTTTGGCTGAAAGACAGTCCCATGTAAACTGGAAAGCATCGTCGAATACGAAATGATAGGGCGGCCTCAATACTTTTCGCTGTTATTAAGATTCACCTGCTTCTGTATATTTCTCTAAGTAGATTATTTGAAGATCTTATTGGATTACTCCACATCTCGTAAATACACTTACTCGTCATCCACATTCCTTACTAAGTATTGCACAGTGTCCATTTTGGGCCGTTTTCATGCACTACCGGCACCTAACCCAGGTACGATATGTATTATTTGAGAAACCTCGTAAACTGCTGGGCCAAGACATTTGCCATATATAAATGCCCGTGTCTCCGCATTTCGGCCTCAAGTTAATTCTCAAGTGAATATGAACAAACCAAAAAGTAAATCGCCATTCAAACATCCGTGGTGGGTTCCATTTCGCGGTTTGGGTGAAACTTACCCGTGCTTAGATGAGCGTCTCATTACCCAAGTTTCGAACCAGATCAGAGCTAAGCCTGACTGGACCACCAAGTACAAAAACACAGAAATCACTGCGAAATGGAAAGACGAATTGACGACGCAAAAGATCACAAAAGTCCATTTGGATGAGGTCTTCAATTTTGTTTTGAAGGAATTGGCGTGGTATGAGAAGGTGGAGCTGACGCGTCCTGAGTTCTCAGATAAGCATTTTAAGATTGGACCTGATCACAGGATCGTGTTCAGTGACAAGGTGATTGACCCAAAATTGACGGAAGAATTTTCAACTGAGGTTTTGTATCTTGAAGCCGCTAAGCCAAAGGACTACCATCCTGGTTCTGACAATTTGGTTGTGGATCTCGTGCACCCTTCATTGTACCACTTAGAGTACGGCAGGACCAAGATTTTGGATGGAGAAAAATTGTCAGTTTGCGAATATTCTGATGACATTGGCAACTTCAAAGTTGCTGTCTCTGATTGGGGCATTTCCGAGAAGTTCCAGTGGCTTCCAGCAGAAATGAAACTTGACAGTTCCAAGAAGTTCCACTTTGACTCGTACATCAACAATTTGCACCCAATCAAGTACCAGAGCTTGTACGGATTCATCAGTGATATTTTCAATGAGATTGTCCCCGGATTGAATTTTACTCTCGCGAGATATTTGTCTCCGGAGTATATCAGAGTTCCCATTCCGGGATTTACTAATGCTTACAACGAGAAGTTCGCCGAATACGAAGACAAATTATGCAGCTACTACGACGAGGAGTACGACGAGGAAAAAGAAGAGGAGATATTGAGTGAGAGGAAGAATTACCTTGGTGACTTCCCTCCAGAGTACAAAGGTGAACCTGAGACCAAAGAGTTTGACGTCCGCGACTTTGAGAACTTGAAGGTGATAGTCAAGCTCGCCAACATCGAGCTCACACCAGAAAAACCAAAGTACAACGGTGGAAGCTGGCACGTGGAGGGCACTGCCAACGAGGATATAGTTGCCACTGCGTTGTACTACTACGATGTCGACAACATCAAGGGCAGCAAGTTGCTGTTCAAAAATGCTTACGAGGAGCCGGAGTACGAACAAGGCGACTCGTTGTATTGTGAACATTTCTTTGGATTGAGTGACGAAGACAAGATGTCCACCAATATTGGGTCAGTGGACTCTTTGGAGAATAGGGTGATTATCTTCCCCAACTCGTTCCAGCACCACGTGGATGCATTTGAGTTGGAGGACGCTTCGAAACCGGGATACAGAAAGATCTTGTGCTTCTTCATTGTGGATCCATACAACGATTTGGTGAAGAGCACAAAAGTGGTACCTCCCCAGCAGAAAGAGTGGGCAGAAGATGAAGAGCTTATGGAGAAGTACTTCCCTGGTGTCGACGCAAAAGAGATAAGTGTGATTTCCTGGGAGGAAGCGGCCAAATTGAGAGATGAGTTGATGGCAGAGAGAACATCCAAGGTGCTGGACGAGGACGACTACGACAATGCCTTCACCAGGAATTTCAGTCTCTGCGAACATTAATTATGATTTAAATGAAAAGTAAAGAGAGAAATCCAAAATAAACATTTTCTTCATATTTTTTTTCTGTCAATTCCACATGCTTGACGTTGTGAAATTCCTTCATCTCGACGGAACCCACTCATGCAGGGGTATTGGGTCTTTCAGTTACATCATGCTTAATCCATGTGGGCCTCGTAAATTCATGGAGAAGCCAAGAAATCGATAAAAACATGCGAATGTCTCTCTACGTAAAACCTTATTTCAAAACCACAGAGGATGCCACAAGTCGAGAGCAAATCTCCATTTAAGCATCCGTGGTGGGTCCCATTCGAAGGGTTGGGTGAGTCTTACCCGTGTTTAGACGAGCGTCTTATCGTGAAAATCTCCAATCTGATTAGGGTTGAGCCTGACTGGACCACCAAATACAAGATCCTGGAAATTGCTGCCAAATGGAAGAAAGAGTTGGAAGAACAAAGACCCAGGACTGAGCACTTGAATGAGGTTTTTGACTTTGTTCTCAGGGAGTTGGAGTGGTACGAGAAGGTCGAGTCGACAATGCATTTCAGGGTGGGCCCAGACCACAGAAGTGTGTATGACGATTTAGTAATAGACAGGGAAACTCGAGATGAATTCTAACAGGAATATGCAATGCTCGAGGAACAGGAAGAGAAAGATTATCATCCTGACTCCGACGACTTAGTGGTAGACTGGGATGTACCATTTGGACTACAAGTGGACCAAGGTCATAAAAGATGGAGAACTGAAGGTAGCTGAATTTGATGAGGGTAGGAGGACAATTAAAAAAGGATTGACCGGCCGGGGAGAAGGAGGTAGGTTCCAGTGGTTGCCGGCAGAAATGAAGCCCGACTCCAATGGGAAGTTTGTGTTTGACTAGTACATCAACAGCTTGTATCCGTTCCACTATGAGGAGCTCTACCTGGTCATCGAAGGCATTTTCAGATCATACCAGGGTTGAATTTCACTCTCGCCAGGTACTTGGCGCCCGAGTATATCCGGGTGCCCATTCCAAACCGTTTGGAGGCGTACAACGACAAGTGGACGGAGAACGAAGACAGACGTCATGCCTTCCATATGAGGGAAACCTATGAAGACGAGGACGAGTTGTTGGATGATCGGAAGAAGTACTTGAGCAAGTTTCCTCCAGAATGGAAGGGTGAGCCCGAGACCAAGCACTTTGACCTCCGCGACTTCAAGAAACTAAAGGTGATAGTGAAGATCGCCAGCTTTGAGCTCACACCAGCAAAACCAAACTACCCAGGCGGCAGCTGGCACGTGGAGGGTACTGCAACGAGGATATAGTGGCCACAGCGTTGTACTACTTCGACAGGGAGAATATCAAGGACAGCAAGTTGCTGTTCAGAGGCGCCTACGAGAACCCAAAGAACATCCAGAGCGACGCTTTTTACTGCGAGCACTATTTTGGGTTGAGCGACGAAGACAAGTTTATCAACATCCTTGGCCTGGTTGAGGCCAGAGAGGACCGGGCGGTGATCTTCCTCAACTGCTTCCAGCACCATGTGGATGCGTCTGCGTTGGAGGATGCCTCGAAACTGGGGCACAGGAAGACCTTGTGCTTCTTCTTGGTGGACCCATACAATGACTACGTGATGAGCACAAAAGTGGTGCCTCCGCAGCAAGAATCGTGATATGACGACGATGAGTTTTTAGAGAGGGGTTTTCCAGACATTGATATCGAGGAGGTTGTCGTGGTTACTCGGGAGGATGCCAGAAGATGCGCAAATGGCTCATGTGGGAGAGGTCCACCAGAAAGTATGACCCAGACGACTCCAAGAGTATTTTCATCAGAAAGTTCAGTCTTTGCAAGCACTAGGTATTGAAGAGAAAAGCTATGGGAGCTGCTGTGGCGTTAGAGCTGCTGTGGGTGTCACCCTCAATTCTTCATCTACAAGTACAAATCCGACACTTCAGTTTCCAGTTTCAGATTTAGTTTCCAATATCATGTTCACTTTCAAATCCATTTACCTTCTTTTCCTCACAACTTCGCTTTCTCCTCTTGTGCGGCCTTGACGTGGAGTGGTTCCTTGGTGGTCAAAAGGTGCCACTTGTACAAGTTAGGAAACTTCTTGGACAAGTCCTCATTGACACCAATCTGCTTGGTTCTCTCTGGGTCGCTGAACAAGTTGTCATTGATGGGGAAGTCGAGAATGATGTCTGCACCACTCAACTGGTCGCCCACAAAGAAGCCTCCGCCTTTCTTCTCCAACTGGCTATCCAAAAACAGCAAGTTGGTCATGAGGCGCTTCAAGTAGAATTCAGAGTTGATTTTCGCCAAAATCGCATTGACTAAGTAATTGGCGGGCCAGGGCGCTCTTTTCCCCGCAAGCATCCCGACCAATATGGACACGAAATGTGGCTGCAAACTGCCCTCGGCAAAGTGCAAGTAGTAGTCCGCCAATTGCTTGTCCTCGGCTGTTTTTGGCGTCAACTTCCCTTGTTTGTCGTAGTGCTCAATGACATATTGCACGATGTGGCCAGACTCGGCTAGTTTGATGGGTGTGGTTGAGCCTTCCTTGTATATCTCCAACACCGGAGACATACCGGTGGGCCAAACATCCAACAACTCCTTTGGGGCAGTATACTGCTTGGTTCTTCTGTAAACCTTGATCTCGTAAGGAAGCTGCAAGACTTCCAAGAGCCAGATGATTCTGGATGCTCTGGAGTTAGTAAGGCTGGTGTTAGCAATGGGTTCAAAAAGTGGGGATGCCAAGGGAGGATCAACCAGCAGAGCCAAACTTGTTTTCTGCTTGTGTCTCTTTTTTTTTCACATACTAGTGCAAGACGAATCTGTCTGTCATTTCTGGTGTTGCGGTTCAACGTTGGAGAATGGAGTTATATATGGGATTTAGCCTGCGGAGCAGATGACCAGCAATCCAAATGTGCCGGTCTCATGTGAGATTGCACGTTGCGGGAGCGGCTGTAACGCCGAGCGTTCATAGTAGAATGACATATATGTTAACGCCGCTCGAAGTATCAATAGTCAACTTGATTTCACTGACGATTTTCTTTGCTTCAATTGTTCGGTGTTCGGCTTTGCGTGCGAATTTGCGGCGATAACTTCTCCGCGCACGGCAGACAGCAATCAGCGAGGCGAGATACCGAGGAAGCAGTGTGAGAGCCTAACAGAACAAAGAATCTAAAGAAAAAGGGATCGATACATAACTCAATGGCCAGAAATGATCTTAACACTTGTTTAGTTTTGATCCCAGCGGAAATTTGAGATTGTTCCAGTTTGTTTGTGATCTTTGGGGTTTCTTGTTGGTGGGCCTCTGAGCTTAGGAAGTGCGATTGTTCTCGTGATCAGAGAGGTGGCCGAAAAATCAGAAAATCCCCTCATTTGTTTCGTCCGTCCCCCTTATCTCCTATTGCGGTGGCAAATTCACTATAGACAAGATATCATGGGAAATATTTGGGCGAACATGCTATTTATATACATAGGGGTCAGTGTGTTGTGTGCAGCGTGGTTGCAAAATACCGTTGGACCTGGAATGTGGCGAAGCACACCGAAACAACGAAAAAATAACCTGGAAATCTAAGAGCAACGAGAGAGTGGTGAATTGGCCGAATTGAAAGTACATCTTTTCTTTTACAAAAATTCAGAGCATGATGATCTCGTGATGTTTATTGAATATGTTGACCTTGTGGTCGAGATAAATACCGGAGGCCCAAACCTCAAATGCAAACCAGTAAACTAAAAATTGGAAGCCAATTGGAAAAGCCAATTGCCCTGTGCCGAGGTGCACTGTTTACGCTTCCGCTCACACAAACCAAGACGGTCTCCTTAGCTTTGCGTCGTGTTTCTCAATCAAATACTGCACTATATTGTCATACCCAGCAACTGTTAGTGGCCTAGACCCGCCAGTGTACACTTCCAAAAAAGGAGCCAGTAACTCGTCAGTGTACTCTCTGCCCTCGTGGTCGAGCTCCAACTCTAGCAAGAGCCACATTATTCGGGCTGCCTTGGACTCAGCAGCACTTTAAAGGTTAGTAGCAATTGCAATTGCAATCGTATCAATTGAGTTGGGGAAGTGTGGAGATTTACGTACTAGTGGAGGATAAATTTTGGTGGGGACATGGTTGCTGCAAAACATGGGGAATTGCCTGGTCTATATATGCAATTCTGTCTTGACTCATTTTTGCAATTTTGGTCATCGGTGGCGACCAATCAGGTATAGGCGGCCTATGACTTGTCTAATAGATTTACGAGCCAAATTCCGCGAACAGTGTTCGTGATCTGGTCACAGAATACGGTGAAAATCGCAACAGCCCCAGAATTTTATTAGGAAGTTGTCAATCAGTTTCGTCACACATATTTTGTGTTTGCAAGGACTCAATTGGCCAAGTGGAGAAGCTAGGGCAGAAACCGGGCGTGCAGTACGAAACGGCGCAGGGCGAAAACTGTGCGCGCGACAGATGCAGGAGGAAGTGGGAGAATGGAGCAACCGACAGATCCGCCAGAAAAATAACAAAAAGACAAAAAAAATGGCACTGGAATTCAGGAAGGGGATCCCCTCCTTATATACACTTACGTTCTGCTCAGCCAGTCCCTTTTTTTTCAAACAACGTAAATTCATTAACTAATTTATACACCTGGCCATGCTACGCAAAGTGCGGCTGGTGAACCCGAAATTCGCCGCGATCGCTCCTGCGTCAGTGCGTGGCATTGTACGTGACGAGAACATACTCAATGATATTCTCCAAGCCAATGACGTGGCGAGTTTCTCCGTGCTGGCAGATTTGCAAAACAGGCGCCAAGTGCGAGAGCTCATGGCGGTCGCAGATCACCAATTTGTACCGGAGTTGCAATTGGCGTAGGATCCAGTCAATGCGGTTGGCAGTGCACGGGGTGAGGCTGCAGTAGTTAGTAGGGAAGTAGGTGAACTGGCAAGACAAAGAAAACACGCCTCAAGACAATAGTCCAGATAAATATTATCTTGAACCTATTTCTGATGTTGAAGAGAACATTATCTTTTGGTCGTTTGTGTTCCGTTTCTCTGTCTGTTTGTCTGGTTCTCACATACGCAAAGAGGACGAGTTCTGGTTGTGCGGTGGCAGTCATAATTCATTGGCAAGCAATAAAACAAGAATTCCCGTCTTTTTCAATGGCACCGCCCGAACCCACTGTGGCCGTCCCGACTTTGTCCTATCTCATCCACGGTAAATTTGTGGTCATGTGCGGAAATTCGCAGCCACTACTACAGGGCCAAATGTGATTGGAGGGCCAGGAAGGAAGCAAGTACAAATACAGATGATTGGTGGAGGAGCAAAAACACCATATGAGGTGAAGAACTCAATTAATATAGCTTCTTAAGACTCAACGAAATTTTTGCTATTTCATTTTCGTTTTATTTTTCAGTTCTTTCTCCAACTCACTGTTCCCCCATACATTATTCCCTTCCCTGCCTGTAAGTGAGATGGGTGCGAAAATATTTAGGATCCAGGAAAGCGAAGCTCATCTCACATACAAACCTCAATCTTACACCAACATCACAATGGCACACCCAAAACCAGTGGACACGCTCGTGCTTGATGCCACACCCTTGATCACACAGAGCTCAACGCTTTTGAAACAATACGCCTCGAATTTCTTCACAACGCCGGGTGTTCACGCCGAGCTTAAAGATGAAAACTCAAGAAACCAGTTGCTACTCTGGGCGGGAGAATTGAAAGTCAGACAGCCAAAGCAAGTCTACATCGATAAAGTCAGCTCGTTTGCAAAGTTGACCGGCGACTTTTCGGTTTTGTCCTTGAACGATATCCACATAATTGCTTTGGCATACGAACTTGAAGTGGAAAAGAACGGTCAGAAGTACTTGAGAAAGTATCCCGGAGAACAACTTGAAAGCGACCAGAAACCAGAATACAAGCCCAGAGAATTTAAGAGGTTTGATAAAGAGGAGGAGTCCGAGCAGCAGCAGGAAGATGACGATGGGTTCCAGGTAGTGGCCAGAAAGAAGAGAAATCCCAAGAAATGGAACCGCAAACGCGAAGAAACCAAAAGAGAGGAGAACACCGAGAAAGAGGAAGTGAAGGAAGAAGCGCCAAAATCCGAGGTGCCAGCAGTGCAAAGTGAAAACCAAAAGGACTCTGAAAACTCTGAAAACACCGACAACTCTGAAACTCTCGAAAGTTCTGAAAACACCGAAAGTCCCGAAAAATCCACCACCCCAGAGTCTGCCCTAGACGAGGAGTACAACGAGGATGACGACGACGGAGACTGGATCACGCCCGAGAACCTACAAGAGGAAATCCTCAAGGACAACAACGAGTCCGTGCAGGACTTGCAAAGCGAAGAAACCATCCCCGTGGCTCTTTCCACTGGCGACTTTGCGTGCCAGAATGTCACCATGCAGATCGGCCTCAAGTTGATGAACTATACCTCGGGCAAGCAGATCCGCAGAGTGAGAAACTACATGTACCGGTGCCACGCGTGCTTCCACATGACGCCCATGAGCAAGCTGGGCCAACCCAAGCATTTCTGTCCAAAATGTGGAGGCAACACTTTGCTCCGGTGTGCGGTGTCCATAGATAACGTCACAGGTAAGGTCACGCCGCACTTGAAGAAGAACTTCCAGTGGATCAACAAGGGCCTGGTTTTCTCGTTGGCCTCTCCGCTCAGCAAGAATGCACAGAAGCAGCAGGGCAACCGTGGCCACCAGCACAACAAGGAGAACCGTCACAAGAAGTTGCAGGATCCGGTGATTCTCAGGGAGGACCAGAAGGAGTATGCGCAGGCGTTGAAGGACGATGCGTGGCAGAGAAAGAAGAATGAGAAGATGCTTCAGGAGTGGATTGGAGGCGGCAGCGCAGACAACTTTGACTCGCCGTTTTCGTCTTCTTATAGGAACACTGGAGTGAGAGTTGGCCGTGGGAGAGGAGCCAATGCTGTCAAGGGAAAGAGACGTTGATAGAATGAGAACGGGAGAAAACAAGAAACCCAAGGTAGATTCGAGCGAGAGACCCTCTTTATCTCGAGACCAGGTTCCGGGTTTGAAGCTAGCGCAATCTTTTAAAGCAGACTGTCACTTTGCAATTATTTTGTTCTGGTAGAATAAAGAAGACAAATGCGAGTTGGGTTTGGAGGTTCGGTGACTGGCTGCGAAAGACTCAGGCTACACGAAGTTCACGAAATGCTGGAAGCTTTTACACGAAAGTAAGGATGCAAGATTTTCAATATGAAAAAATGCAAGGGGTTTCTCAGTAAATGTGAGCTGATTATAAATTGAACGGCCACTTAAATCTCGTCCTTGCACGAGAAATGAACATCACTCAATTGGTCGTTGTAGACAATTCCTTGCATGACATGTTCGCGTAGCTTATTTTGCCAGCGTCCTTCATTGGGAAAAACTTCCTGACCAAACTATTGTTCGAGCCAAACCAGCAGTTTGGACCAGTCAATGTTAGGCAAAACGCTGCCATCAGCTTATGGCCTGCAAGGCGGAGCTATTCGACTAGGTCCTCAACAATGTCAGCCTCAGCAATCACCGATTTGCAGCTGCCAGCGCCGTTTCTTCGGGGAAAAACACCAATTAGCATTGCGGGCTCAGCTCCACCTCCAGGTGTGACTAAGCCCATGTTCTCGTCGGTTACCACCAAGGAACTTTGACAGCTGCTGCTACTGCCCGATTTCAATTGCTTGGCCACGGCCGAAAGTGTCGCTGCATTGCGAAGTTGAGGCGAAGTGTTCCACATGGTGAACGCCCATAGGGAACAAGTGTCCAAACCGAAGAAATACTCCATCACTGCTGCAGTTTACCCATTCACCTGCATCAAAAACGCCTGGAGGTGGCATTTCATCCACTTGGCCGCGCCACCTGAGTCCTTGCATTTTAGGGTTGGAAGGTCTCCATCTTCTGAGTCAAGCGAGATAATCTACTGGCCGTAGTCGTACAAGTCTCATTTATATATGTGGTCAGTTGCGACTTGACCGATCACGGTCTGGTCATTCACTGTCTCTCCACTTCCTGTCTCGTCGAGTGACTCTATGATATCCCACAAGATGCATTGCAGTCTTTCCAGGATACCCAAAGATGCTAATGCTACTTCATTCCCCACAAGATGCCTGTAGCTGGTGAATCCTGGAGAGTCAAAGATCAGTTCAACACCGAGCTTACGAATTTGATGTGATATGTGAACCAGAACGACGTTGCGATTGAAAATCAAAAGAATTACAACATTCAATGTTGTATTGTAACGAACCAGAGTCTGCTACAACCGGTCTGAGAAGGAGGAAAAGAAGAGCACTGTGGATGAGTGAGTATTGATCGTGCAGATTAATGACATCAGCAGGAAGATGGGACAATGAAAAGCAAGTCTTGATTTGAAGCTCAGTGACTCCCAAAAAGGCACCAGGCACCCAAAAATAAGGCTGACTTGTCCGGTTACACCCATGACGGATTCTTTCAGAAGTACGCCACTGCCGATGATGTTCAGCGGCCAGAACTTCCCAGGGCTCCGACTTGGCACTTGCAGCCCCTAATTTGTGCGCAGGTATCACCATGTACAAGGCGTTGAAGACTGCCAAGTTGAGATCAAGTCAACGTGTGGTAGGGATACTCGAGAGAGAAGGCATCGTACAAAGACATCCCTGCCATAGATGACGTCGTGGCTGACCAGAAATTGACGTCAAGCCAGAATCGGTCTCGCCGGCCTAGGAGATGCAGACAAGGTCGTGGAGTTTGTGCTGTAATTGGAGGAAGCTAGCGCCGAGCAAGGTGTCAACAGGCTCGTGAAGATATACATGACCCAGATGCCTCACATTAAGGCGACGCACAACAGATTGCTTCCTTTCTTTTCCGCGGTGCCAAAGGTGGACAACTTGAAGTTCTTGGCCATTATTTCTTGGAAATCACGGCTAGCTTGGACCCGGAGACAATCGTTGAGCTCATCGAAAGTTTGGATAGCAATTTCCGCTCGCAGATCAAGCGCTTTGGCAGTCCAGTTTCGTGCGGATTGGTCGGAGCCAAGTCTCCATCTCTCGTAGGTCATTTTAACACCGCAATGAAAAGTTGCAGCTCAGACAGATTCGAAGTATCTGAGGCTCAGAGAATTTGCTCTGGACTTGGTTTGGCTTGTTGAGTGACTCTGGGTAAGGATTTGTGTTTGCGAGACCAGGAAGTGGGGGGGGGGGGACACTGTTAAAGGTTACTCCTTACTTTTCCGGCCGGGCCCATGTTGAACATGGGTCAGCCGCTAGCAAAGCTTTTGGTTGCGGCCATATCAAGTGGAAAATACTGTTTCCCGTCCGATCAACGTTAGTCAAGCCACTTAGAGCCACAGTGAGTAATACAGTGGGAGACCATGTGTGAAATTGTGGTGCTGCAATCTTTTTGCCACGAGAGCCCAGCTGGAGTCCACTGAGGGCCTTGCCCGAGGTACTGATATCCATATTTGTTCCTCCCTCTGAGGGCCCCCCCTGAGGTTAAGTTCCTCTACAGTTTGCTCCTCCTTCGCCCTCTTGATTCCACCCCAGACTCCCTCCTAGAACCACCTCTGCCTCCACTTTCGGGCCAACTTCGCCTGACTTCCCCTTCGTTTTTACATTTTTGGACTCTCCATCATCACTTTCGGGGCCAACTTTTTTTTCCAGAGTCTTCTCTTCACTCCTTGGATTTGGTTAACTTCGGCCCTAGGATGGCTCCGTCGGGGCCCCAACATACTTTTTAAATGAAAGGGGGGAACCCCTTGCCCCCCGTCGTTTTCAACTTTTCTTCCCAGATTCTCTACTTTACAAGAAGAAGCTTGGACCCTGAAAACATTGTGTGATAGGTCATTCAAAGTGAATAAGTAATAAAAAACTGCACCCTCAAAAAAAAAAAAGAACCAACAAAACGATCACCATATCCACGAATTCAAATCCATACTGTTTTTCCAGATTTTAACAAAAAAAATTCTCCAGTCGCCGTTCCCACCGTATCATCTTCCTCAACCTAACCGAGTGTATTCTGCAGGAGCCTTGCTACACTATAAGCCCCACATTCTACAACCAAGCACACCATCAAAACACACATACGCCCCTTTTAGCCGCCTGGAAACATATAAATACGGCTGCTCCCCGCCCACAAAACTACACACCGAAAAATGAGCTCAGCCCAGTCGGCGGCATCGGCGGCTTTCAAGGGGATCACCCAGCCGAACCCCAAACGACCCAACAAGCCCAGCTTGCGACTACTGATCGACCAGAGCGGGTCCCGCGCCTCTCTAGCGGCGGCACAGACATCACAGCAGCGGTCACAGGCAAAATTAACTTCGCAGAATAAGCCAGCGCGACCGGCCAGGTCTCCTGTTGGCACCATAGGCATAGACAGAAATACTCCCCGCCAGAAGGCGAAAAGGGGCAGCACAACCTCGGACGAGGACACCCTGCTGGTTCTGCTGTCGTCCTCAGACTACTTCTCCAATTACAGGGGCTATAACCACAGCGAGGTAACGCTGCCTGCGCCGTACAGACTGAGAACAAGCATCAACACAAACCCACAGGACATGCTCGAGCAGGTGCGGCAGTCGATCAACTCGAAGTCGAAGGTCGGGGTGGCAAAGGAGGCGGCCCGGAAGCTGCAGGCGGCGCTCGACGAGTTCCGGCACAGTGTCGACCAGAGGAGACTCCAGCTGCAGCTGAGAGTGGACGTGTCGCTGGGGTATGAGGTGCCGGAGCTCAGCAGCGCGTACGTGTACAAACAGCCGGCGGCTAATGCTCTGCACTCGTCAATCGGGTCGGTTTCAGACACAGAAGGGCCAATCACCCCGGTCATCAAGCTCACAGTGGCAGATCCTGAGACTGAGGACCCGGAGAAAACGTCGACGCCCCAGAACAAGAGCCAGAACAACGACAGCTTCAGTTATAACGGCGACATCTACATGCCGGTGACGCTGCCTTCAGCCAACGCTGTGGTGCGTGGTTCTGTCACTACTCTAGACGGGCTTGTACCCACGCAACTGCTCCAGAATCTGCTACAGGGCCTGGTTCAAAATAACAGCCGGACTGATTTGGAGGAGGCCGTGAAGCTGAAAGTACGAAGAAAACCGCCGCCAGGGATGCTTGCAGACGACGAAGTGTCACTTTCTGGCCATTCGTCAATAGCTCACGTTAGCGACGCAGAGCGGGTGGACGAGAAGGGGGAGAAAGGAATTGAGGAAGCAGAGCAGACCGATTTCGGAACGGAGGACCAGAGGAAAGAGAAGAGGGCCCTGGAGGAGACAAAGCTACCGGTTTTCCCAGATATACCGAAGAAGCAGAAAAAGCACACGATGCTATTCCGTCGACGGAAACACAAAGAGCAGTCTGTACGACAGGAGTTTTCCAGTGATGAGTCGGAAACTGAAGAGTTTGTGCCGAGCAGGAGTGCCACGCCAGTTGTGCCTCTGCAGCAAGTGAAGTTCAAAACCACAATGAGAAAAGTGAACAAGCGGCGCGAGAAGAAAACGGCGTTCAACGAGGACAAACCGTGGAAGAACCACAGCGAGCTCGATTACGTTTCCGAACAGCAGAGAAAACGGTACGAGGGACTCTGGGTGAGCAACAAGGGCTTGTACATGCACAAGGTACGCACGCGATTGGTGGGTGTGAAGTACGAGAGCGACGAGGGAGTTTCTGACGAGAAGAAGAAAAGCGTCTCTGAGGAAAACGGAAAGAGCAATCCTGACGAGAAGAAGCAGATGAGCGAGAAGGAGATATCCCAGTTTGCAGCCAAACTCTCGTCGAAAACAGCGACGGCGGTGGACTCAAACGAGCAAGACATGCAGCAGCTACACAGCTTGGTCGACGCAGATGTGCAGGAGCTCATCCACGGAGTCGTGGTAAAGCGAATCTGGAGCCGCAGCAAGTTGTCGCAGGAAGTGTTGGCTGCAATATGGGACCTTGTTGATTTCCGGAAGGACGGCACGCTCAACAAGGCCGAGTTCATTGTTGGGATGTGGCTCGTGGACCAGTGTTTGTACGGGCGGAAGTTGCCCAAGGAAGTTGGCGAGCTGGTGTGGGCGAGCTTGGGCAGCATTGGAGTGCGGGTGGTAATCAAGAAGAAGCGGCGGTGAGAAATGAGAGCAAGCGGGAAAGGCATGACCGGAGCTATAAATAGAACAACGTTGGAATATAAATAGAGCACGCCCCCAATAATTCACGGGACAACAAATCCCATACTTACTTCTCTCATTCCGCCATCCCACCGCCTTCCCAGTTTCTCTCCATCTGGTTGCGGGCCCTGGCCGACGCGCGAGTGCATCCTTTTGGAACAACCGCCGGCGTACGCAGGACCATATCTCGCAACCTAAGCGGGCCAGAAACTCATTTTCGCCCACACTCTACTTTCACACACCTGTCTTCTATAAAACATGAATTTGATGGACATGCTTTCGGCAAGTGCCGAGAACAGCACGGTGGCGTCGGAATTATCCGCGCCGCTTTCCCAGCAGCAGGACCACCAGCCGCTGCCCTATAACGTCTACTACCTCCCAACCAAGTTCACCAAGTTGCAAAACGACATGTCGGAGGCCATCGTGCAGATTTTCGCCAAGAGCGTTACCCGCCAATTGGTCGCCAAGGGCCAGCGGGCGTCCATCAACAGTCTTTTGGACCTGCAAGATGCTGTCAACGGCCAGTTGAATGCCATGGACGACGGAGAGGTGAATGCGCTCTTCTTCGACCAGCTCCGGCGGGTAAGTCGCCACCCGTCGTTGGTGGTGGACCACTTTATCCCGAAGAAACTATTGCTCTCGGAGATTAAAGACCGCCTCCTCCACATGCTGGGCAAGCTCGAGCTTTTCAACCGGGTGGTGGACCTCATCCTGAGAAAGTACGAGTTTCCCGCGGGCGATCTGGGGGACTACAACTTATTGGTGGTCGCTGAGAGCGTCAAGGAGCTCGAGTGGATCGAGGGGTTGGTGATTGGCAAGAAATTGCAGTACCACAATCTCAGTGCAAGAAAGCTCTATGAGGAAGACAAAGCGAGCCCGAAGTTCGTCAAGGAGGAGAGCGTGGACGACGACCAGCTCAGCCACGAGTTCAAGAAGCGCAGACGCCACTTCATGGCACGCAGACAGAAACAGAACTCCTACACACCCAGATTTACCTTGCATTTGGTCACCTCCAGACAGTTGTACCTGACATACTCGACAAGCACCCCGTTTGACATGGTTTTCTCGTTTGACGCGGAGTTGGACACGGAAAGCGCAAGCATCGAGCTTCTACGGTCCAACAACCGCGTGAACAACCGGTCGTTGCGCGGGATATTCGTGAAGACTCCCATAATTGTGCCCATCTCGTTGTTTTCCATAGAGCACCTCATTCTGTTGACGCCGAGACCGAAAAACGTGTTGGGCGCGTCCGAGTCCGAGAAGCAGTGGAAACTGCGCATAGTGCACGCCTTCATTGTCAACAGACACCGGCTATTCGAGAGGTCAGATGGCAGTTTCTACTTGGACACATTTGGCCGCGACTGCGAGTACTTGCTGGAGTGGCTCTTTTCGTGGGACCGCGTTTTACCACCCGCGAAGTTGAAACAGCTCCATGCCTTTTCTGGCGAGGTGGCCGTGTCTTGCTCTGACGAGAAACTCGAGAAAAGACTTAGTGTGAATTTCCTCGAGCAGCTCGGGCAAACATTCTCGAAAACAGCCAACGGGTGGGAAAGCAAGAGCCAGGCGATATTCAGCGAGGACTCGCCGCTCACATACGAGCTGTTCAAGAGGAAATTGGCAGAGATTCTCAATAGCAGAATCGCACAGGCTGAGACTTTGAGAAAAGAAGGAAACGACAGCATTTTGCCTGATTTCAGAGAGAAGGAAGCGAAGAGACAGGAGGAACTCGACAGGGACGAGGAACTTATTGGCGAGCAGTACCGAAAATTGCGCAAACTCAACGAGATCGCCAATGTGGTCGACCGAAAGTTCAACCGGTCCGAAACGGAGCACGCGCGAGTGTCGAGCTCCTATTCAGAGCTAGGCGAGATGATGGACCACCTCAAGGACGTGATAGAAAACAAAAGTAGTGAAGAAATCGAGAAGTTGCTAGAGGAGCAGAAAGAGCTCATGGCGCAACTTGAAGGCGAGAAACTGAAGTTGGACAATGAGTATACTACTCTTGTTGACGACACCGAGAAACTCCGCACCGAGTACCAGAGCCAATCCGCTTCAGCCGTTCAGGCCACCATGGAGCTCACCAGGGCCAAAGAAACCGAAGCCAAACTCGAGGCTAAGTTGAGCAGACCAGGAATGAGAGTGTTGCCCAAGTTGGCCAGAACCGAGGAGCAGCAGATCTACGATACTGAAAAGAACCGGCTCGTCACCGAGAACAATTTCATCAAGCTGTTTTTCACCAAGAAAATCGACCAGTTGGTCAAAGAGCGCACGGCCATTTTGGATACTACCAGTACAGGACTGAGCTCACGCCCAAGCAACCGCATAAGCCGCGCGTCCACACCGTTTACGTGAGAATGGAATTTTTTTTTTGGTCTTGACAGATTCGGACAAATTAGCCGCAGATAAGCGCGGAGATATTAATCGGGGAAAACTGTCACGAGTGACTAAACGGACATGTCAATTATGTCCGGTCCCCTTTTCTCAGTCCTGCCGGATATAAGTGATTACCCGAGGTCCTGCAGGCGGGCGGCAACCCCAAGCTATATTAAACCAACTCCGCAGTCTCCGATTATCGAAATTCAGAAAAAATCATCCATTTTCCAAAAGTTTAAAATTGAACTATGTCTGATTTCCACGAGCAGTTGGTCAGACTGAAATTCTTCGGCCAGCCGTACATGCCCACCGACTTCACCCAGCTAGTGTACGCTTTGGATCTCCGGGCCAGAAGACTAGCGATAGAGGTGCGCGAGTGGGCCAAAGTGTCCTACTTTGAGTCTCTGCAGCCCTGGGGCTACTTGGCGTTGGCACGTGACGGCCTCGTGGCGTACATCGTGTTCAGTTTCCTCAAATCGCTATTCAGACGCGTGTACGGGCTTGGTTTGGTGAAGAGCGTCCAGCTCTTACTCAACAAGATCGTCAAGCGGGTCTCGGAGCTCGTGTTGTCGTTGCCCCCCATCCAGAGAAAGATCCAGAAGGAGTTGGACTCCACGGTCACCATGATCGAGGGCGAGATCATCAAGAACGACGAGGCCCTTCTCCAGTTCCCCACACTCCCGATGACGGGCTTGCACAGCGACATCATCGTGAGCGAGATTGGAAACTCCCAGCAGGTCTTGGAGCACAGCGACTGGAAGCTGGGGAAAGTGAGCGGGGCCGTCTACCACGGCGGAGACGACTTGTTGGCATTGCAGCTGAAAGCGTACGAGATGTTCAGCGTGGCCAACCAGTTGCACCCGGACGTGTTTCCCGGGATCCGGAAAATGGAGGCCGAGGTCGTGGCGATGGTGCTCAAGTTGTTCAATGCGCCCGAGTCCGGGTGCGGACTGAGCACCTCGGGTGGTACTGAGTCGCTTCTCTTGGCGGGTTTGGCCGCAAGAGAGTACGGCAGAAAGTACAAGGGAATCACCGAGCCCGAGTTGATTGCGCCCGTGACAGTGCATGCCGGAATCGAGAAGGCGTGCTACTACTTCAAGATCAAGCTCCACATGGTGGACTTGGACCCCAAAACCTGCCAGGTTGACATCAAAAAGGTCAAGCGCTTGATCAACAGCAACACTGTGTTGATCGTGGGGTCGGCTCCAAACTACCCTCACGGCATCATCGACGACATTGGCGCCTTGTCTGACTTGGCCGTCAAATACGACATTCCCTTGCACGTGGACGCGTGTCTCGGCTCATTCATCGTTTCGTTCTTGGAGAAAAGCAAAGTCCACGGCGACAGAGAGCTTCCCATCTTTGACTTCCGTGCTCCCGGCGTGACGTCCATCTCGTGCGACACTCACAAGTACGGATTTGCACCCAAAGGCTCCTCCATCATCATGTACAGGTCGCCAAAACTCAGGGAGTGCCAGTACTACATCTCCAGCGATTGGACAGGCGGGATGTACGGGTCTCCCACCTTGGCGGGGTCGAGACCAGGCGCGTTGATGGCAGGCTGTTGGGCTACCTTGATCAATATTGGTGAGGCGGGGTACGCCAAGCTGTGCTACAACATTGTGAGCACCGCCATGAAAACCAGGCACGTGATCGAGACACACCCGCTCTTGTCGCAGCATTTGGAGATCATGGGCGACCCGATTGCGTCTGTGATTGCGTTCAAGGCACGTGAGGGCAGCAACGTGAATATCTACGTTGTTGGCGACGAGATGACCAAGAGGGGATGGCACTTGGCGACATTGCAGAAACCGGCAGCATTGCATTTCGCATTCACGAGACTCTCGGTCGATATTGTCGACGAGATGATCGCCGATTTGGTGAGCATTGTTGACGAACAAAAGGACTCCACAGAGAAAATCAAGAGTGACACTGCGGCCGTTTACGGTGTTGCAGGCAGTGTTTCGACTGCCGGAGTTGCAGACAAGATCATTGTGGCATTCCTCAACGCCTTGTATAAGCTCTAATATTACAGAATAAGACTAAGCGGAAGTGGGAAAAGTGAATCATTCAAATGACTAGAAATAGTTTCTTAGTGAGATCAATGACGAGAATCGATTTAACGAGCGAGATTTCTTTTTTCTTTTCAAGGTACCTTGTATTTGTAGGGTCCATTCTCCTAAGGCTTTGCCTGCAGCACTAAAATACGTCATGAGAAGATACCCCAAACAAAACGAACACCAAGTCCGATTATGAAAATACGAAAGTTGAAAAAACCAAAAATACGCACCGAATTTGCTATCTATGCCAAAACTTTTTTGCTTTTTCCCTGTTTCTCCCGATTTCTTGTTCTCTTCCCGCCTTTCATACCTGGACGCACTTTCCTAATCCGGCAGTGAAGCCGCTTACCGCGGTGGTCCATCTTATCTATGGTGAAACATACTTCTACTTCCTCCACTAAACTCGCCAAAAACACCAGAAAACACAAAATCTGAAAATGCCGTCATGCTCAGAGGCGCTGGCAGTTTCCCATTTCTTCAGTACAGTTTCCCTAATCAGCTGGATCTGCGCCCAGATGCCCCAGATATACACCAACTACAAGACCAAACTGGCCGAGGGAATCCTGCCGCTGTTTCTCTTGCTTTGGTTCATGGGCGACTTTCTAAGTTTTACGAGCTGTCTACTTAATGACGTGGTGCTAAAGTTTCAGGTTTATCTCAGTTTGTTCTTCATTTGCAACGATGTCACCTTGTGCTACCAGTACTACTACTACAATTCCGTATACCCCAGACAACACATGCAAATGGCGGGTGCACACACGGAAACTCCAACGGAGGCATCCAAGGGGGTTAGCCACGTGAGCAGCGTACATCTGGCCACCAGCAACATCCACATCCGCTCGCACGCCGACACTACAGAGACCCTGAACTTGTCTCAGTCTGAGGGGTCCGAGCTGAGCAGCTTTGGGTCAGTCACCAACCCGCACACCGCCCGAACATCGAAGCTAGCCGCTGCAGGACTCCTAGCCCACGCCTCGGTGGCAAATGCCATGACAATCTCAAAAGATGCAGTCGTGACTGCCTCCTCCTCTGCCTCCACCGAATCTTTGGGTCTCTTTCTAGCGTGGTGCTGCACTGCCGTGTACGTGAGCTCGCGGTGCCCGCAATTATGGAAAAACTATAAAAGGAAGTCGGTGGACGGGATCTCCCCGCTTTTGTTTGGGTCGGCTCTCGTGGGAAACTTGACGTATACGTGCTCGATATTGACCAGCTGCGAATTTGTGAGCGATCCAAACAAAACGCAGTTCTTCTGGCGCCAGTTGCCGTACATTTTGGGCAGTTCCGGCACAGTGGTGTTTGACATGGCGTATTTCTACCAGCGGTACATTTACCGGAACTCGGGGACAGAAAGCTCCGTGATGGGTTTGCAGCCGTGGGAGGACAGTGAGGAACGAGAGTGGGCATAGAAAAAGGAAGGGATCGAAAAGGAGAAGAAGAATAATAAGAGAAAAAGAAGAAGAAGAAGAAGAAGAAATGAAGATTCGAAGTTCAAATCAGGCTGGAATTCATCATATATTTTTTTTTCTACTTCTTTGGTTTCGCTTTTCCTTCTGTCTTTCTCTCCATACATTATGTTACTGCATTGCATGCACTGGGTGCGCACTAATACACGATTTTCACCGTACATAGTTTCTGACTGCTCACCAAACGCTCACAGAAAACCCAGAGTTCACTCCAAATTGCATCCTGTTCCCACTGCATTTGCTTATTTATTGCTTACATAATCGCTGCATCACATTATTCCCATGCTTCGACTACGACCACCCAGGATCAAGCTCAATGTGCACCACAAATGGATGTCCACCAAAGCCAATCTCAATCCACAGCTCAGGCCAGATTTGTTCTCAAAAAAATTGCCAGCGCATTTGGACATCTCCCTAACCACGTATCCAAACCCGCTTTTCGGTTTCAGCAAAAATGACTTGGTTTCGCTCCACGCAAAAGACTTGCATCATCTACTAAAGATCCCATACAAAACCGTCAGCGAAACCGACAAATTCTGCTTCAATGTGCTTGAAATTATCCATGAAAATATAGTCAGTGCCCCAAACGTGGCGGCCAAGTACTTGAACGCAATAAAAGACGGCGAGATGAGGTCCACCATCTTGGGATGTCTCAGACAATACTACAAATCAGACAGTCTACGACGGTCTTTGGTCATGTTCATTGCCGACCCAACACTGGCAAACACACGAAAGGAAATCCTCACAACTATCTCCAGAATTATTTGCAGCTCGGAATCGTCCAAACTGGAGTGTGTGCACATGGGTCTTAGCTACCTACACAAGTTGGCACTGACAGGCACGTACAACTCATATATTTTGTTTATGCCGAAACAGGCACACGAGATCATGATGAAGCATCTTCCAGCTACACAGCGAGCCCAATTCTATGCATGTTTGCTCCAGATCAACATGAAGTTCCAGGACCCCACGGAATTCGAGGAACTCAAGAAGTCTCTCCTTGCTGGAACCAACTTGGAGAGGAAAGTGGCCAGGACAGGGTTTTTGGATGCAAAGTGGCAGCATGTGAATTTCCACGACTTCTCGGAGACTCAGAGACAGAAAATGGCGACGTTTCTCACCTTCAATGACTTGGCCCTCTACAGCGAGCGAGCCATCGCACAAAAGGATGTGGTGGACGCCAATCTCTACCTAGACCTTTTGGTGACCAAGTTCGAGATGCTAGGTGCCTCCAGCAGGCGTTTGCAGACCGTTTTGAACACGATGTTGCACCATTCCATGGTTTTCAAGGGTCCACAGGAATGCATCAAGTTTCTCAAGTACATGAAGCAGTCCCAGCTCGAAATCAAGATTCTGACTCTTTTGAAGGTTTTGGCTCAGCTCATCGAGGACAAATGCTGGGACGAGTCGTTGTTCTTGGTGAATCTTCTACACACTGAAAACTTGAACCTGGCACAGAGAAGTCTTTTGACGCGGCAGATCATGAGAGTGATCACACAGAAGTTCAGCTCGCATCCGCAAGTGGCGTTGGGCTACTTTGCGCTGATATTCGGCGGTGAAAATGACGAAATGTTGCATCTCCTTGAAGATTTGAAGATTCTAGAGTTGGTGTACGGAGAGAACGCTCTGCTTGAAAACATCAAAAGAGCAGACATACACGAGGACTTGAAGGGCGCAGAACTATCGCTTGACACCCTCAGAGAAGTTTATTTGGTGCTGTTGCGGAACTATGCTCGGAGAAGTAATGTTCAGCTCCTCGAACTGATGTTCTCGCGATTTCTCGCTCAGATGGAAAAAGCGAAAAGTGAAGAAAATTTACAGAGCATTTTCCACCCAGAGAACGTGGACGACTCCATCTTGAGTCTATTTTTAGACCATTTGCTCCGTGTTGATCCGTACTCCACCTCAGACATGGATCTCTTGAATGATCCTGCACGCTATTTTGCAGCCAAAGAGATGTTTCTACAATTTTCCGCTGTGGCCAACTTGAAAAGGGAAAAACGCAAAGTCTACGTTCTAGATCTTTTGGCCACCTCTTCCTTGCTTTATCACCGTGACATCGCTTTCGCCGCACAATTAATCAAACACGCCAGAGATTGCGGCATGCCTCTTTCCTTCAACCAACTATATCCGTTTATCATGTTCCACTACACGAAAGGAGAACACGAGCAGGCAAAAAAATGGTACGATTTGCTCGTGCAACACGGAGTCAGGGCGAAAAATGTCAACTTCGACAAGTTGGTGGAGATTGCTAAAGAATTGGGCTGGGAAGTGAAAGGCACTATGTACAGGACACTAGGACAACAAAAGAACAGGAAAGCTAGACAAGAGTTGGCAATTTTGACGAAGGACCCACTTGTGGCGCTCGGAACAAACAGAATCAGCCAATCAGAAGTCGAGAGCAAACCCGAAATTGGGAAATCCGAGGGTGATGTCAACCTTTTGGAGGAGCTATCTAGGGTGTTGCATGCAGACCCACAATGAATGAGAAGATGTTTATGTATTGGCCCAAACGGGTAAACTAAACAACAACCACGCACCGGCATGAAACCAGATCAAGTGAAAGTAAGTCAAGTCAGCAAATACTAGTAACATTTCTGAAAATAAAAATGGGGTTGCCCAGGCTACATAGTGAGAGACCATCGCTAATACTACCTCAGAACGAAGTGCACACTCCAAAAGCGAAAATGACCAGTTTCCACGATTCCGAGTCCACTTTGGCGGAAACAAGCAGCACAGAGAAGCAGTTTGATATCATAGCGACGAAAGTGAATGCCACAATCCAGGAACTCAATACAATCTACACTCTGATTGGCTACTCGGAGACAGAGATCAGTGACAGAAAGGGAGACATATTTCAGGTGATCCAGGAGACCATCTCGTCTTTCCAGCTGAATCTACAGCGGGAGAAGAACAACATCCAGAACGAGTGCGAGTGGTTACGTCAGCAGATCAGAATCATCTTGGCAATGCTTGACGATACCGAGGGTGAAAAACTACTAAAGGTTTCGAGCAGAGGAGTTGTCTTTGACGACGAGGAACTATTCAGGAAAGGTTGCAAGGACGACATTTTGCACCAGGTAAACAGTTTTCACGGATTTTACCTGAGCTCGCCGTTCAACACGGGCAACAACGATGACTATTCTGCACAGCAGCAATATGAGTATATGGCGGACAAAACGCCGCAATTGTCGCTTCTTCAGTTGAAAGCGAGGCTCAACACCATATTTTTGGAGGTGTTGCGTGCGTTTATCGACGGTTTCCAGAAATTGAACGACTTGACGTTGGTGTTCTGGGAGAATGTGGACACTATAGGCGAGTGCTGGAGAGAGCACGCCAACGTGGAGTTGTTGGGGTCGCTACCGACGAAAAATGAGGCCGAGGAGTTTTCTGAGCTCATAGAGGAGTTCAGGGATATCATGTCCACGCTAAATATCACGGGAAAAGCAGACTTAATGGTGGGGCCCAAGGGAAACGTATCTAACGATTACGCATTCATTGTTTCGAGCCCGAAAAAAGCAGCTTCACGAGATTCAGACCTGGACGACAACCAGGACGTGCAGGATGCAATGAGTACTCTTCGGAACGTCAACTACAAGATTGTCAGAAACATCCGGGCACTCAAATTGACCAAGGTGACTCTGCAGGTGGTGACAAGTTTGCACGAGCAAGTCAACTGGACAGAAAATGAGATGGAACGGCGGAAACAACAGATGGCGCAAGTAATCGGGCAGTGTCTCTCGCTCATAGACATTCTCTCTTTATCCAAACAAGATGTGATCTCCATACAGAAAATGAGGGACATCAACGACAAGGAGAAGACCAGCGAAAACTATTTCGATGTGGAGACATTGAGGTTTATCCGAGAAAACCCGCGCGAGTTTGGCTTGATGGACCACCACATTGACTTTGTCACCAAATTGGCCAGTTCTCTTCAACAACTCAAGGACGCGAAGCAGAAGAAGTGGGATTTCTACTCAAACGCATGCATACAGCTCTGGGACAAGCTAGGCGAAAATAGAGACTTTGTTCAGCTGTTCTTGGACACGAATCTGACGTTGACCGACATGTCGCTTGCCAACCTCAAGATGGAGCTCAACAGATTGTACATTAAGAGGTCGGAGTTCATCGACACGTTCATTGCAGATGCGAGGGAGGAGATCAGACAGTACCAGGACGCATTGCTCTATTCTGAGGCACAACGACAAAAATTCAAGTACCATGATCTTGACGCGAGCCAGCAAATTGGGGACAAGGAGCTCGTATTGAAGGAACACGAGAACGAGGTGGAGAAATTGAAGCTCCAGTATGCAGACAGAGAGCCTGTTCTCAAGCTATACGCGCAACTCAAGGAACTCCAAGAGGACCAGCAGTTTTTGGTGGAGCTGTCCAAAGACTCGTCCAGGTTGCTTAGCAAGAACTCGTGCAAGATCTTGTTGAACGAGGAGAAAATCAGAAAGAAGATCAACAAGTCCATGCCCAAAGTTATCGAGTCGTTGAAACAGGAAACGATCAAGTACAACAACAAACAGCTCAGCAGCGGCCACAGACCCATGACGATGGATGACCAAGACTTCTTTGAGCGGATATTGCTAATTGAAGCCGAGCAGGCCAGCCAGCCGAAACCCAAGTTTGGCCGCAACAGACCAGCTCTGCCACTGAAACCCAGACTGTCGCCAAAATCCAGATTGGGCAGAGTTTCCCCGCTCAAGTCACGCTCGCCCTCCAAAGTGGCGAAAGATTCAAGGAACGTGTCTCCCCACCGACGCAAGTTGTCGGACTCGACGAAAAGGGCACTTGACACAAGCTACAGCAGCCAGCCACAGCAGAAGGTCCGGACCTCCGAGATTGCCAGGTCCATGTTCGACAGTCCACCGAAAAACTTCAGAAACACATCCATCAGCCAGAACTTGACGAGGTCCACGCATTTGCAGCCACTCAACTCGCCGCTCGCGCCCGGATCAGTGTTCAGCGACTCCACCATGGACTTCCGCGACAGAAGCGACAACAGCACTTTGTACTCGATGTGCACGCGGGTTTCTCCGTTGAGAAGCGAGACCAACGCACGTGCCAACTTCTCCCCCATCAAGGGCTTTGATCCTGTGCAATCAGCGTTGGACGGCAAGGAGAACGACCAGTTCCAGATTCTGCCAATACGCGTGCACGCCGGCATGGATGAAAAGAGACTCAGCACTGCCAGTTTGGCCAACTCTACTATTATCGGCGACGAGTACAAGCAGTGGCGCGACGAGAAGATCCGCGCCATGAACCGCAGAATCTAGAGATGACTACAATGCTTTCTCCCGGATCTCTAGACTCGTCATTTCAGTTCTTATGGTGTATTATACGGTATTCATGCATGGGTCGTAGATCTAGTAGCCAACCACGCGCACCTTCTTGTCGGCCTTCTTGTTCTTCTTGTTATGTTTCTTGTTCCCCTTCGCCAGCATCTGGTTCTTGTGGAACGGCGTGCTCAACTTGCCCTGGACCTCGTTCATCTTGAAAAACTCCTTGTCCAAGTCGTCAGCGGCGCTCTCCAACGCCGCCTGTCTGCCTCCGTAGAACTTCGTGGTGGCACCTGCACCCGTGTCGCCCGTAAACTTCTGGTTTTCGGTATCCGAGATGTGCATGGAGAAGTTGAGCCCGGCCAAATCTTTGGAGAGATCAAACTCGTCAACGTCAATGTTTTTCAGGTTGAGCGCCGCCACAATCTGCGCCTGTCTCGTCTCCGGCAACGTCTGCAACGTATAGAGCTCCCTGTTGAAGTCACGTGCCTCCGACACCGAGGGCGTGTCGTATGTTCCGTCCTCGAGTTTTCTGGGTGGAGGGTTGATGTAGAGAAGCTTTCCGTTCACGTAGTCCTTCAAAATGTACCGCGACGCCCGCGACTCGTCTGCACTGCCGAACCCCTGCGTCATGTACCCTCTGGCTCTGGCGTAGGCATTGAGTAGCTCGCGTGCGGTGGGGTATATTCCGTTTCCTCCGTCTTTTTTGCTCTGGATCGGTATGTGGATACCGTAGACCGCCTCCAAGTAGAACTTGGGGATTCGCTGGCATACGAGTGAGACGGGAGGGATGTGCTCACGTAACTGGTCGATGGGCAATACGCCGTTGCACACCAACTCGCCGTTGGAGTATGCGAAATTGGGGAAAACTAAACCGGGGCAGTCGCACAAGATCACCTCGGGCGAAAGGAAGATCGTCTGGAAGTGCTTCGTCTTGCCGGGCGTGGACGACACAGACACTTTCTTCAGGCCGACCAACGCGTTGATGGTGGACGACTTACCCACATTCGGGTATCCAACAAGACCAATCTGCAACTTGCGGTCCGGGTAATCCTCGGTCACCTCGAACTTGGGTGCGGCAGACATGAAGAGCTCCTCCAATTCTTCGATCTTGAGGATTCTGATATCCTCGCTCTCGTTGTCGTTCTCAGATTCACTCTCACTCTCAGTCTGATTTTCATGGTCAGTCTCGTTTCTGTCGTGGCTGTCTCTGTAATGGGGATTCTGCATCTGCTCGGCCTCCTCCTTCTCCTTCTCCAACAACTCGTTGGCGTTCAACGCAGAAAAGAACACGTAGTTGATGTTTTTCTCCCGGAAGTAGCTGGCCCACTCGACTCTCTGTGCTCGGGTGAGCAAATCGGCCTTGTTCACAAGCAAAAGATTCTTCTTCTCCTTGTTTTCGTCGGGTTTGCTCAAAGAGTCCACGTACTTCTCCAAGTCCACCGACCGGAAAAAAAGAGGACTTCTGGCATCCACAATCTGCACCACCAAGTCACATCTTTCCACCACTCTCCACAACTGTCTCCAAACTTCAATGTTCCTCTCAAACGGCGTCAACAACAAGTCGTTGTTTTCCGTCAAAGCGGCCAACTCGCGTCGCCAGTCCAAAAACGCCAAGTTCTCCTGCCTCTCGATCTGCAATTTCAGTTGCTCTTTGTTCCACTGCGGTCTCCGTGGGATTGTCAATTTGTTCTCGAAAAGCTGGTGTTTTTTCCGCAAATCCACCATTTCCTCTTCAGTCAAGAGCCCCAGCTGGTTCACCAACGACGTATTTCCGACCTTGATGATCTTCACCTGCTGGTGTCTTTCAGCTGTGAAATCATGGTCAGCCAACTCGGCCGTATTCAAAAACTCGTCCAACGAGTTTTCCTGCGTGACAGACCGCAACTTAACCCACCCGGCCTCCTTCTTATCTGTGGTGAATCTCATCTCGCCGTCTGGCAAGTACTCTATGGCATTTTCCTTGGTTCTCTGATTTGCGATGGATCTGCCCAAACCAATCAAGTTTTTGTTCTTGTGGTGCACGGGTTTCGGGCCCTTTGGCGCCTTCCACTTCTTTTGCTCCGGGTGCAACGAGATTTTATTTTCACTCATGAAAAATTCGTTGCTGGTGGTGGTTTGTAGTTGTGTCTATTACTAAGGCGATGAGGTCTATATTGTGGGATGTACGGGTGTTTATGCAGCAACAAGCACCAGAGAAGTGACAAGCACATGCCAAAATCAACCAAAAAAGAAAGTGGAAAAAAACTTTTCCCTTTCTCCTTTTCTCCCCTCGTTCCACCCCTACACTTTCCAATTACATACTTTATTAAATGTACTGGGACAACCACTTGAAGCCCTCAGCGTAGCCCATTCTCATCACTACGGACACCATGTAAACCTCAATGGGTCTCACGTTCTCTGGCAACTTGCCAACGTCCTTGCCCGTGGTCCCATACAAGTTCAACGCGGCCTTCAACTCGGTCTCGTTGACGGCGTTCGGCGCATCGATCTTGTTGCCCAAAATCAAAAACGGCACGTTGTTCAACTCCTCGATCTTGAACAACGCCTCCAACTCCGCTCTGGACTCAGCCAATCTCTCCTGGTCTGCGGCGTCCACCAAGAAGACTATTCCGTTCACCTCGGGGAAGTAGTCTTTCCACAAACGACGAGCCTGCTGATGGCCGCCCAAGTCGAAGGTGGTGAATCTGATGTTGCCAATGGCCAACTCCTCGGAGGTGGGGTGCAACGTGGGCTGCAAAGTGGCCAATCTGTCGTTCTTCAACATGTGGAGCAACGTCGTCTTACCTGCGTTGTCCAAGCCCAAGAATAATAATTTGGCGTGCTTGTTCCACAAGCCCAAGTTGGACAAGACGTCCTGAACTGCCGGTTAGAATGGCCCACATAATTGCTGGAAATGTTTTTTTTTACATACCCCAACTGAATAACCACATGATGTTGTAGCAATATGTCCGGATTTCAGGATCAGGATATCGGCTCGCTG
Organism: Sungouiella ecuadorensis; assembly: GCA_030579155.1. Lineage (NCBI taxonomy): Eukaryota > Fungi > Ascomycota > Pichiomycetes > Serinales > Metschnikowiaceae > Sungouiella > Sungouiella ecuadorensis. The sequence continues at coordinate 387,552 of JAKUAF010000010.1, read as the reverse complement.
GACAAATTGGGAGGCACGGGTGTACGAGTATGCAGCGCCTTGTATGGGTGCGAAAACCGTGGGACTATAGAAGCGGGAGAATCTGCTGAACTACAGAAAATGAGATAATCTCTCCTTTTTTTCTTGTTTTTTCTTTCATTCATTGGTTTCTGCCTCTGTACTTTTCTATTCTCTGGGTGCAGACTTCGGCGGCAAGAAGAAACCCGTGCCTCTCTCCCTGAGTTTCCGTGCGTGCTCGGCCACTTGCCGCCTCATAATCTGCCCTTCTGGCTGCAACACCAGGCAAAGTCAAACGACCAGAATATATCCGTGCAATGTACGCTGCCTGGGCCACGGAAAGCGCCATAGGCATATGGAATGTCGGAAGTCACACAAACGCCAACGTTGGGTCGTCCACGTTGAAAATCCGCCTGTAGATGTTTTGCACCCGTTTTCCACCGGTGATGCCAGGCAAATGGGACTCCACAAATTTGAATGTATAAAGGTACCCTGTGGCGAAAACAATCGTGTCGAGGTCAGAAATTGTCGTGCCGTCCACAGTAACAGCACTTCTGTTGTGGTCGTACTCGTACTTCTCAATGAGCACCACATACTCCAAATTGGGCAAGTCCACCCCCACCAACTCACTGTGGTCTTTCACACTGACGTGTACGTGACTGGCGGTGAAACTGATCTTAGTGGCCAAATCCACTCCGCTCGCGTATTTCCCCACAATCAACACTTTTTTGTTTCTGTAATCTTCGGAGTTGGTGAAGTACCAAGCGTGCGAAACAGACCCTGGATTTCTCAGGTTCCACTCGCCGATTCCGGGCGTAGCTGGTACATACGGCATTTCCGTGTGTCCATTAACAACGATTATGGCGTCGTATTGTCTTATTTGGGATTCGTATCTGCTACTTTCTCGGACTTTAGTGTCCACACTTTGTCTTCCTTGGTCACCTCAATCACATTGGAGCCCAAGTGGAAACTGACACCCGAGGGAATGGAATCGGCGTAATTGTGCAAATATTGCAACACCTCGGATCTCGAAATAAACGCCAAGCTCCGAGACTGAAATTGAAAATCCTTATACTCCATCATCCGATCGATCAAGTTGTCTCTCAGTGATCGCACATGGACGAGAAAGACCGGTTCTCGTAGCCATTTTCAAAGTAGATTTGTTCGGCTTTACGATCAATTGAGGGCACTGGCGGCCTCACTCTGGTTTTGTTGCCGTGGAAGTACTAAAGTCCGCCTATTTCTGCTCTTCTGTCGTAGACATCGACCTGGAAATTTTGGGATTCAAATTGTGGGGCTTTCGCCGTGGCTAGACCCGCACTCCCAGCGCCAATGATTGCAATCCTGGAGCTGGTCATTGGATGAAGTTTGAAAAGAGCGGAAAGTTTGGAAGTGTAGAAGTTGGAAGTGAAATATTAGGCAATGAAAAAAAAAAATGGAGGTGTTCTGGTGGTTATATCTTGGTGCTGAACGCAAATCACCTCATGGCATGCATGGAACACAGGACAATGGAAGATGAACAAAGAAGAGGAATCTGGGAAATAATTAATGGCGCTGCTCTTTTTTCTTTTCGATTTTTATTCTAATTGTATGTGACTTCAACGTTGGGCAAATCTGTGGCTGCGAAATGAGCTTAGGTTGCACCACGGAGACGTGATTTGACCTAGAGGAAAGTTGGAGACTGGAAGTGCAAACCCTCTATACGAACATGGAGAGTGAAATTCGACGCTCTACTTTGATTCATTGATTCGGAGAGTCAAAAATGAAATCTTTATCCCTTTGTTTTCGGCTATATCTATTGAGATTGTCGAGGCTTGGTGGGTGCGAAACCCGAACATAAGTCTGAATATGGATTTCCGAATATTTCTTGGGATCCTGTAGACTTCAACCACATATCTGGACTTGATCCTCTTTGAATCCAGAAAGCTTGGCAATTGGAATTTTCAGTGTATCAAGAAGTCTCTGAATTCTCTCAGTTGAGGCTGAACCAATACTCCAATTTGGTTATAGTTGTAGACTGCGCGCCACAGTTTTATGGCGATAAGAACAGACAACCTGCCTAATAGCAGCGTTCTTGATTATTGAAATTCAAATTGCAATTTACATAATTTTAAAAAAAGTTCTTCCTTCAATTTTTCGTTGCTTTCTTCTTTTTCTTTCTCTTTTGGGTTGGCCGTGCAGATCGAATCAGAATCCAGGCCGGCCAGATGATGTTGAGTTTGCCTTGAGAAAAGTATCCAACGTCTCAACCAAAATTCAGGCTCCCCCTTTTTTCTCTCCTTGCTTTGTTTCCTCTTGCTCCCCCTTTGCCATTTTTCTTCGACTTGCTGGATTCTCCACAATCTGAGTTAGCCAGCCGAGCATCGCACCTCGCACCTAACCAGGAACCAGAAAACGCAAAAGGAAGATCAGTAAGAAAAACTTCGAAGAAATATGGAAGTAGCGAACTCTACAGCACTCAACTCAGTTTGAACTTTCCAAATTTGTCATTTTCAAACAATCTGTTGGAGACTCTCCGCTTGCCTCACGTATCATGACACAAATGTATCGTGATATCGTGCATGCACACTGCTCATCCCTGGAAATTTAAGGTCAACTGACTGAAGACGAAGTTGAGGTTGAAATTTCAAAAAAAAAAGTTGATCCCTTGATTTATATCTTTCACTTTCTTTTTCTGAGACTTTTTCTTCTTTCTATAGCTACCCGTGGTGTTCCTGGTCCTCCTTATTTCTGCTCACCTGCACGGTCCAGGCTTCCCCAGGTTATGGTCATGCAGGTGGATCCTTCACTATTAATTCCACCAAAAGTTACCGAAGAACAACTACGAAGAAAATGTCACATCCGGCCGCGAGCATCAAGTCGATTTTCTCGGGCAAGGTCAATTTGACCGACACGGAGCAAGACGAGATTTTCGATTTGGCTAACTCAGAACTCGTAAATCCAGATCTCCCAGATAGGGTATTAGTTGATGTTGCCGAGAGAAAGAATCGAAAAATTGACAAGAAAAGCGATGGCAGAAACCAGAAATTTGAGGAAACTCACAAGTACGAGAGAAACCAAAAGCACGAGAAAAATCAAACCCTGAAAAATCAAGACGACGGTATTTACGGATTCTCCAGCAAACTGAACCTGGCCAGCTACAATATTGCCAGTCTGCCTGATTTTCCTGACCCAGAGTACGAGTACAGGAATTTCACCCAGGGTTCAGACAACTACTCGGTCTCGCTGAAAAATCTAAGAATTATGGCTCTTCAAAAAGGCGCTTCGGACAATTTTGAAATTCAAAGCTCCTCGACGAATATTTCGCTTGCCAGTTCCGAGAGCGATTACCAGCAAGCTTTCAATACTGACCAGGAGTACTTGCTGGACTCGAGCCAGCGAGAAACAGGAAACTCCGAGGCTCTGGAAATCTCCAGACCAGTATCGAGAAACTCCACAACCTCGTGTCTCTCCACTACGGCGACCAAGGACGGAGTCGAGGGGAAAAAACTCCACCGGCACGGGCCAACCCCGTACTTTTCAAATGTGATCGCCAACATGATCAGCCACCAGCACCAGAACCCTGCTGTATCGCAGCGGGCGCCCGAGGCTAGAATTGACAGGCGGGAGGAGAAGTTGGTGAGCTCCAGTGCTTCGGCTGAGTCGTGAGGTGGACAGGGAAAGTGGGACCTTGGGTATAGTGTAATGAGAAACGAGAGCGAGACAACAGAAAAAGGAGAGAGGCGTGTAGAGTGCTGATGGAATGAATGAAACCGAAAGCTCAAGCAACTGAGTTCGATAGAATACATGTCTATATTTATGACATATATACATTTTCATAATGTGAATTCATCTGGAAAGGCTCCCTTGTGGCTTCTGCAGGGAAGATGTGTCAAACTGTGACATGGCCAAACCTTTCGAAAAAACCACCGCACTATGAATCCCATGAGACAGCTTGTACACATTTGCTTACTAGCGCAGTCAGCTGTTTCCAAGTGAGTCATTGACCTCGCCTTCGTCTCGTTCTATAACCAGACGCAATTTAGAGTGGCTGCAAAACGTCGAGATCCTCAGCACCAATTGCACTCTAGCAACCAGGCAAGGTAGCTGGACTGCTCATCTGAGAAATGAAGAGTCCTCTACGGATCCCGACATTCAGGAGCTCATCGACTGCCTTGACCCGAATTTGAAATTGCCCATAGACATCGAGACAAGCACGTCTGACCAAGAGTACGAGGAAGATTATCGCGAGCTGACTGAAGGGACAGACGCAATAAGAGAATTGTGGGGATTACAGGGACGAGAATGAGAGGTCTGAGAGAGATGTTTAAATGGTTTGTGGGTGAATATGAGGGCGATAATCTGAGTGCGAGTCCTTGAGTGTGAGTAATTAGACTGGAACTTAAGACTAGGCAGTGTATACTCTAATGTGTGTGAAAAGTCAAAAGTGAGTTACTGTTGGCAAGAAGCTCTTTGATCTATGCTGATTTTATATTACCCTTTATTTTGGTTTTCTCTTCATTTCAATTTCCCATTTCCTTCTCAGCTCTGTCCCTTTCCGTCCTACCCCAGACTGCGAATCTGAAAAGTTTGCATATTCTCATTGAAATCCATACTACCCAAATGTTGAGAGTGGTGGCCAAAATCCCCAAAAGAGCAAGACTCCCGCTTGTCTCGATCCCAAAGAGAAACATTTCCGACACTCAGACAGAAGTTTTCACCAAATTGAACGATGCCAAAGACCCCAACCGCAACCAGTTCTTCCAATACACCTGGGGTTCTTGGATGAAGGATGACAAGACCCAGAGAGCCAGAAGACAGACGAAATTTTCCATCGAGGGCGTTTCTGAGTACTTCAAGAGTCTTGCTACTGAGAAAAACGAGCTTGCCATGCCCAAACAGTTGGACAACGGCATGACTGTCTTGCCTCACAACTACACCGAGGCGGTCATTGGAAAAAGCGGGTTTGACGTCAAGTCCATTGCCAGTATTCACGAGGGAAAGCACCACCGGGTCTATAAACTCACTTTGGCGAGCGGAAAAGAATTTGTGTTGAGAATTCCGTACAAGCTCGAGTCTGACTTTGCCATTGAGAACAAGGTCAAGAGCGAGGTGGCCACGCTTGATTTTCTAGATGTGAAGTTGGGCTGTTCTGTGCCCAAAGTGATTGCATACGGCGTCAACAGAACCAATCCGTTCCAGTCTCCGTTCATTTTGATGCAGTACGTGGAAGGCGATCTTTTGATGAAACAGTGGGACCCATTATTGCCCGAGGGCGAGGAGACCGAGCAGAAACTCAAAACTGTGATCGACCCGATCATGGACTTCCAGGAGAAACTCTTGCTGGTCACATTCAACAAATTTGGCTCGCTCTACTTCTTTGACGACGTCAGTGTGGAGAACCAGTCCGTTTTACCTTACGAGGAAACCGACAGCAAACTCAAAAACAGATGGAGAATCGGGCCCAGCGTCGAGAAGGTGTTTTCGAAAAACAAAATGCACTTGTCCTCCGGCCCGATCCGGCAGCTTACCGGCCCGTGGGATGCCGACAAGCCGCTTGAATTGGTTGAGAACGTGGCCAATGTTCAGTTGGAGGCCCTCAGAGCCAGACTTGCGTTGGCGCAGGCAGATGCCGGGAACAAAGTCGAGGATGTTGCCGAGTTGAAGAAACAAATCCAGACTTTCGAGAACTTAAAGATCATGAGCTCCAAGTTGTTCAACCCACAATCGCCATCCATCATGAACGCCACAGAGTTGTTCAAGCCCAGACTCTTTGCGCCGGACTTGGACCCGTTGAACGTGATCATCGACGCCAAAACACAAAAACCCGTGTTCATCGACTTCGAGTACCTGACCATCAAACCCTTCTTGCTCCAGCTGTACCCTGCCTTTGTCAACTACCAGGGAGCCAAGGTGTTCAACTTGGAGGAGGACATCCACGGGTTCAAGGAGATGGATGAGGTCGAGCAGCAGCAGTACCTCTTCATGTTTTACAAGACGAGAAACGAGCGGATGTGGGAGCTCGCGCTCAACGCCAAAAGACACGACTTGATTGCGGTCGCCTCGCCCCACACCAAGGTCTTGAAGGCGCCCTATGTGCATGCGTTGGAGTGCAAGAACGACAAGGACTACATGTTCGTGGAGAACGCGCTTGTGCAGTTGCAGGCCATGTGGGAGACGTACGTGGCCAACCAGTTGTGCAATTCCTCGGTGCCAGAGTTCCCCATCGTTTACACGCAGGAGTACTTGGACGCCCACCAGGTAGACTTGGAGGCGTACCAGTTGGAGGTGGCGTCGACGCCTTTTGCCGCCACGGGCGGCTGGGTACCCCAGGACATGTTTGATGTTTTGAAGGAACAGGGCATTCTTGTGGAGGACAAGGACGGCGACTTCAGAATCGAGACCGAGGCCGCGCTCAAGGACGTTCCCCAGAAGGAGGCACTGTAAATAGAAAAGAACGAATTTCCTTTGTCTCTGTGTTTCTCATTCTTCCCTATAGGTACTTTCGGGCGACGGACTTCACTCGGTAGTCAAAGTCCGCCGAGACGAGCGGGTCGTTCACCGAGTAAAACGGGTTGAGGAGTGCTTTCACGTACAAGTCGTAGGTTTCTCCGAAAAACTGCCGGATCACGCTCTCATCGTGCTTCCCGCTGGAAATGCCAGAATCTCCACTGGCCACCAGATCGTAGCACAACACGAACTTGATGTTGCCCTGGGTGATGAAGGCGTTTACTTGGAGCCCATAGAATGAGTCCACCTTGCCCAAATGGAAGTTTCCCGTTGTCCACTGGGCGTCCTCGATCAAATCCAAGGAAGAGTTGGTGATGAAAGGTAGGAGCTCTTTGATCTTCGGGGAGAACTGCGATTGGCCTGGGATTTGTTTTGTGGGAGCTTTGAACGACGCCAATTCCAACTCGTAGATGGGATTGTCTCGCGTGCCGATGATGGCGAAGTAGTACGAGGACATAGGGAATGAAAGGTAGTAGCAGTGAGGTTTGCGTGGGAGTGCGTAGAATGAGAAAGTAGGTGGAAGCAAGAGAGGGAAAATGACAAGAGGGAGATAGTGTATGACGGATCCGGGATTTATGAAAAATTTTTCTCATGGGACAACAAACTTCTGGTTTCATTTGGATTCTTGAGTTTTTCTTCTTTTTCTTGAATTCTTTCGTGTTTTTGTCTGGCTGCAAGTTTGACTGTGACTCGTCCGCACTGCATCAAGTTGATATGGTTGGTCAAGAAGAACACGACAAACAAGAAAAAAAGCAAAGAAAAACTTTCCATAGTCTCCCGAAGACGTTTCAAGTGAAAGAAACACAAGTGATGTTTTGTCTTCACCATCCCTTTTCTGGATCTGCAAACTGGCTGAATCTGTATCTGAACTTCTGTCCTGCAGACACCACTGTTATGAATTCATATCTATAAACTCATACTCCAACCACCTAACAGAAAACTGTGCAATTTCAAAATGTTGGACCCTATACCCCTAGGTTCACACCGTCACCGGCGGCACGTGACAGATTTCCAGAGACCAAATTTCATATTTTCCTCCAACATCCCGCTTCAAGTTGCTACTTGTGTGGCAGAACAGCACCTATTCCTCGGCGGAACCACCAGCAGGCTCGTGGATTTGGCCCTGAAAATCGGGACATTGGAAGTAGTAATAGAGTTGAATGCGTTGCTACAGCGAAATTGCCAGTTGACGCCATTTGAGATGGTCCGCAGGAACTTGGTGTTTGTAGCCAAAAGCAAGGCATCTAGTCACTCAGGGACCGGCTCAAACTCGGGAATTGAACACCCAAACGGGTTCACAGGCGTGTGGAAGTCGGTGTTTTCGATGAAACTGCCGCTGGAGGTGTTTGTGGCGAGTTTCCAGCTCACGCTCAAAACACTCAAAATCGACTTGGCAAACCCGGCGAAATTCGAGATACAGTTCCGCAACGATGAGTTCTGCAGTCTGTTGATGTTGTGCGACGCAACGATCGCAGCGGACATCGAGTCATATATTCACTTACGGCTACTAGCGGAACTCCGGAGCAATACAGACATTTCCTTGGATATCACAAATTCAAGCACGATTTTACAGGAGCTGCCCGTGAACGAAGTATCAACACAGATTAGAGTGGTGCAGAGCGACGGAATTAGCACTTTGGAGGATGCAAATGTGATCGACACGACTTTGGACAGCATAGAGACGTCGGCGCTAATACAGAAGCAGTTGGTCTTCGATGAAGAGGACTACGATCCCTCAGGAGACGAGATTAAGGTACTATATTCAGATGACAGTGGTAAGTGCACTGCAAACGAGGACGAGGACGAAAATACGCCGAGAAACGAGGGTCATATCTCGTTAGAGGAAGTGGACTTAAACGGCGCCATGAAATCACCAGAAATGCCCGAGTTGGCGAAGGAAACTCAAGAATCATCAGAGATTGCCGAGTTGCAGGCACCGATAACGATCAAACTGAAAAATGAAAAGAGACTACCAGAAATCAATGATGGGTTCGTTTCAGATATTCAGAATCTACGCCATAACGAAAAGCAGAGGGCTGATCAACAATTGCGAAAGGATGCCTCAAATATTCAACAGGCTCTACAAACACCCTCACAGGACATTGCACACTCAACCATCTGTGGGCCCATTTCCGAGCTAAGTTTTGAGGTGGAGGAAATCAACATCGACGATTACACGCCCGAGCCCGCGGACGAAGGCCTAGAACCATGCACGCCGTCCAAATCTGCACCCGTGGATTTGAACGAGAGCTCACCACTAGATTTTTTCTCGCCGCCGCCGGCCCATGAAGATTCGGCCCTAAGCTCACCAAGAAGACCCGGACAGTTCGTCTTGAGGCAACAAAGCACGCCCGAATTCCAGATCAGGAAGAAACTGTCATACGCAATGATCAGCAGCGACGACAACCTGGGGTTGGAGTTCGCGTTCAGAGACAATTCAGAGACAGTGCCGTCTTTCATCAAAGAAGACAAAAAATTCAAGTTCATCAAGGTGGGCAAGGTGCAGAAGTTTGTCCACTTGTTTGAGGAGCAGAAGGACACTAGCAGGAGCAGTTCCAGGCCCGGCAGCCCGCTCAAAAAGGCTGCACAGTAATGAATTACGAGACAAAAAAGTGTAAAACCCATAAGCTCGCAACTTCAGCTCAATCCCAAAGTTTTCGATCCCATTTCAAGTTCAGCTTTTTTCCAACGCAGAGATGCGGTCTGTGAGCTCGTTGAACTTCTTGAAAACCTCCTGAACCTCTTCCTCGCTCGCCTTTTTCGTTCCCTCACTGGTCACTTTCATGGTGCCCAACAACCACGTCTCACGCAACCCGCGAGTGATCAGTAACAAATCCTTACATAATCTGATGATGGCAAGAGCGTCGGACTCCAACGTTAAGTTCTCCACAGCCAACATTTCTCTTGACTTGTCCAGGATTATGGCTTTGTCGGACATTTCCTGAAACTTCTCCAAAATCTGGTAGACGGTGGTGTCAATTTTTTCTAAGAGTTAGCAAATTGATTCTGAATGAGGAAATTGAGTAGATCTTTCTGCTTCCACTTACTTAGTAGCGTGACTGATTGCTGTTGCATGCTTGGTATATATTAGTAGTAGGTAGTTGATCTGTGGAGTATGCACTACCCTTCTAGTCAGCAGAAGACGGTCAAGATTCTCCACACAAATCTCACGAAAAACTCGAAAATCTTGTAGATGTTCACCACGATCCACACGAGCCGCAACAAAATCACAATCGTGTTCTCCAACAAAAAATATAGCGTCTTGTGGCTTGACCCGTTGGCAAAACCGGAATTGTCCTGCGATCTAAGCTTCCCAATGACAACGCTGCCAAAAAGCGACCGGTTCAACTTGTCGAGCTGCTCGTTGACTTTACGCAAGTCCATCGACAACGACGTGTTGATTTCCCCGATCAGTCTGTCGGTGGCGCTGAGCAAGTTGTCAATCTGCACAGCGTAGTTGTCGTTGGCCATGTGGATGAGGGATTTGGACTCGTTGGCGAACCCGGTGTAGAAGTTCTCGTAGGCAGGCAACTGGTTCTCGTTGATGTTGATCATGGCCCTGAAAAGTTGGCCACACTCCTTCTGGAGAATCTCGTCGCACGTGCTCTTGATCAGCTCCATGGACGCCGGACAAATCATCGACAAGTAGTTGTTGTTGAGGTGCAAGACTCTCAGGGCGTATTTGGCTTCTTGGCCCAAACTGGCGAGCCGTTGCGACGCCACATCGACCGGAGGTCCTGCCTCCTTGGTCTCGTGCACTTCTGGGTCTTCCTCCATCGACAAGTCGACCTGCTCGGAATTTGTGCGCAGATGCAACGGGCTGAAGAGCACATCCTGCAATGTCTTTGGCAAGTTTTCCTCTCCGTCGGTGATATCTTGCAGTTCTGCAGACTGCAGAGGTTTCACATACTCTCCACCCGCAGAACTGTTCCCATTTGGAGGTCCCTTTGGAGTTCCATTTGAACTCCCAGGATTCCCATTAAGATTCCCATATGAGTTCCCATTTAAGTTCCCATTCACATCCCCATTTACGGTCCCGTTCACCATGATAATAGGCGGCTGCAAGTTTTCCTCCCGCGGCTCGTTCTCGTCCTGCTCGTCCAAGTCGTCAAACTCCACTGCCATCTCGTTGTCTGTGTCCTCTAGCGACCCGCGCCTCACAGTTCTCCCGATTCTCACCTTGGACAAACTGTCCGACGACTTGGTCCTGTTGTCGGACAAAACCACCTCGGGGCCTTCTGAGTCCGATGCCAGCGCACCGCCGGCTGATCCGTAGAGCCTTCTCTTCAAGTTTGTCGTGAGACTCACTTTGGATCCGTGTGTGCTCTCTATTGGAATCATGTGTACGTTGATATCCTCCAGCTCGTCGCTCTCCTTGTCTGTGAAAAGCGCGTCATGCAATCTCGAGCGTTTTCTGTGTTTGTCTTTTCCGTTTCCCTTTTCAGTTTCCTTCTCCTCGTGCTTGGGTGCCTCTTCCGGAAACCAGAGCTCGCCCCTGCTGTTTCGTAGCTCGCCCCAGTGCGCCGTTCGCCACAGCAAGTCGTTCACTATCTCGCTCAACTCGAGCCCCCAGAGCAACTTCCACGGCTTCTGGCCCAGTTTCCCGTGCCAGTTGTGCACACTGAACGCATTGCATGCCAACGGCAAGCTTCTGAACGCCAGCGGCGGCGGCTCGTGGTGCTTCGCACGCACCGCACGGTTCCGGATCACCTGGAGCGGGTTGTAGACGCCCTCAACGCCCACGTGGCCTGTTTCCTCGCCCAGCGTCTCCATGCTTCGCTGTAGCCAGTGGTACTTCAAGGTGAGCAACGCCTTGACGGACTCTGTTCTGTTTCGGGCCGAGCGGGAGATCCTGAGCCGCTGGGCGCTAGCCCGAGATCCCTCGGAGGTGCCGAGCTGGTCCACCACGTTGAACTTCGAGTTGATCATCTTGCCTGAATCTAGAAGCACTGCCGCTAGCCTGTTGGCCCTGCCCAAGTGGGAAGTGTCGTCATTTTCGGGATCCGCTTCGGTGATTTCCGAATTGTAGCTCGGTAGACTCACATCAAAGTCGAAGCCAGGCCCGGAACTGCTCGTTTCACATTCAATTCTCTGCTTCCTTTTGCTTCTTGTATGGTCATTTCTGGGCTTCGTCGGGTGCGGAATTGGCCGCGAGCCTGACGATATTCGTAGTGGGGTGAGCGGAGTGAGGCCCACGTGGCTCTCGGAAGAGCCGTTGTGCGCCAAGAAATGGTCTGTGACGGCCATGCCGTTGGAGAAGTTAGGATAGAGAGTTGAGTAGCTGGTGGGGGAGTGCACATGGGGCTGTCAGGCGGGGGCCGGTGTGGGTAAAAAAAAATATTGTGGAGTATTCTTTCTGGGGGCAGGGGGTCTATTTATACTTGAAAGTGGGGTGATTGCATTCTCATTTATAGAAAAGTGGTGCTTTTTTGTGTGAGTGATTGTGTATCTGGTCTGTCTAAATTGAGTACATGAGCCAGACATGCATGCTCCTACTTTTTCGCAGCACAAATTGCGAAGTAGATTGAGTGAGAAATTCAATGGCAGTGAAATCTGAAAAGACCCAAAATAAATTTAAATAGACGAACAAAAAGAATTCCGTTCTGTCTCAATGCACAATATAATAAAATCCATATAAATTCCCACTTCAGATTTGCTCCTTTCCATGTCTCATTTCTACTCCTCATACAACTTCGAGAAGTTGGTGCCCCCACTCGAAGGAACTTGTAGCCAGTTCAAATCGTCGTACCCTTCGACTCCGTCGATCACGTGGAACGCGTACGCAAAGCGAGACTTCCCCGAACGGTTTTTCTCGGACTTGTGCAAAACCAGATTGTGGATCAAAATTAACGACCCAGCCCTGCACTCCACAGACTTGTAGTCCTCCAGTTTGTCCTCAGGGATATTGGTGACGTCATGTTCAACATCCATGAAATTGCATCCCTTTTTGCCGCCGTCAATCCTGACAAATCGCTTGCCCACAGGAACTGTCTTGTGAGTACCTGGATTATACTTAAGACATCCGTTTTCCTCTGTGCAATCCTCTAGGGCAAACCAGAACCCCACGGCCGACTGGGGCTGTGTAAATAGAAAAGTAGCATCAGTGTGTGGCGGCACTGCGTTGTCTCTTTCCGCGTCTTTGGACTCAACCAGGTTTTTGAAAATGAGCATGGACTGGAGCACACGAGGATCCTTGAAATTTAAGGATTTGGTCACATTCTTTACCCTCTCGTCGAACGTGATTTCGTGGAACAATTTCTCTCTCATGTGGAGGCCGTGCCCGATCTTGTTCACAGCTTTTTGTTTGGGCAACTGCAAGTTCCCGTTCGCGTCGAATGCGTCTGTGTCGAAAAAAAACGACACTTTGTCTGAGGAGTCAAAGAAGTATTGGTCGCCAATATGGTCGTTATCGCCAGTCTTGAACTGTGTCTTGGGATGACTGGAGATATCAAAATCATCAAGTAGCTTCTGGGAAGCTTGCAACATCTGTGTGATCTGCAGTTGTGAGAGGAAATCGGGTATACAGAGCATTCCCTCCTGGTCAAATTGGGCGACTTGGTCGTCTGACAATCCCAACATTTTCAGATTTTGGAGATTTGTAGGAAGAAATATGGAGTTGGTGGTCTGACCGCTATCTGTAAAATGTGCAGGTTCCGATAAGAAAGAAGAAGAGGTTGGGGAATAAGGAAAAATGAAATGTGAGAATAAGGGAAATCATATTGGGGAAAAATTGCAAAAAGTGATAATCTGCATTTCCTCATAGCTCGCAGCAACTAACCCGGCTTTTGCTTTTTTTTGCATTCAACATTTTTGTGGAATTGTGCTTTCTTCATTTGAATGTGAATCTCAACCTCTGTTTCTCACTCGCGCGCTCATTGGCTGATCATCACAAACCATGAGAAATCCATGGATCTGCGCTAACTTGATGAAAAAGAAGAAGCATCAGAATCAAAAGAGTTTCTTGGACTTGATTTAAAATCCTTTGAAAATTATCGACTGTCCCTTTCTCATCTCTTCATCGCTCATCCTTTCCCCATGTCTCACTCCTTTCCTCTTTGGCTGCAAAACCACCATCTCATTTTCTCACCTTGGGTCAACGCCTGAATTTTTTCAACTCCCACGCTCTTAATGGCGGGTATGTCACCCCAGTGAACGCCATGCATAGCCACATCCCGATATCACCGCCAAACTCTCCAATCAACCTTGAAATCGGGCCAATAAAGTAGACCTGGTTCATTCCCAAGACTGCACCGACCACCCCAATACAAAAGGACAAACTGCTTGCCAAACCAAGGGTGATGCTGGCCGGCTGGTCCCACCGGCTCCAATTGTACAACTGGGGATTCCTTTGCTTCTCAACGTCAATTTGATAAATTTCTCGTTCGCAGTTTTTCTCGCAGTTGTCCTCGCTGTTTCCCTCACAGTCTTCAATCTCATCCACATCCTCAAATTCTCCACTGTGCAACTTAAACAAGCCAGCTCTTCTGAATAGCAAATTCTCTTCTAGCAAGATCGTAATGTACATCGAGATCCAGTATCCCAATAACGCCAAGACATTGCTGATGATGGTCAGCAAGCTCTCTTTCCCAGCGAGAGAGATCACTAAATATGCCACAGATATGAAGGTCGCCCATACCCACCGTGGAATTACTGCCAATTTCTGTCCAATAAGCTGAAACTCAAACGCCGCACTGTACGTGTTGATGATCGTATTGCAAACAAGCAGAAGAAACAAAACCACCACCACGAATTTCCCGAAGTTTCCCCAGGGCTCAAATGACGCAGCCACGACTCCTCCAATTCCGTACTTGTCGTATGCTTCCGTCCATGGTGTGTACAGATACGCAATGTTGCCAGCGAGCAAACCAACCACGGCTGCAAAGTTCAGCGGCACGGCGATCCCGAAATACGTAAGCAAAAAAATTTTCCAGTCTGGAGTTTGCTCTGGAAACAAAATGTAGTAGTCGGATGCACACAGGCCCCACGTTGCCGTAACTGAATATGCCAAAGTGAGAAACGACAACCAGAGCCCCGTGACGGTTTCGGACGAGTAGTGCAAGGCTGAAATTTGCTTGTTTGACTCTGAAATGTAATTTGTTTTCTTGCAAACCACGACGTAAAGCAAGAATATCGCCAAGTTTGTCGGAATTGCAACCACGGTCTGGAACTTCAACAACACCCTTATACCGAAAACGCCAACGACGAGACTTCCAACAGAAATCACCACAATTCCCACATCAAGGCTCACGTTGCTGATCGCTGCCAAAATCTGTCCGCCAACCACACAATTCACCACCAGCCACCCGATTCCGCCCAAGATGCAAATGGCTGCAACAAACTTCACTCCATAATGGCCAAACACAAATCTCGCGGTGACCATTTGGCGGCACCCGGACTTGGGACCCATAGTCAGGCAGTAGGCCGGTACAAAGCACCCGATGTTGAGCCCAATGAGCCCAGAAATGAGCGCCTGGTTCATGCTCAAGCCGAAAACTATGGTGGGAAGAAAGAACGACAGCATGGTGGTGAGTCCGCCGCAGCCAGCAAACCAGAGACCCAATACGGAAATATACTGACTCCAATTACCGTTTAAGCGCTCATTTGGGGGCACTCGCTCGATTCCTCTGGCTTCCACTCCGAGCTTGTCTAGGTTGTACATCCATGCAATGTAACGGGGCCTATTGAGGGCCAAGATAGTATCTGAATTTGGAGTGTTTGGTGAATTTGCACTCAGGGACATTTGAATTTTAATGTGAGATTCTTGTTTTGGAGTTTTCTGGTGGGAATAGGCGGAAATATATAGACCGTATAATTGTCTCACTGCGTGGTCCTGTAACCGCATACGCACTAATAGAAACAGAAAGAGGTAGTTGGGGGAATAGAGAGAATGCACGGGAAATGATGATGTCGAAAACTAATATGGAAGTGCATCTATCAGAGAGCAAATCTGAACTCTTTTTAGGAGAACAATTTGGTTTCTTCAAGACATGCCTTACTCCTCCCTTGGGATCTAATCTTAATTCTTCTCAATTCTGTATTATCTGACTGTACTAAATCCTTCATGAAAATTTATCAACTCCGACTAAACCAACTCCAACTGAAAACCTTCTTGTTGATGCCGTGGTATTTTTCCATATGGTACTCCAAGCCTTTTTTGTCCTTTAGGTTGAAGAAATTCGGGGTCAGGCAGTACAAACACATCACCTGTCTTGAATGTTCCAACAAATGACCGCTCTCGTCCATCCAACAGCGAGAAATTTGAAATTCCCTTGGGTTTACGATATTGAAATGTGGATTGAGTTTGTGAGACACCCGCTCAGACGCAAGTCCTGGAAATCCTTGATGTCTCTACAGTACCACAATGGCTGCTACTGTCTGAAGCTAGAGTCCTCAGAATAACTTGGCGGTAGTGCCTTAAGATCGTCAGGAATTGAAAACATGACAATTCCACCCGGGCCATATTCATCAATATTATCGTGAGATTCCATATCTTCTCCCATTGGTTTGTTGTGGCTGCTATCCAGCCAGTACTTGATTTGTGGCCATTTCGGATTCATACAATTGGCTTGTTTCGACTTTTTGGTGAGACTCTTCTCGCGAGTGCTTCTGAATTCAGCTCTTAATGTTGCCGTTCACAGAGGCAAAAGTCCTTAAGCTCGAAAAATTGCCACTCCGAGAACAAAGATGGTCCCTCCACTTACCACAAGAAGTGTGGCACCTGGTACCACCATACAGATGAGGTGGTATATGATCAGACTGAAATCGGAGAGACCGGAGATCATTGTAAATTTTTGGTGTTCGAGTTTATTGGATTGAAATTAAGGGAAACGTGAAGTTAATGTATCACACGGACTTGCGTTGGGGTGCTTGGAGTTTCCTTGCGGACGCAAATTTCGCACCCAAAATGGGGAAATTTAGACTGGGGAAGATGAAAAGCAGAGACATCAAGGAAATTCAATGAGCCGACCAATGAAGATTCAGTTTCGAGTGATACGCAAAGAAAGAAGCAGAAAACAACTCAGTTAATATTTAAGATTTATTGTTCTGCGTTGTGATGTCGTTCCATGCATATCAGTGGATTATGCAAGAAATCATATAAGATAGTAACGTACGAGTCTGAACTTCAGAATTACTTTTAGAATGAAAATTTTTAAGGTTAATGTTTATCTACTTCTCCATACTTTACAAACTTCTCCGTCACTGCAATCTCCGCATATACCAGCATCGTTTATCAGACAATTTATTCCAGTACAAACAAAGCGAACACCCCTAGGTTGTTCCCTCCTGTTTCTCGAACATTAACCAATATTCTCTAGTATCCAAAGTTCTTGATCCACAGAATCCAACTTGGCTTACGATTCCCATGAAATTCCCTCACGAGCCCTTTTCGTCCTTCAAGTAGAAGAATCGGGGAGTCTGGCAATACAAGCACATAACTTGTTTGGTGTACTTCAATGGTCTCCCCAGGTCATCCAAATATATACGGGAAATCTGGTACCCACTGGGATTTCTAGGGTCAAATTCCGGATTTAACTCATAATTCACGTTGTGGTAGGGCAAATTATTGTAGTCCTCCACCTCTCTAGAGTACCAAACAGGCGAATCTGGGACGGAGGGTAAAGTATCCGAATAGCTTGGAGGAAAGTCATTTGGAAGTGGCGAACACGGATTCTCCAGCACTCCAGAAACACAAACTCAGTTTAGTTCAACCTCCCTCGCTCCCCTCGTGGGCTTGTTGTGCTCATTGTCTGTCCAGTACTCGATGGTGTGCCACTTTGGGTTTGCACCACTAAAGTTCTTCAATCCCTGTGCGGCTCTGATCAGCCGCCGAGTTTCAGCCCGTGCCCGTGCTATTTCGGCGAATCCGTCATACACATCGCTTACCTCCTGTCAGCCAAACATTAGTAATAGGGCTCCCCCAAAGCTTACAAGCCCGAAGATGACGAGCAATAGAGCGACGAAAGGTATAATGAGGCATCCGATTCCTAAGAGGTGAAGAAAGCGTCTAAACTCATTGCCTGGTTGTGATTTTTGGTTTCTGTTCAAAGGAATATGGAAAAAAGTGTCAAGGGGAGCTGATCATGTATATGTATGTATGGTTTTCATGGGCCAGTGGACTTTCCATGCGGTTGCAAAATCCGCACCAGAAAAGGAAGCAATTGTGCGAGGAAACTGGAAGCAAACTCTAATAAAAAGACATATATTGGGTTAGGAGAAAGAAGCCCAAAGAAACCCGTCAATCTCGCTTCCCGCACATATCAGAAATGAAAACACTGCTGAAAATATAATCTAGGGTATATCAATATTAGGTATAAGTTATGGTACACACAGGGCCAGTTCAGACTGGGCAAAAGTATGAAAGAAACTTTTGTTTCATGACCCGTCCTTTCTATTCCTCAGACCATGTAGTCATTTCAAACTATTCTGTTTCTTTCCTCTTCATTCTCCCTTCACTTTCTCGTTTCATCTTTTCTTTCTCTATTTCATTTTCCTATGTACATGCTTACTTATACAAGAAGCCCAACCACGACTGTCTTCTCGCCTCTCTCTCGGCAAGAGGCACAAACGCCTCCACCTGTTTTCTGATCTTCTCTGCGCCCGAAACCGCATCCACTTCACGCCCAATGACATCCACAAATTGTCCCTCAGAGTCCATTAGGTAAAAGAAGATCGAGTGGTCCACCAAGTAGTCCTGGCCCGGCTTCACGTCTGGCGGCGTGGAAAAATACACTCTGTATTTCTTGCACACATTCTTAACCTGCTCGTACGTTCCGGTCAAGCCGATGATCAGAGGATGGAAGTCTTCCAAGTACTGCTTGATGATCTCGGGCGAGTCTCTGGCCGGGTCACACGTGATGAAAATCGGCTGCAACTCAATATTATCTTTCTTCTTGAGCTCGTCTAGCATCTCGCCCAACTTGTCCAACTCGTCCGGGCACACATCCGGACAGTGGGTGAAACCAAAGTAGACGATAGAGAACTTCTTCTGGTCGTTCTTCAAATTCTCGTGGGTGAAAGTCTCGTTGTTTGTGTCGACCAAAGTGAAGTTCCCGCCAATCAAAGGCTTGCCCATGCCTCGCTTGCTGTCTGCCTCTTTCTGGATTCTCAATTTCTCTTTCTCCTTGGTAAACCACCACGTGAACCCGCCGCCTGCGACAAAAAGCAAGACCACCGCTTTCCACGCGGCAAACTCGATGCCGTTACCGCCAGAAAACTTCTGGGAGGTCTGTGTTCCGCCAATAGCGACTCTGCTTAGAGGTCTTTTTTTGGGTTTCTCAGAAACATCTGATTCTTGCGGATGCTCGGGTTTTTTCAGTTCCTGAAACCTCACAAACGAGGAATGGATGAGTCTGTTGGGAACAAATGCCCTTTTCACAGCCAAATTCCGGGTGAGTGAAAACATGCTGTGGTGACAATGTGGAAATATTCAGATCTGATAGTGGTGTTACTCTGTGTTTGTATGCAGGTCGGTGTACTATGAGCAAGATACAATGGGCACAACAAAAGGTTGAGGTTATTTTAAAATGTTGGAGTAGATTCAGATTTTGTTTCTTCTAAAAGTCCGATCGAGTTTCCCGTCACTTTTGGGATCTGTGAGGCATTTGTGATGTCCGGACCAGTGTCTTCTTTTGACTGCGAAATACCTAATGTATGGGACAGTACAATACTCAGGCGGAGGGGTCAGAAAAGATCACGAGACCTGAAATTTTAAAAAGCTTCTCAGATCCCAGTTCTTTCCAATCGTCGCGTCTCTTTTTTCTTTCTTCTTCTCCCTTTTTCTGTCTTCCATCCCATTTCTGCTCCCCACATTTCTTTCCGTCTCGGCTTCTCATCTCTCTTCCCTGCACTCCAATACTAACTCCACCATGACTATATCTGAACTCGAAAATTGGGTCAAAGCTCAAGGCGGCAGCTGGACGTCGAAT
The DNA here is from genome assembly GCA_030579155.1 of Sungouiella ecuadorensis. NCBI lineage: Eukaryota > Fungi > Ascomycota > Pichiomycetes > Serinales > Metschnikowiaceae > Sungouiella > Sungouiella ecuadorensis. The sequence continues at coordinate 368,140 of JAKUAF010000010.1, read as the reverse complement.
GTAACATTTCAGAAAATTGGAGAAAACAATATTGGGGCGGTTTCCCTGTCTGGCTCGGCCGACCCAAAGATCTCCATCAATGTGCCTACTACAGCCATAGTTAAGCTCAGTGATGCTGTCAAACTGCTTGGAGACGAGTTCAAAGAGATCTGTCGTGGCACCAGGAACGTTAATGCAGTCACAAGATTGTTCATAGCGCGTGAAAAACTGTCCTCTCACATCGAAAGCTCGCATTTCAAGCCATACTTGGACTTGCTACCTACTTCCACCCAGATCAACTCACCATATGTGTGGAAACCGGCGGATCTCGAAAGTTTGCAGGGAACCAACTTGGGCAGCTCATTGCGTGAGAATGTGAGGGAAATAGTTGAAGAGTGGTGGCTGATTGTGAGCGTTTTGCCTGAGTCTTTGGCGAAGCCAGAATCGCACTTTGTGAACTTGAAATTCTACTACGAGTTCAACTACTACGACCAAAAAAATTTATACGAGTACGTTTCTGACGTTGACTATGATAACTGGACATCGTTTCCCGCGTATTTGTGGGCGTCCATGATCTTCAAGTCGAGATCTTTTCCCTCGTACTTGTTGAAAGAATGCGCAACAGCAACAAGCGAGCTAGACTTGCTCCAAGAGGACGTGGCGATGTTGATACCAATGGTGGATCTTTTGAACCACAACCCAAAGGCACAGGTCACGTGGGGCGGCTCAAACAGTGTGTTTTCGTTGGAATCCATGGACATTTATCTGTCTGGAGAGCAGATCTACAATAACTATGGTCAGAAGGGCAATGAGGAGCTATTGTTGGCGTACGGATTCTGCATCGAGGGCAATACAGCAGATACTGTGGCTCTCAAAATTAAAATTCCACTAGAAATTTTGCCTGAGTTGGAGAAAAATGGCGTTTCTCTCCCGTCCATTTCTGATTATACCACATCCGTAGTGAGACTGGAAGAGCGTGATGAAAAGGCTGAACATGCCAATTCTGACGGGTTGCTTTTTTTCATTTCGAAAGAGAACGTTCCAGAAAACCTCATTCAGGTTTTTCAGTGGCTCGTTAAGTCCAGGTGGGAAAATTCCCTCACGTTGAGAATGAAACTCAGTGGCTTGAACCATTTGCGCCAGGCGCTCGAACTGAAATCACAACTAATTGATGTGAATCGCGCAGCCAAAACTGAAAACGAGGTGAGCATCCGAATCTACTTGAAGGGCCAGAAACTGATTTTGGACTCCGGAGTGAAGATTGTCAAGAGAATCGAGAAAACCATATTGGCCGAGCAGAAACTGAAGTTGCTTACTTTGAAAAACGTCTACAAGCGGGACTTGAAATTTTCCCAGTCGTTGCTTGTCACCATGGGCGTGACGTCATACGAAGATATTTTATCTGAGCACTTGCTGGACCAGGTTTGGTTGTTGTACTTAATCAGATGCTACAATAGGCAAGAGTACATAAAAAGCGAGGCAGACGAAGAAGAAAACTACTTGCCTGAGTGGATTTCAAAGCGTTTCACTAAATTGGACAAGGAAACGGAGATCCCCGCGGCCGAGGTTTTGCAGTTTAGAGAAATCTACGAGAACTTGATTTTGCCCATGAACCAGGCTGTGCCAGAAATCTACAACGTGGGAAAATGGACAGTGCGAGAACTCATCGTGAGCTCCAAGTTGCTTGACTCCATTGGGTTTGTCCGGGGCAAGGAACAGGAGTGCATCCTCGTCAACGACTTTGAAAGCCTCCCAGAATAAAATATAGTATTTTACATGCTTCTGACCAAGTCAGGTTTTCGATTAAACTCATACGTATCTAGTCTTCCTTGATGCCGCCGGCGCCCGCAGCCTCAGCAGCGTCAATCGAGGCCTTGTCGGTCTTGATCTCGCCGCCAGCACCCTGCAACGCCTGGAACAAGCCTGGCGCAGCCTTGAATGGTCTCTTCAAGTCTCCAGAGGCAGCCTGGCCAAACAAGTGGATCTTGACGATGTTGGTCTCCAACGCAGACTTCACCGACGACACGGACTGCATCACCAACGGGTTGGTGTACTTCATGTACAAGTGCATGAATCCCATCATGGCCAACGAGGTGAAAATTGACTTGATCTGCGAGTCAATCTGCTTCAAGTCGTACTCCTTGACAGTGGTCACCACGGCCTTGGACTCGGCCTGGCCCGACATGGGGTTGGCAGGCTCGACGTACTTCAACGTGGTCAAGTCGTTCTTCTTGTTGATCTTGAACTTGACGTAGAGACACACGCCAAAAACGATAAGTTGGCAGGCGCCGTAGGCGATTCTCACGTAGAGCAAAATCTGGGGGTCCTCGAGGTCGAGACGGCGGGAGACCTGCATCATGATCAACATGAGGCCCAAGTTCGAGACGGCGGGGTTCATTTTCGGATGTGGTGGTGGTGGAAAGTGAAAAATGAAAATTGTTAATTTCCGTTGTCGATAAGTGATAGCGCGGGCCAGAGTGTTACCCGGCCTTCCAGTAGGTTCTATGGTGCCGTGCGAGAGGGGCAAAGGTGGCGAGAAAGTTAGGAAAAAGGAAGAAAGAGGCTTTTGGTGCTTTCAGAACTGGGCGGATCTGCTGCTTCTTTTAGACTTTTTCAAAATTTCTATATTTGGCATCTTGTGCCCGAACACCTTTTCGCCACATCTTATCGGAGTCCTGCATACGCTCCGTGGAACCACTGGCTCAGCCCAACACTACATTTCGCAGTATATTAAAAAACTTGAATTGAACTTTTGTGAAATTGGACAAAAGACGAGCTTTGGTAAACGATTGAAATCTCAACGTTTTTTTTCCTTTTTCGCTCTTGTTTCCTTTTTTTTCTGCCTCTTAGAACTGCTCGTCGTCCTCAGTAATATCACCGAGCTCCCAACATCCAAGTCTCGCCTGCTTGGCCTTGTCCTGCTCTGCCAAAATCTCGTTAACGTACTCCTTCAAGTGTGCAGGAGCCCTGGTCTCCACGATTCCGTAACCCTCGGTGATCAACTCCTTGTTGATGGTGTAGGTTGGGTCCTTCAAGGATTGCTCAGAGTCATACAAGATGGCATCGAACTCAACACCCGGAGTGGAAGATGGTAAGCCAGAAAGCACGAGTTTCTTGTCGAAAGTCAAGTCCTCCAAAATGTAAATCGCCTCGGTCAAGTAATCGCTGGGCTGAGTGGGCGGTAAAGTGATATTTTGCAACTTGGCAGAGTGAGCAAACGGCTTGAGGACATCCACGCCATATTTCTTGGGCAAGACACGCAACGAGGAGAGCGGAACTTTGTCAACGTTGCCGAAGTCAATGTGCTTCACCTCGTACTGGTTTGAAGTCCGGTCGAAGTTCACCACTCTCGCACGGTAATATTTCCCATTCTCGGAGAATTTCGCAGACACCAACTCGTTTTTCTTGGGGCCCTTGGTCAAGTTAATAGGCAAGTCGACCGAGTTGGCGCTTGCGCTTGCGTTTTGCACGTGGAAGTCGTTGAACTCCACCTTGAACTTCTTGAACTTGGCACTAGTCTCGGTGTCAATCAAGTGGTAGGCCAAAACACCAGACCTGTCGATATCGACAATCTCAATGTCGAAAAACTTGGGCTTAGCGGCATCGAGATTGAGCTGTGCCAACTTATCGCTCGCCTCGCTCGCTTGTTTCTGCGCAGAAGCCTCGTCGTAGTCCTTCCAGATGCCCTTGTGTGCACGCTTGGCCAGGTCCTCGGCAGCCACGAATTCCGAGCCGAACTTGTTGGAGTTCACGGCGATTCCATGCACAGCAACCAATCCGGCCTCCAAGAGTTCAACCTGCACGGGCTTCAACGCTTGTGCGCTAGCATACAAGTTGCCGATGAATCCTCCAATTTTGTCGGTGTCGTAAACCTCGAACTCGACGTTTCTCTGCAAGTAGCGTCTGTTCAAGTACTCCAAACCCTCGGAGTTGTCAGAGCCTCTCTCGTTGGCCAATCCGCCCAAGATCAAAGTCAACTTGATGCCCTCCTTTGGGTTGTACAACTTGACTCTGTTTGCAGACAGGACAAACTCCACATGGTAGCCTCCAGAAATTCTGCCCTTCTTCTGGAATCCGTTGAAGAACGTCTTGGCTTTCTGTGAGCTCTCGCTGGCATTGACTATTCTCGAGCCAATGGACAAAACCTTCGAGATATCCCCGCCAGTGAAGAAAACACCTTTTTTCCCCAACTTTTTCTGCTCCTCCTCGATCTCAACGAGTCTGTCCCAGTTCAACGATCTCTCGCTGGCAGTCTGCCTGTTGTGCTTGATTACCGTGGCAAATCCGCTCGAAACAATGAGCTCAGAGAGGTCTCTGTTGCCCAATTTGAACGAAACTAAGAATCTCGACTCCAACCCCAACTCCGGGTTGGCATCCCTGAATCCATCGATGTACATGGTCGCCGACCGACCAATGGCGTGTGTTCTGGCGAAATCTTTCGCGGTGAGCACCAACGACTGCTGGTGTAGGTTATTGGAGGTCACAGTAGTATCATTAGGTCTGGGGCCACGCAAAGACGCCAACTGGATGGTGATCTCGTCACCAGAGGGCAACTTGACGTTATAGGTGTCCACACTGATGACTTTTGAGATCGTCACGTTCTCCACGGTGAGTCCAGGCCTCAATGTCTTGGAGGAAATCGCCAGTTTGCCCAAGTTTCCAGAAGGCACCTTTGTTCCGGCCAAGGAGGCAAAGAGACCCTTGCCCAACGCCTTGGCGGTCAATTCAGCCTTTCTCAACACGCCCATGGTGGCAGAGCCAATCAAGGACGACTGCCAGTCTGCGATTTCAGCAAACCCATTTTCGATCAATTTTTCATGGATGTTGTTCCCCGTTGGGTGCTCCACAATGACAATTGGGATGCCAGCCTGGTTCTCGCCAATGACCTTCACCTTCACGTTGACGTTGGACGTCAACAAGCGGTCCTCGACGTACTGTTTGGCCTGCTGTGCAACTTTCAAATCTGGGCCGGCGTCGTCGGTCCTTGGAGCCTTCACACCGGCCAAAATCAACGGCTGCTCAGCATACTGGGTATTGTTGAGCAAGATCCTGCCCACAATTCTGTCGCCGCTGATCACGCGCTCGACAATGGTGGTCAAAGGTGTTTTCTGGGATTTGGCAATAATAGACTCCGATAAAGGCACGGACTGGGGCTCAGAAAATTTCGGGGACCATACGCCGAGCAGCTTCAGACGCGCCTGGGCCTCTGCCGCCTTCAAAGTGTCCACAAAGTCCGCTTCGGTGTCGCTGTCTATGTGAATATTGTCCTTCAATTTCACCAAACCTTTCAGCAACAAGTGCTCGATCAAACTGGAGAAGATCGGGGCCAGAATGTCGCCAAACTCCTTGCCTGTGGTTGGCAACTTGAACAAGACCTGGAACTTGATTTCCTTGCCGATTATCAACTGGCGCAAGTACTCTTTCGCTTCGTAGGATTCACTTCTCACATACTGGAGAGTCAACGTTCTTTCCGGAACGGGGAATTGCGCCGTTTTCGTGGGAACCAACACCACGGTGTCGCCGCTCAAGACGTTTTTCACCTTTGCAGAGAGTTTCAGGGACATTTTTTTAGAGGTTCCTGTTGTTGGGCGTAGCCACAGTGATTTGGAATATGATGGAACAGTGGATCGACATTGGTGGCTGTGGTGTACGGGTGTGGGCAATAGAAAGGTACACTGATTTGGTCGAACATGGACGGAAAAAGGCCGGAAAAAGACAAAGATGGGGTAAAAAACTGTGAGAAAACACAACCATTGGGTTTAGATCCTCAAAAGCCCCTTACCTCCCCTTCTTTCCTGACCCTTCTTTCCCACCTAAATTGTGTCGTGGCTGCGAAATGTCGCGCGAGCCAGCCGTGAAATGTCGCGCGCCTCTCCCAGATCTCAACCTCCACAATCTTATCTAACGCCAACTTCCGCCTTTTGAAGTTTTCAGGTTTGACAAATCGCTTACATAATGGCACCACGGAGTACTGCACAAAAGCGCTTGCTCAAAGAGTACCAGCTGCTCGCCCGAGATCCTCCGCCTGGAATCATCGCTTCTCCACTCACGGAAGACGACTTATTTGTATGGGACTGTTTGCTCGAGGGCCCAACAGACACGCCTTACGAAAACGGCGTTTTCAGTGCAATCTTGAAGTTTCCTGCAGACTACCCGTTGAGTCCGCCGCTGCTCAAGTTCGACCCGCCTTTACTCCACCCAAACATCTACGCTGACGGAACGGTCTGCATTAGCATTTTACATCCTCCTGGTGAAGACCCAAACCAGTATGAGAGACCGGAGGAGAGGTGGAGTCCTGTACAGAGCATCGAGAAGATCTTGTTGAGTGTTGTTCTGATGTTGGCGGAGCCAAACCCTGAAAGTGGAGCCAACATCGATGCGTGCAAGTTGTGGCGGGACCATAGGGACGAATTTGACCGTCAAGTGCGTGAGCATGTGAAAAAGACATTGGGGCTTTAAGGAAACTGAAGGCTGTGGAATGCTGCAAGTTTCTTAGACTGGCTGTATAGAAAGTTAGACAAGGTCGAATAATAGAAGATTCGATTGACACCAAAACACTGGTGTGGCATGTATTCGCTTTTTTGTTGGCTTTCATGTTGCTCAATGCTAGCGAAGGTTCTTTTGTGTCCTTCCGTGCTTGTGGAAGCTTCTTTATGTTCACAAACCCAATTATGCAGGCCCGTACCTCCTCCAACAAAACATCCGTACACCAGACGCAAAAATCCCATACACCCGCCAGTAAACACCCGTACATCCACATAGTTAAGACTCCAACAGCTCGTGTTCAGTTGTCAGAGAGTGATAGAATCAAAAATAAATTACATACAATCAAGGGTTGATACATCTTAAATGTCCCAATGCTTTGCTTTTTCACTGGAGTGATCTATTACGGTTTCTATCGTGTGTTGCGTCTCTGCAGAACTCTACAATTTTGCAGCAAGCCCAAAGAAGCATTTGCACAATCATTTCTTGATCAGAAAGTCATCAACATACCTCCAAGAAACTATACTATGGATCCTAGGACAGTTTTGTATCCGGCACTGGATGCTTTTGTGCCGGAAGCAGATCCAGTATTCCCCGAATCACTTGAACTCTCAGAACCAGCAGTTGAAGTTGCAGAAAACGGCCATTTTGTGGAAACAAGAATCTGGGTGCAATGTTCGTTGCCGGAAGTTGTCAACATCTCGTAGAATGCAAGTGCCAACTCGGTATCGTTGGTACCGTAGGCGTATGGAGAAAAGATTTTCTGGCGAATTGGTTACGTTTGATATTTTTCTTGATGCAATTTCCCTATTGTCGTAGTCAATTGCAACAAAATGGATCGCCAAGATATTCCAGCCGATAGTTCCCGTGGCAGAACCGAAAGATGAGTTTCGTTATCGTAGTAAAACTAGTCGCTCATGGGCAAAGTGATGGTCCATCCAGAAGCGAATCTATCATGGCTGGCACTGAGTGAATTTCTTCTGCCCAAAACTTCCGCTGAGCGATGCGCCTCCAAGTGAAAAGCGCCAGAGACAAAACCTGCCAATGCAAGAATATTGAAAAGTAACATTTTTCGCTTGAGATTTTCTGGGGAACGGATCCACTTACATAGCTGTAAATATTCGGCCCCAAATTCGGAGGTTTGGCATGTAATCGACGCCCTCACGAACGGCAATGAAACGGAAAATACCATAAACTCTGAATGAAGAGACTCGAAAGGGCATAAATTAATTCTTTTGGATCTAATTGATGTTTTGGTGAAAAGTAGTGTTTCTTTGCATTCTCCTGTGCCCTGTACCTGGTACATTTGCTTAATTCACGATCTTCTTAGGAATGCCCGTATTGGGGTTTTGTCGTTGGATACGATGCGAGGCATGACAATTTTCTTGACATATATTTTGGTCAAATTTTGCGTTTGCTTTTCTACAGTTTCTTACTCTGGTGGAGGCTTAACTACCAAGCCTCGTACAGAATACATGGGCTGGTCTTCTTCCATTATCCCATTGACTATGTGAGGCACGGGTTTGGCTGAACAGTTGTAATTCTATTGAATTTCCACTCTTTAAATTTCAGAGATTCACCGAAAAATTTTGTATGTGAGTCCCATATTCCAGAGTGTACTGAGTCGCCGAATGAACGAAGACCCTGGGACAGGATAGTTGATGCAAACGACGCAGATCCCTGTCAATTTTGTTTCCTGTGTTGACTTGCTTGAATGGCATTTACATCTGAAAATTGGAATTTCTGCTGTGTTGGATGTCAAAGCCCTTAACTATGCGACACTCACCACTCCACACTCAAAATTTCCGAATCTCTAAAAACAAAAAAACACGCCCAACCTTTTCACTTCAACTGAATCGCCTGATTGTTTCAAATTCTAAGTCTCAACTTATCTGTTTCCCAATTTGTCCATGTCTCCATATCTATTCCGTCGCCTCATCCGCTAACGGAACTTTCGCGGAATTTTCTCCCCACATAGTTAACACATATAAAAACCCAACCACCCCACAATTCCAGAAACCAGACTTCACAAACCAAAAAAAATATCAGATCCCACTTAAAACATGCCACAGGAAATCACAACCAAGGTTTTAGTGGTCGGCGCTGGCGTGTCTGGGCTAAAAGCAGCACACACCTTACTCCACGGCACAGACTTGGCACCATCGGATGTCGTTGTGGTAGAAGCGCAAAATCGGGTCGGCGGGCGTGTTTATACGGACTCCTCGAGGTCCAAATTGGGATTGAAGTACGATTTCGGTGCTGCGTGGTTCCACGACGCCTTGACAAACACAGTTTTGTACGACAGCATTGCAGACGGAACTTTCAATGTGGAACAGGACGGATACTTCGATGATAAGGAGATGGCGTTGTATGCACGCGAGAACAGTGGGACAATCGACGTGGACGAGTTGAAATTGAACAGAATCGTCGAGGATATCGAGAGATTTATCGAGATTCACTACTCCTCCTCGCTCGATGTGCCTGACGAGTCATTGGACGACATGGTCCAGAAGTACATTGAGAAGTACGGCATTTTCATGACTGAAAAACAGAAGCAGTATTGTGCACGCATGTTGCGGTACATGGAGCTTTGGTACGGGATTCCGCTGAGCAAAATCAGCGGGAAGCATGCGGTGATGAACCACCAGGGCAGAAACTTGTACAACAAGAAAGGATACGGGTTTGTCGTGGAGAAGCTCCGGGCACGGCTTCTGTGCGAGGTGCTTTTGGGCCAGCAAGTCAGGGAAATTCACCGGAACGTGAAAAACGGCCCCCAAAACCACTCGGTGGTGACTGTTCTGGGCCTCACAATCCACGCTGACTATTTGGTGGTGACTGTGCCACACAGCGTGTTGGAGCTCGACTCTGACCACCCGTACGGCATCCTGTGGTCGCCTGTTTTGCCCCGCCCGCTTGTCGAGTCGCTCCAAACAATGCATTTCGGCGCGTTGGGCAAAGTCATTTTGGAGTTTGACCACATTTGGTGGGATAACACGCAGGACCGCATGGAGGTGCTAGCAGACCCGGTGATCATTCTGGAGATTCCCCAGCTGTTCCAGTACCCGATCTACATTGTCAACTACGGCCGTGTTCACCCCGGTGCGGCCAGTTTGGTGATTTTGATCCAGTCTCCAGTAACTGAGTATTTGGAGGCCAATCCAGATAAGGCGTGGGACTACATGAAGCCGATGCTCGACAAGATCAAAGTGCAGGCCATGCCAGACCCCATCAACGTCTTGGTCACGGACTGGACGCAGAATCCGTATGCCAGAGGCTCGTATTCTTCGGTCTATGTGAACGACGATCCAAGCGACCAAGTCATCCAGCTTCTGGGCGAGCACGACTTCTGTGGTCTTGGCGCGGCGTCCACGATCAGATTTGCGGGCGAACACACTATTTCCGATGGTGCTGGGTGTGTTCACGGGGCATATAACAGTGGGACTAGAGCTGCTCAGTGGATTCTCAAGGATATCGGGAGAACAGGGAGCCCCAGGCTCTAGAAGTGGGATTTAAGGGACTTTTAGGTGAAATGGTGGTGTCGGGAAAAGTTCTGGGCTGTTTTGGACTGGTGTGGTTGAAGTTAGGGCGAGTTTGCTGGGGTTTACTGAATGATCTATAGTTAGGCACTGGGAGAAAGTAAAGCAACCAAAATGGACATTATTCGAACAAAGGAAGTTGAAACCGGGAAATGTATTCAGTGACTTTTAAAACTCGTATTTTTATTTCTGTCGCCCTTTTTTGTTTTTTTCAGGACCTTGATCTGATTTGTACTAGCACTGTTTCTCCCATTTTTTTTATCCAGATTTCGCAGCCAAACTTTCACCTCGCAGTTTTTTTCCTTGCAGAATCCATCAAGTAAATTATAGCGCTACATTCCATAGATGAGTCAATGTGGTTCACATACAAAATCCACCATTCCCGTCTCACTTCGCTTATTCACTAGAAATTCAGTCCAGACTTTTTCAATTTTCTCGATGTTTCCCCTGGCTGCTTTTTTCCTGGCCATGACCACATGAGAACCTCAAGTAGCTTACAGCTCAAACACAATAAATTCTTTGAAATCAAAAACTTTAAAATCAAAAATTCCCCATTCCCATCTCAGTCACGCACAATTCCCTCCGTTTGCCAAATTTCCATTTCCATTTCTGGAACATCTGAGATCCTTCTCTCCCTTCTAGAATCCTCTGTCAATGCCTGCACACACACTCCAACTTTTTTTATTCATATATACCGGTAGTCATCAACCCACAATCTCAACCACTAAAAATGGCCACACAATTCGACGCTGAAAATGCCGAAAACCTCGAGGACATCGAAAAGCAATTTGCTGTTAAGGCGGTCAAGCAGGCTGAGACCTACTGGAAGCTCATCTCGCAGATCAAGGCCTCCTCTTTCAAGTTGACAAAGCACGACGATGACATCTTCGAAACGCTCTTGAAAGACTTCCCAGAGTTCAAGCACCCAAAGAACGTTGCTGTGATCTCCGAGGAAGAAATGAAATCGCCACAGGGCAAGTCCAGATGGAGAGACTTCTGCGAGAAGTTCAACGAGATCGACGACTACAACTTCGGCACCTTGTTGAGAACCGATGCGTCCAAAGAATATTCCGAGACCAACACGATCTTCGCGGTGAGAATCCAGTTCTACGCCATCGAGATTGCCAGAAACAGATACGGCTTGAACGACTGGGTTTCCTCTTAGGATAATGATACACGCAATAAACACCGAAGGAAAAATTGAGACCGAAGAGGAGTTACAATAAAAAAAACACAAATAGTAGAAACTTAAAAGTACTCATTTTGAAATTGTATTCCGTAATGGCTTCTCTTGTCTGATTCTGTCACGTGACCTGCCAACTAAAAACACCTATACACTCCATACCGACTATTCAGATCTGCAATCATGAACCGCATAAAACCAAACACCCCGGCCACTGGCTTCAAGCAGAGTCCGGGTAACCTGGCTGGTCAGCAGCAGCAGCCAGCAGCCCAAAACTCGAATATCCAGCTGCAACAGCCGCTGCCCCAGCCGCTATTGGCCAATTACACGCTCCCAGGAGTGATCTCGTATCTAACTTCCGAGTTCACCAACTTGGAGAGATTCAAAATCATGACGAACTTGGAGAAGCTGGAAATGAAGTACAGGATCCAGGAATTAACGGCGGAAATCAACTCGCTCAAGTTTTTGAATGACAAACAGGCGGTGAGAATAGCAGAGTTAGAGACGAGACTTGCGGGGCAACCGAAAGACCTGAGCCAGTCAGAATCGGACAAGGAGCGTTTGTTGACTTCCCTACCAAGTAGCTCCCTCCAAAACCAGGCTCCCTCGGGTGTCTCCGTCCCAGACTACGGCATACCTCCCGTGGACTTGGAGGTGCTCCGCAGTTCGCGCCAGAAGCTCAACAAATCCATCAAGGACGTGTACCGCTTACTTAAGCCGCCGTCGGTGGGCGCGAGGAGCATCTTGGACTTCCCGGGCGCCGACAACGCCGACTACGGCGAGCTCATGCAAGACGTGGGGTCGGACGAGGAGGAGAAAGCGCAGCTGGCGCTGAAGATCGACAGCATTTTCGCCAAGTACACGCTCACCAGCGACGACTTGCTTCTGGAGCGGAAGGAGACTATCGAGGAGGAGGCCAACGAGATCATCCGGGCTTTGGAGGAGGAGGAGCCACCGAAAACGCGGCATAACTTGGCCGAGGAGAGCGACGCGGAGACGGTGATTGTGGACGAACCCGAGGAGGCGCACATGCTTACAATCGACGAGAGCGAGCTTGTGAAGTCCTCCAGAGAGCTGCAGATCAGGTTGGGGTCTGTAGTGCATGTTCCTGCGCCCAGTCCCAGCTCCAAGGTGTACCCGCCGTTCCAGCACTCCTTTGTGGTGATTCAGGGCCGTTCCTTGACGGTGTGGCACCGCAGCACGCAGGTTTTGAGCGGCGAAATCGACGACGAGTGCGCAGATGTGATTGGGGCGTTTTACTTGGAAAAGAACAGGGTGGTGCTCATTTTGAGGAGCGGCGTGGTCATGTATGAGCAGAAACAGGAATCTGACAGCTTGCTCCGGTTCACGCTCCAGAAGGAAGACAAAATGGATGTTTCCTTGCTGGCGGTGGTGGAGTTCGGCAAGGTTGTAGCGGGAAAATTAGTTGGCGTGGCTTATGCTGGAAAGAGCAAGGATGGGAAGTTCAGCGCGGTCGTGTTGGAAGTGAAAACAGGCCAGAAGGTTGCCACCAAGACCGCAGCGCAGTTCAGCAGTCCTTTGCTCGAGCTGAATGGCGATTTGACATCACTCCACTGGCACGAGCATTCCAAGCAGCACACCGAGGGGCTCCCGAAGCTGTTGCTGCCCAAAAAGAGCACAAGTCTTGACTTGTCTCATAGTTTTGACTTGCTTTATGCACACGGCAAGTTGCTGAAGGTTAGTATCGCCCTGAAGGGTGTGGCTGACGTATATAAGAACGAGTTTGACTCTGCGGAGGTTTCCGGCGGCTACGCTCTACTCAAGAGCTCCAGTGTGGTCACCTTGCTTGATCTCGCCTCCAACAAAGTCATTTCAAGTCAGCCGGTGAAGCCGCATGCGCACTACTCGCTTCTTTATAAGCAGAGCCCGTACATCGTGCAAGCCGACGACGTGCAGATCAGCATTTTCGACTCGCAGTTCCGTGAAGTTGCCACGAGCCCAAACTGCGACGGTCTGGTGTTGCTCACCGACGCAGACTTTGTTGTCGTTCAGAGCAAGCAGGAGGTGAGAATCACTGCAATTGAAGGAGCCGATTAGGCCGATCGGAGCTGGTGATGAGACCAAGAAAGACAAGAATGAAGTTGAAAAAAAGGAAAGAAAATACAAAGTGGGAATATCATGGAGTGAGAATTGACATCCATGATTTTCTACTTTTTGGTTTCCTTATTTTTTGTTTTTCCCTTATCTTCTCGTGTTTCGTGTTCCTCTTGTTCCGCATTCGCAGCCATGTGGGAAATGAGAAGGATGTCCGGGTGTATCGCATTAACACAAATTTTATTTTTTTTTATCAGCTCCCACAAGTCCTACTGCCATGTCTAAGAAAACTTCGTTTGACGATTTCTTGAAGCAACAGCAGGCTGCTCTGCAACCTCAGGGTTACGGTTACAGAAACCAGCTGCCCAGGGGATACGACCAGAACGCCTACCAGAACTACCAGAACGGCTACCAGAACTACCAGATCGGCTACCAGAACTACCAGAACGGCTACCAGAATTACCAGGGAGGCCAAAATTTCCAGGGAGGGTACCAGAATTTCCAAGGAGGGTACCAGAACTACGCCAATCAATCAGGTTACGACGCTGCCTCCGAGGGAACTCCAGGCCCGGAGTCCATGGTGACCTCCGGAGCGTCCACGCCAAATCCAAACTCGTCAACGGTCTCGCTTGCCTCGCTTAATACCGCGCTCAACAAGTTGACCGTCGACACGCCGATTTCCGAGAACTTGACCGCTTTGCAGAACGCCGGCAAGATCTCCGAGGCCAAGGCCGAGGCCGAGAGCATCGCGCTGAAAATCCTAGAGCAGCCCTCGATGGCCGTTGTTGAGGAGTGGAAGATCATCGAGGTGCTCAAGTCGTTGTCCAAGCCCAAGAACAGCCCCATTGTGCGTGAGCTGGGTCTTTTGATTGTGCAGCAGTTGGCGTTGAAGTTGGGCGGCCAGACCCCGAAAGAGGCCCACTTGGTGCAGTTCATCCCGTCCGTTTTCGACTACTTCACCGACAAAGACAAGAACATCGTCAAGGCCGCCAAGCAGACCATCGAGCTGGTGTACGGGACTTTCCCCGTCGAGGCGTTGGCCAGTGTGGTGATCGACGAGCTTTTGGCGTACTTGAAGTCCTCCGCCAAGTGGAACTCGAAAGTGCCTGCGTTGGCGATCTTCGACAGATTGGTCGACGAGGTGCCTGCCGACTTGCTTGAGATGAAGTTCGTCACCGCGGTGCCGGTTTTGACCGACTTGGCCACCGACTTCAAGCCCGAGTTGGCCGCCCAGGGCTTGAAGACGTTGAAAAAATTCGTCAAGGTCTTAGACAACTTGGACTTGCAGAACAAGTACGACTTGATTGTGGACACGTTGGCCAACCCGAAGAAGGTGACGGAGTGCATCAAGAACTTGTCGTCGGTGACGTTCGTTGCCGAGGTGACCGAGCCGGCGTTGTCGCTTTTGGTTCCTATTTTGGACAAGTCCTTGAAGATGTCGTCCTCGTCCAACGACCAGTTGAGACAGACGGTGACTGTGACCGAGAACTTGACGCGGTTGGTGAACAACAAGCGCGAAATCGAAACATACATCCCAATCTTGTTGCCCAGCGTGGAGAAGGTGGTGAACAACGCCTCTTTGCCCGAGGTGAGAGAGTTGGGCGCACGTGCGTTGGCTGTCTTGAAGGAAGCCGAGAGCGAGCAGTCCGACGGGAAATTCCACGGGCGCATCTCGTTGCAGCAGGCGCAGCTGTTCTTGAGTGAAAATTTGGCCCCAGAGGTGGAGCCAGTTTCCAAATACTTGCTCAGCGGCGAGTTGGAGAGAACGTACTTGGGGCTCATTGTGCAGGTGGACGCCAACGTCAACGACTGGAAGCGCTTGAAGGAGTTCTTCGAGTTGGCCATCGACGTTTCGGGCGACATCTCTGCGGACGTGAAGGCGCAGTACATTGAGCAGGTGCTCAAGAACATCAAGGACCTTTTCACGGAAACAACCACCCGGGCGGACGACGACGACGAGGGCGCCATCGAGATCGTCAACGCAGACTTCTCGCTCGCGTACGGCTCGCGGATGCTTTTGAACAAGACCACCTTGCGCTTGCTCAAGGGCCACCGGTACGGCTTGTGCGGCAGAAACGGTGCCGGCAAGTCCACGTTGATGAGAGCCATCTCCAAGGGCCAGCTCGAAGGTTTTCCATCTGCCGACGAGTTGCGCACGTGTTTCGTCGAGCACAGGTTGCAGGGCGAGGAGGGCGACATGGACTTGGTTGCGTTCATTGCCTCGGACCCGGAGTTGGCGAGTGTGAGCCGCGACGACATCGCCGCAGCGTTGAAGCGGGTCGGGTTCCCCGACGAGCGGTTGGAGCAGCACGTCGGGTCGCTCTCGGGAGGCTGGAAGATGAAGTTGGAGTTGGCGCGTGCGATGTTGATGAAGGCAGACATCTTGCTCTTGGACGAGCCCACCAACCACTTGGACGTGGCCAACGTGGCGTGGTTGCAGAACTACTTGATCGAGAACACCGACATTACCTCGTTGATCGTGTCGCACGACTCTGGCTTCTTGGACGCCGTGTGCACGGACATCATCCACTACGAGAACAAGAAGTTGGCTTACTACAAGGGCAACTTGTCTGAGTTCGTGAAGGTCAAGCCCGAGGGCAAGTCCTACTACACCTTGACCGACTCGTTGGTGAAGATGGCGTTCCCTCCTCCGGGGATCTTGTCTGGTGTGAAGAGTAACACCAGGGCCATCGCACGGATGAGCAACGTGACTTTCGCGTACCCTGGCGCAGCCAAGCCGCAGATGACAAACGTCTCGTGCTCGTTGTCGTTGTCGTCGCGTGTGGCGATCCTCGGCCCCAACGGTGCCGGTAAGTCCACGCTCATCAAGTTGTTGACTGGAGAAATGCTCCCCAACGAGGGAAAGGTGGAGAAGCACCCTAACTTGAGAATCGGGTACATTGCGCAGCATGCGTTGCAGCACGTTGAGCAGCACAAGGAGAAGACCGCCAACCAGTACTTACAGTGGAGATACCGGTTCGGTGACGACAGAGAGGTGTTGTTGAAGGAGTCGCGCAAGATCTCCGACGAGGAGAAGGAAATCATGCAGAAGAAGTTGGACGTTGGCGACGGCCAGGGTCCCAGGATGATCGAGGCGCTTGTGGGCAGACAGAAGCTCAAGAAGTCGTTCCAGTACGAGGTCAAGTGGAAGCACTACTTGCCCAAGTACAACTCGTGGGTGCCCCGGGAGTACCTCGTGGAGCAGGGGTTCGATAAGCTCATCCAGAAGTTCGACGACCACGAGGCGTCCAGAGAGGGTTTGGGCTACCGAGAGTTGACGCCGCTGGTGATCAGAAAGCACTTCGAGGACGTGGGCTTGGACGGAGACATCGCCGACCACACGCCCATGGGGTCGCTTTCCGGAGGCCAGTTGGTCAAGGTGGTGATTGCCGGCGCCATGTGGAACAACCCGCACTTGCTTGTGCTCGACGAGCCCACCAACTACTTGGACAGAGACTCGTTGGGCGGTTTGGCGGTGGCCATCCGCGACTGGAGCGGCGGAGTGGTGATGATCTCGCACAACAACGAGTTTGTCGGCGCGTTGTGCCCCGAGCAGTGGCACGTGGAGAACGGAGAGGTTGTGCAGAAGGGTGTGGCCGCAGTGGACACTTCCAGGTTTGCAGATGTAGACAGCAAGGAAAGCTCGCCCGCGCCAGCGCCAGTCAAGAAGAGAGCGGACGACGACGACTCGCCAGCCAACATCAAGGTGAGAACGAGGAAAAAGAAAATGACCAGAAACGACAAGAAGCTCCAGGCGGAGAGACGGAGATTGCGTCACATTGAGTGGTTGAGCAGTCCTAAGGGCACGCCCAAGCCCGTGGACACCGACGAAGAGGACGAGTAGGGTGGTATTTATTGAAAAAGAGAAAATAGAAAAGAAGAAAAGAGGAAAAAGAAGAGAAAAGGGAAAAAAGTGTAGAGAAAAACTGAATGTGGACAATCTGAAAAGATGGGAACCTGAATGGTAGTGCATGGTGTTCTGACAGCTGCGAAAGTGGTTAGTAGTTTACAATTGGCAGACACTGGAAATTGGATGAGAGTGTCTGAAAATTGGAAGGGAATACAGAACGAAGGCCATATGCAGAGCTCGAATGGGATCTGGCTCTTGTCTCAAATCAGCTCTTCCCTTTGTGTGGAACAATCCTCAATATTCGGCTGAAGTTATGTGAGCATATTCGCACAGTGACCCTCCAACCATCCGAGCAAAACATCGAGTATTTGACAAACTCAAGAAAGATTGACATTATTCTAGTGCCGTTTTTGCCCCTGAGTTTTTTCATATCGTGATTTTCCCCTGTTTTGCGACCTTCCGTCACCCCTTTGCTCAACCTGGATCACGTGCCACGCTGTCACGTGCCACGCTCACTGGAAGGCGAACCCAATCTTAACCCAACTTCCAACCACAAGGGCAATGGCAGACAGATACTCATTTTCCTTAACTACTTTCTCGCCAAGGTATGTAAAACCCCCATTTCCAAAACCCAGCTCCTCACGTGATTGGCCAATACTAACCTCGCCAGCGGGAAATTAGTCCAGATTGAATATGCGTTGAACGCCGTGAAACAAGGTGTCACCACCATCGGCATCAAGTCCGCCAGCGGAGTTGTTCTTGCCACAGAGAGAAAAGCCAACTCGACCTTGTTGAAGAACGACTGCAACACCAAAGTCGAGCAGATCACCCCAGATATCGCCATCACATACTCTGGCATGGGCCCAGACTTCCGTGTCCTTGTTGACAAGGCCAGGAAATTAGCACACACAAACTACAAGCGGATATACAACGAGTACCCACCAGTGAAGATTATGGTGCAAGAATTGGCCAAGGTCATGCAAGAGTCCACGCAATCCGGAGGTATCAGACCGTTCGGAGTTTCCTTGCTCGTGGGCGGCTACGACCACCACCTGGAGTCTTTCCAGTTGTACCAGGTGGATCCTTCAGGCAGTTACTTCCCATGGAAGGCCACGGCCATTGGGAAAACCGCCGTTTCGGCCAAGACGTTCTTGGAGAAGAGATGGAACGAAGACTTGGAGTTGGAGGATGTGATCCACGTTGCGCTTTTAGCCTTGAAGGAGTCCGTGGACGGTGAGTTGACAGGTGAAAACTTGGATATCCTGGTGATCAGCGACCCCCAGGACCATTTGTTGGGGTTCAAGGGCACAGATGTGGTGGGGCCCCGTGTCAAGAAGTTGTCTGCGGAGGAGATCAACGACAGGCTAGAATCCTTGTAGATCCAATGAACAAAACTAGATGGAGTAAGATTCGAGCGAGACTCGATGGAGGTGGGGCCCGGAATGTGAGAATTTAAGCCCCAGCTGGTTTCGTAGAATAGACGCAAAGCTTTTTTTAATTAGGAACCCCGAAACCCTCGATTGTCAAATTATTTTCTCTTTGAGCACTCTCGATAATCCACTTTTGTTTTCTTCTTCTTCCTTGTATCATTCATTTGTGGGGGCCAAATGAGCGCTATCGGTAATGCGCGCGCTAAGTATGAGAAGTGAACCCTGAAATGAAAATTACCATTTGCAACCAAAATCAAAATAGGAACTCAATTGCAGTTTTGATGAATTTTCATAATTACTGCAATTTCATTTCATCTTCTTGATCCGCATTTCAATTCCTGCCGTTCCTTCTATCATATCCCCATCACGCTTGATCCCATCGGTCACGTGCGCGGCCTGGAAATTTATCGCACTATGCAATCTAGAGATGACTTCCTACTCATCACCATGGCCAGACAGAAAACCAAAAAGTCCGGCAAAAAACGGTCCCAAAGTAAGATCTTGGACGCTTTCCAGATCGCTGAGCGGTCCAACAATAGAAAAAACGCAGACTCCTCTGATGACGACGGCGATGACTTGCAAGTCAGAGATGGCATCATGGATGCCCGGAAGTTCATGAAAAATCAGGGCGACGGCGACGACAGCGACTTGGAAGACGAGGAGCTTGATTCCGACGAAGCGTTGGGCTCGGAAGACGAGTACGACGTGCTCAACTCGACGATGTCCCAGAGCATAAGGGACAAGCAGAAAAGACACAAAGCTGGGGAGTACCTGGACCCCGAGAGCGAAGACGAGGCATACGACAGCATCGACGAGACGCAGCTCGTCACTCTTTCTCAGGCCTGGGACATGGACGACCGCGACATGGGCGTGAAGCCCGAGAAACCCGCCAAGAATAAGTCCACAGAGTTGGTATTCAACGACGACCTAGAATCCAGCGACGAGAGCGAGGAAGACAGCGGCGAAAGTGACTCTGGAGAGTCCGGGAGCGACTTCGAGAGCGAAAATGACTCTTCTGACTCCGCCGACTCCGAGAGCGAGGACGAGGAACAGATGCTCCGAGGCTCCGACGACGAAGAAGTGGACTTGGCTGCCACGGCCAGCACCATCAACCTGAAGGTCCAGAAGGCCGCCAAGAAATACTTGGTGTCTGAGACCATAGAGGAGAACGAGTTCAGCGTGCCCACGCGAGGCGCAAAGCTTTCGATGGCCGAGATGATGGCCGGCATGGATCCGTCGGTGGCCCCATTGATTGACCAGGAGGCTGAACTGAAGCCGGTCGCTGTTCCATTGCCCAAGCGAATCCAGCAGCGTCACGACCGTAAAGCCGCCTACGAGATCACCAAGGAGGAGGTGTCGAAGTGGCAGGACACCGTCAAGGCGCTCAACGATGCAGACCACTTGCAGTTCCCATTGGCGCCGCCAGCCACGCAGGAGGAGCAGGAGGAAATCGATGCTGAGGCCGAGGTGGATGCACTCCAGTTTGTTCCGCAGACACAGGGCAACTCCGAGTTGGAAAACAAGATCAACGGGTTGCTCAAAGCCGGCGCTTTGCTTGACGAGTCAAAAGAGGCCACATTTGAGCAGATCCAGGCCGCCAAGCTCTCGAAGGATGAGCTTTTCAAAAGAACGCAGGAGCTCCGGCGGATGCGAGAGCTCATGTTCCGTGACGAGCAGCGCGCCAAGCGGATCAAGAAAATCAAGTCGAAGCTGTTCCACAAAATCAGGAAAAGAGAGAGATTGAGAGATGCCGAGCTCGTGGAGGGCCTGGAAGAGTCCGACACCGAGGACCACGACATGAAGAGGGCGCAGGAGAGAATGTCGCTCCGCCACAAGACCCAAGGCAAGTGGGCCAAATCGATGATCAAGTCTGGAATCACCAAAGACGCACTGACCAGAGCGGAGCTCGAGGAAATGCTCAGGCAAGGCGAGAGATTGCGTGCCAAGCAGCTCGGGTACGAAGAGGGCGACCAATCCGATGGCGGTGTTTCAGACATTGAGCGTGAGTACGCCAACGATGACTCTGAGGCCGAGGAGCTCGAGAGGGGCAAATTGGGCAAAGGCGTGCTTGCGATGGACTTCATGAAGCAGGCCGAGGAGCGCAAACGGAAGGAGAACAAGAAGGAGATGGAGTTTATCCGAAGCATGGCCGAGGACGGACTGAGTGCTTTCGCTGCCTCCGAGAAAAACTCCATCAACCAGCTCAAGAACGAGGGCAGGAGAGTGTACTCGCCCTCTGTTGCCGCGGAGAAGCAGGAAATGGAGGAGTTGGACGAGGATGTTTTGCAGGACTTCAGAGACGACGAGGCCAAGTCGCTCGAAAACAGAATGCGTGGCAAGGAGAGACCCGCAGACAGCAACAATGAGAAGGATGAGCCTACAGCAAAGAGACAAAGAGTCGAGGAGAAAAACGCCGACGACGAAGAGTTCGCTGGCTTCGATGATGACAATGATGGTGATGACAGTGACAGCGACAGCGGCAACGACGGAGAAAACCCCTGGTTGATGGATTCCGAGGAGCCAACAGAGAAGTCGAAGAATTTCCATGTGGTCACTGAAGAGTCATCAAGACTGGCCAAGGCAGCCAACAAGATCCGCAAGAACGCCAGCAAATCCTCAAAGTCGCCCAAGGAGAACACACAGCTCATCGACATGGACGCCGTGTTGGAGATGGACGGCGACGTTCACGGCAGCGACAACGAGGTTGACCAGATGTTCCGCCAGCAGAGCCTCATCAAGGAAGCATTTGCAGGCGATGACGTCACGAGCGAGTTCCTCGAAGAGAAGCAGCGGAAGATTGAGGAGGAGGACGACAAGGAGGAGGACCTCACCTTACCCGGATGGGGAGACTGGGCCGGCAGCGACAAGCCACAGAAACCACGCAGAAAGTTTGTGCAGAAAATCGACGGTGTTGCCCAGAAGGACAAGAGACGCGATAAGAACTTGCAGAACGTGATCATCAACGAGACGGCGAACAAGCACAACTTGAAGTACCAGTCGTCGAGCGTGCCGTTCCCATATGAGTCGAGGGAGCAGTACGAGCGTGCGTTGAGAATGCCAATTGGTGAGGAGTGGTCGTCAAGAGCCACCCACCAGAAGATCACCCATCCGCGGGTGATTGTCAAGCAAGGTACGGTGGTGAACCCATTGACCGCTCCATTCAAATAGTGTAACATAGATAGGATAAGAACGAAGCTGTAGAGCAGAACGCCCGAGCAAATATTGGGTTCGTCAAGTGTTCTTTTGCCTTCTTTTCGGTAGTCACTCCTACTTGTTAGTAAGTTCCAGTTCTTATACCTCCCACCTGAAGCCAAATTAGAGTTTTGGAGGGTTCTGGCTTGAAGATAAAAGGAACAGTCCATATTTGACTCTGCGGAAGTCCTTGTTGTGCTTTGCGCTATTGACCTTACGAAAATATGTGGGTAAGTGGACATTTCGATGGAATCAATGAGCTTACACCTTCCGGCCATACAATCCTTGTCTGCCTTCACCAAACGGCGTACAATATTTCTGTCTACCAGTTTCTACTTACTCAATCAAAATTCCGTTTCTGACGGCCCACTTCTTGCCGCTCAAGAACACACCCTCAGGGTCAGTCTCCTTTCTCACCTCGTTGTATTGCACCAAGTTGTCGCCAAACCACTTCTTCATCACGGGGTCAAATCCGAGCATGGTGTAAAATGGTTTGCCGCCGAAATCGAGCTGCGACTTCAAGTCCTCCTCGTTCTCGTGCTTTCCGTGCAACCCAATGAAGTTTTTGGCCCAGTGTGGACGGCCATGTGCCTTGGACAAAATGTCCTCGAACACTTGGAACCACTGGTGTGTCTCCACGTTGAAACCAAAAGGTCTGTACATAGTGGCGTTGATGAAGAGAGTCAACTGCTCCGTACTGATCTTGGTGTGGTCTGGCTGGTGGGGCAACTCTGGGGAGTTGTCCAAGAACGGTCTAAAGTTGTTGCCCGGAATTGGACCGGCGCTCAATCTGTTTCTGGTCTGAAGCCATTCCTGTGATGGGTACAAGGAAGGCTCTCCCTCAGAATCAACAAACGCAGTGTTCGAGTTGGTGACGTTGGAGCATCTCACCTCAATAGGAGCGTGCACGAAGTAATTGCCCTTGGAGGCAGCATCCTGAATAGTCTCGTTCAATTTGGTCAAAACCTCCACACCTTCGACCAATGGGGCAGACCACTCGTTGACAAACTGGGAAAACAAGCAGTCCATGTTCAAGCCTTCTACAGAGTTCTGCACGGCAATGTCACCTTTGCCCAAGGTCTCGACGTTGCCGTACTGCTGCTTGAAAACAAATTTCTCGACCCATGGAGTCAAACGAGGCAAAACATTCACAGACACCCAAAGCAAGGACTCATAAAAGAAACGGCCCAATGTCGTGCCGTACCACGAGGATCTAGGCTCGGAGAGCGCATCGTCGGACTTGGACGCACGCCAGCACACACAGTTGCCCGAGTAAGGGAACCACCAGATCCTGATGAACTCGGAGTCGAGCCAGATTGTGTCCCACTCTCTAAGCAAGGTGGAGAACTTGATGATCTCCTGCTTGGACTTGATGGTGTATCTAGGCACGGTTCTCAAGGTGACTTGAGTGATGATACCGATCTTTCCCAACGACAACAAGGCCGCTCTAAACAACTTTGGATTCTTCACCGAAGAACACTCAATCAACTCGCCTTCACCATTGGCAATGACAATCGACACGACTTGCTGCGAAACGAGACCGTGGTACTGCGAGGAGCCATGGGTACCGGTGGAAATGAGGCCAGCGATGGACTGATCACTGATCGAGCCCAAATTCTGGATAGCCAAGCTGTGCTCTTTCAAGTAGTCGTTCAATTGAAAGATTCTGATACCTGCCTCGACGGTCAAGTCCACAAACTTCACTTCCTTGGAGCTGCCATCCTGGGTAGGGCCACTGAACTCTTCCTTTTTCAACACTTTGTCGAACTTGTCCAAGTTGCACAACCACTCATTAGTCATGGTCAAATCCGAGGGCGAGTGACCAGATCCAACGGTCATTATCGTTTTCTTGTTCAATTTAGCCTGGCGAATTAACTCTTGGATCTCCTCCACGTTGGACGGCTGAAAAATTGCCAGTGGGCGGCATGAGAAAGTTCCAGCCCATGTTTTGTGAATAATTTTTGTACTGAGGAAAGACCTCACCGACTGAGGAACAGGCATTGTGCAATTTTGGCGAGTACCAACACTGGTGTAATTTTCAACTGCTGAGCCGTATCGGAAAATCTAACCACTAAATTTCGCAACGGTCGCCACAGCCGGCGATTGCCTAATGCGGCCGGTAAATCCGAGTTGCTAGTTAATCCCAAAAATGCTCGATCAGGTCAGCTTATGAATTCTCGAATTTCATTTTGACCGCCACTCACTCGTTCATACGGCTCCCTGCTGTTCACGTGCTTTGCCGTACGATCTACCCCAACTCTGCCCGCAAACCGGCATGGACTGCTCCCTGTGCCCGCACTAAGACATCACAATCAGAGATGAAAAATATACCGAAAGCAGCATAAAAATTTTATCCTATGTTATGTGAAGAATCTCTTCCAGTTTAACTGAATGTTATCAGTTTCGTTGGCATTTAGCAGAGTTGAAATAGGCCGTTCTTTGGGTCTACGTACAGCCCAATATGGTACGAGATTCGGCCAACTGGCGTGACAATTAACCTCTGGTTACTGGACGCCTCGAACAAGCAACTATGGCAGTCTTGGCATACCGAGCTAGGCCTTGTCAATTTCGAATGACAAGCCCTCAAGATATTTAGAGATGTCACAGAAGGCTTGCTCAATTGACAGCGTGACAGATGTCAAGCAGTTATTTTGGGACGTCACAGTTGGGACAAGCGAGAGATTCAACATTTTGAATTTCCTTTCTGCTTCTAGAAGTTGCTGGGGTCTCGTAAATTCCCCGTTTGGGTTTAATGGGCTGGCCAGATACGGTCGGCACGATGTGTCCGGTCGGCCAATACGAAGTCGTCGGCACCGACTCGATGTTGATGTTCTATTCTTAACTTCGAATGGCGGTCATCATTTACCCTTTTGGCGATCGAGACTGATCGGTCTCGACATAGAAAATCGAGGGCCCAGCATTTCTGAGCTCAGTGACTGAACAAAGGTAAGTATACTGAATGGTGTTTGGCGGGGTTCTTAAATTAGCCGTTAGCCGAAGCTCACTAAAATGAAAACGCCGTGCTAGATAAGATTAATTGCTGATACGTGAAGTGACTGCATCAGTCCAAGAATGTGAGTGGTGCTTGATACCCACGAGCATAAGTTGGAGTCAATGTGGGTTAGGATTACGAGAGGCCCGACGAACAGCCTAGTTTCCGCGAGTGATGTCACCCGGGTTGTTCGCTGTGTCGTATTGTTGTGGCTGATGTGCATATCAGTTTGGTTGCGAAAAGTGATCTTGCCAACACGCTAGAACATTTACCACCGAAGTTCTCCACTTTGATCCGTTTCAAATTTGTCATTCGTTTCAAATTTATCATTCGTTTCAGTTTGTTTGTTTACCTCACTTGTCTAGACCTGCTATTTTAAAGCACTTATGGTGTTCGGGCAATTAGCCAAGACCCTGTATTACGAGAAGAATGCACTGGGAAGGCCTATTTACCATCAGGATTGCCAGGCGGCCCCGCTCAAGGAAAGGTATAAAAGCCTCAGAGTCTGACGCCTTTGGAATCTTATATCAATAATTCTTCTGCAGCTTAAATTTGGCAATCTAAGACCATGCATTTCTCGGTGCTTGCTGGCGCCCACTTGGTCGCTTATGCAGCTGCGAAATATATAAAGGTCACCAGCGGCAATGATTTGGCGCCGCTGTATCTTGCTTCGAGCGGCACAGGGTACTTCTTGACAACTGACATTACCTTGGCCTACGGTGGTTTCGAGGTGAAGGACGGTCTCTTGCATGGTGCAAGCGGCATTTGGGGTAAGCTGTACTCGGACCGAGTGATTGACAATGTGTACCCCGAGATCGATGTCGGTACCTCGTATGGCTACTACACTGGGGAGTATTTGTGGCCCTCGGATTTCAACCTGAATTTCTACGCCTGCCAGGATCCTGGTTTGATGTCTGGCAACTGGGAGCTCTACCTTGACGACGGGGAAGACGAATACTGGCTGGACTCCACTAGTTCCCAGGAAGAGACACTGAGCGACTCACTGACGGAAATTGAGAGTGAGATCAGTGATACTACTGACGAGGGTGGAGAGACTAGTATTGACGAGGGTGGAGAGACTAGTATTGACGAGGGTGGAGAGACTAGTATTGACGAGGGTGGAGAAACAAGTATTGACGAGGGTGGAGAGACTAGTATTGACGAGGGTGGAGAAACAAGTATTGACGAGGGTGGAGAGACTTCCATCGATGAAGGTGTTGACACCACAATTGACGAAGGTGTTGACACGACAATTGACGAGGGCGTGGAAAGTACAATTGACGAACAGGGACAGTTTGGCACCGAGACCGAGGAGCCCTTGACCCCCGACGTCATCGAGACGGAACCCATTCCCGAGGTCACAGATGAGGTGATCACCACCATCGCCGACCCATTGATCACTGACGCCCCTGCGGACTCCGAGACTGCGCTCCTCGAAAGATTCCGCAGAAGAGCCAAGCGGAAGGCCCTCCACAAGCGCGAGTCCTCGGCGTACTACCCGTACTTCCAGGTCGACTACGGCTTGTGCTTCAAACTCTTGCTTCAGTTGGTCGACAACACCACGTGCACGGAGTCCGACTGCGGCGGCTCGTCGTGCGACGTTCGCTGTGCTGTGCCGCTGTGTACTCCCGGCGGAAGCTGCCCTGCGGAGATCTGTGAGACGTCGTGCCCGGGCCAGTGTGCCACCATCTGCACCAAAGCCACGTGTAATGACTTCACCAGCTGCCCTGCGCCAGAGTGCACCACCCGGTGCCCCGACGACTGCGTCACCGAGTGCAACTTCCCCACTTGCAGCAGCGGGTTGTACTGCGCGTACCAGCCCAAGTGCACGACCAAGTGCATAGGCAAGTGCGACGAGATCTGCTCGGCCGCGTGCACGTCGTCCGGGTGCGGGCTCCAGTGCACCACGCTGTGTGACGAGGGCTGCTCGGGAACATCCTGTCCTTGCACCGGGCCCAAGTGCTGCTCGGGCACCAAGTGTGGCACCTGCACAGGTCCTGGCTGCGAAACTTGCACTGGGCCTGACTGCGACGTGTGTACAGGCACTAAGTGCGGCGGTGGGTGCACGGGCACGAGTTGCAGACCGTGCTCGACGTGCAAGGACCAGACCATTATCTGGAAGGGGTGTCCCACTTGCGTGTACACGTTCACCGACTATGTGATCACGTGCCCGCTGGCGACGACGTTGACGATTCTGACGTGCCCTCAGAAGGACAAGTGCTCGCCACACACGACTGCGTTGCCTGCAGGAACCCACACCATTGCGGGCACAGCAGTGGTGCCCGTGAAGTCAGATATACGGCTGACGGTGAAGGCGGCAGGAACAGGAGGATCAGGTGGGTCGGGCTCCGGAAGCTCTGGCTCTGGTTCTGGATCTGGGTCGGGCACGACCACGGGATCCTCAGGTGGCTCGCGTGCTGGGCTCGTGGGCACCTTCGTCGGGGCGCTTGTGCTCTCGGCTATGTTATGGTAGTATCAAATAAGACAGACTTTTGCAGGAAGGAACGGTCTGGAGGGATCGGGCAGAATCAGTCGAGAGAGGTCAAAAAGTAGGGAGATCAAATTTGCAACCAAACTATTTACCTCCATTGAAAAAAAGAAATCCCCCGACTCAATCGTTTTCTCTCCCTTATTTCCGAATTCTCTTTCCATCTTTTTTTTCTGTTCCCTTCCCGTATTTCCACTGCCTTCTCCTCTCCTCTGCTCTTCTCTACTTTTCTCCTGCACACACCACCTACTTATCACTTCGCACCGTATCCATTCTCCACATTACAACTTTTATAAACCAGAAACCCACCAGATTCACTGCAATGTCTCGACGCTCCGGACGCTCGAGACTCTCGCCCTTGGACGAAAACGGATCCCGCGTCTCCGACGCAGAACACGCCTCCGACCACGATGAGGCCGACGAAGTCACCAGATGTATATGTGGGAACGACGAACTAACAACGATAGACGCTGGACTTTCGAGTCTTTTGCAGCACGAGTACCACATTAAAATCGACACGGGGCTCTTCATTCAGTGCGACAAGTGTCTGGTGTGGCAGCACGGCTACTGCGTGGGCCTCTTTTTCGACTCTGACGTGCCTGACAAGTACTGGTGCGAGGAGTGCAAGCCCGACTTGCACCAGTTTGTGTACGACGGCGCCGGGCGGCTAAAACGGACGTTGTACGTGTCTGTGAATGAGCTGCGGCTGCGATTGGTTGACTACGCGACTGGCGTGGGCAGCGACGGCGAGCAGTCAGACGCGAAGTCGGACTCGAAGGCAGACGGGAAAACCACGCGGCTGCGCAGCCGCCGGAGCCCGACCAACACTCCGGGGGCAAACGGGTCCGACTCCGGGTCGGCACCGCCGGTCAGCCGCCAGGAACGCAAGGACAGGCGCCACGGCGACGACCAGTACGATGCGCAGCTCCAAAAGGCAATCAGGGAGAGTGCGCGGGCGTCGAGCGCGGGGGCGGGCGACAGAAAGCGGCTGGGCGACTCCGAAATCGGCAGAGACGGGAAGCGCCTGCACCTGGACGAGCTGGAGCAGGAGGTGGACGAGTCGAACATCGAGGAGGAGTCTGAGTCTACTGCCAGCAGCAGGAGGGAGGTGAGGACGCGGCCGAAGCCCAGACCGAAGCCGAAGCTGCGTGCGCCGGCGTCCAAGAGCCGCACGTCGATGCCGAAAGCGGAGGCGAATAGCGGTCCCACCAAAGACGAGCTTCTCAGCCAGCTGTCCCGACCCAGGTTCGTCAACGAGAAGTCCACGATCTACGAGTTGCGCAAACGCACGGGGGCGATTCTCGAGTGGCTCGGGCGCACGCAGATGGAGATGGAGGAGGAGCGCGACGTCAAGGCGACGCAGTTCTCCGAGGCAAACATCAACATTGCTGGCCCAGTGGCGCTGTTTGACGAGAACTTGAAGATGATGGAGAACTTGACGGAGAAAATCTTGTTGTGGGAGCAGAAGTACGGCAAGTATGCGCCGTAAAAAAAACGGCTACGAAGGTTTTGGACATGGTGTTTGAGCGGGAGTTTGTTGGTCTTGCCTACTTGGTCTACCTTGACTTTTTCTTGTCTTTCGTCTACCTTGACTTCATTAGGGCTAGAGAATCTCGCGGAGCTGGGCACGGCGGTCGGGCTGAGCTGACTCTGTTGCGTTCTCGGCAACCTCGCACATCTTCCGAAGCCACTGCCCGCTGCTCAACACGTCGTCCCCACCAATAATATAGTTCACCTGTGGGTTGATCACGTTGAGATCGTGCACCAACCGGGCCTCCTCGTATGTGGCGCCGCCTTTGAAGTAGACAATCACCTCCTGCGCAGGAACCCCCGTGGTGCTTCCATACTGGCTGGCAACCACATCAGGCACCAAAGTGGCGATGTCGTAAAACTCGGGTGTGTTGGTTTGGCCCGCTTTGGGTGGCGTCGTAATCAGCGTCAACACGTCGTTCAATCGTGGTATATACTGCATGAAGATGTTGTCTGTTTTCGGCATGCTGGAGCTCTGGTTGTTTGGGTTAAATAGCTCCTGAATCTTGATTTTGTTTTTGTTGAACAATTTGCCAATGTTGTTATTGTCGGGGCTACTGGTGACCGGCACAGCTTTCTTGGCCCCGCCGAAATACTTTCTGAAATTCTTGATGAGCTGCTGCTGCGCTGGTGTTGGCTGCGGACTTGTAGTGATTGGGTCGTTAAGTTTCGTGAGGAGAGCATTCAAGTCTGCCGAATTGTTGGGGAACTTTGCCACGTAAAGCAAGAGCATCTTGATTTTGTTTTCCGTTGAGATCGCCGAGTCAGCAACCACATCCATGAGTTTTGCTCTTATCGTTTGGTGGTTCTCCAACTCACACACTATGGTCTGCTGGAGCTCGCCCACCGCCCACAAGTTCTGGTTCAGAATCTGCTTGTCGATCTCGCTGATGATGTTGAGGTGCTTCAAGATGTTATTGGACAACTTTTTGAACTCGGGGAACTTAGTCAAGATCTTCTTGAGCTCAGACAAGTCCTGCGTTTTGAGATTCTCGATAGACGACTGCTTTGTCTGTTTCTTGTACTCGTCCACGTACTTCTGAAACTTATCAGTCAAGTCGCCGTAGTTCAAGTACATGGACTCGTGGAAAAAAGTGTCCTGCGTCTCCGATAAGGTGAGCTGCTCATTTGAGTCGTGCAAGTCCACGATGTTGCGGTTGATGCCAATGAGCTCGTGGATCATCAGCTGGTACGTCCACGGCGCGACCAAGGGCGTGAGCGGGTCGTTTTTCCTGTCCAAGATAAGTAGCACCGGCGGCGTGTCGCTCTTCCTGTTCAAATCGTCAAACAAATTGTTGTTGGAGTTCAGGTTTATGTAGTACAAGAGCTCCGAGGCCAACTTCTTCAGTTCGAGCGAGGTGGTCTCGTATTTGATCACGGGGCACTTTTTAAGCGACAACAACAAGCTCGAGAGACTGCTCAGCTCCTGGATCGTGGTGTTGTGTTTGGGGCCTGTGAGTTCCCGCGGGAAACTGACTGTGAACAAGTTATCGTTGATCACCGAGTAGTCCAGAAAGATCTCAATGACCTGGTTGATCGCTTCCAGCTCATCCGCCAGCGCCAATTTCTCCAAGTCTCCCTTGGCGACCGTATTGCTGAAGAACACCTGGTAGTGGTGGTAGTGCGGATTCCTTAGCTCCAGGGAAAGCATGGCAATGGCCTCTCTTGTCGGTTTCACGTACACCACGCAGTTCAAGTGTTTCATGACGGTAAGTTGCTCGCTGTTCTCCAACATTTCCACCAAAATCACGTCATGCTGGAGCAACTGCAGCTGGGTGTAGCTCATGGAAATGATGGGCATGGTGTGGTGGTCCACAAGCAAGACCTTGGCCCTGATGGCGGCCAGAAGCGCGGTGTTGTTCCTGGCCACAAAGAGCTTGTCGAAGTAGACCAGTTTGACCCTGTTGAGGCTGAGCGTGGACATGTTGGTGGAGACAGAGGATTAGGTGGTGGATGCGGGCTGTATGGGGAGCACACCCGTACCTCCGGGACATAAAAGTAGGAGGAAGAGACGGGGAGGAGGAACCAAAGACAGGAAAATCTATAAAGTTGATGAGGCTTTAGAAAAGCTATTCTGAAGGTATGAAGAGGCTCTAGCTTTTTTTCACATCAATCTTTGTTTGTTTTCTTTTTTGGTGCGCTGTGGCACTGAAGTTGGAGGTAGAAGTACTGGGAGGAGTTACATATAGGCGGTAGTAGACTGTGGCGATGACTGATAGATTCGAGTTTGGCTCGTACTCAGTGCTTTTGTTATGATTGACTGCACTTGGTTTAATTAATTTGGCAGAAGGCACTTCTGTGAAACGTTGAGTATGAATGTATAGTTAATGAGACAACTATATGTGCGAACACGCGAGGTCAGTAACTTCCCTGTAAGCCCCAGACATTTCCCTTCAAGATTCACAAAAACAAATCATTAGACTGGCGTCTGATATGGATGAGCTCTGGTTTTGAAAAAATCACTCTTTTTTCAGGTGCAACCACTTTTGTTACCCTTCTCTTTCTTCCACCGTTCCCTACTTTCGCAGCCATTCGCAGCCACCTTTTTTCCTCAGATGTTCCACCAAAACTACACTCTGCCAGATTAGAATGATTTTTCTTTTTCCCTAAAATTTCAATCTCTCTCTCATTCTCTATCATTCTCACAACGACCAGCCGTACCTGAACTTCTCTCCAGCATAAACAGCCTTGTCGCCCAAGTCATCCTCGATTCTCAACATCTCGTTGTACTTGGCCACACGCTCCGACCTCGCCGGCGCACCCGACTTGATCTGGCCCGTTCTCAACCCAACAACCAAGTCCGCAATGAACGCATCCTCCGTCTCTCCAGAGCGGTGTGAAACCTGCACACCCCAGTGGTTGGCGTAGGCCAACTTGGCCGCGTCAAGAGCCTCGGTGATGGTCCCGATCTGGTTGATCTTCAACAAGAGCGAGTTGGCTGCGCCCTGGTCGATTGCCTGCTGGATTCTCTTGGTGTTGGTGACCGTCAAGTCGTCGGCGATCACCGGCACGACATCTTTGATTTTGGGCAAGAACTTCACCCAGGACTCCCAGTCGTCCTCTGCAAAAGGGTCCTCAAGCGAAACGATCGGGTACTCTTTGAGTAACTCCGCGTACAAGTCGCCCAACTGCTCGCCCAGCAACTTGTTCTCGTCCTTTGGGTTCTTGCTCTTGAAGTCCAAGTCGTACTTCCCGTCGATGAAAAACTCAGACAGCGCAGGGTCCAAAGCGATGCCGACCTTGCCCTTGTATCCGGCTTTGTCAATGGCCGCCACAATTAAGTCCAAAGCTTCTCTGGGAGTGTCCAAGTCAGGAGCAACTCCACCTTCGTCCCCGACGTTTCCCGCTGAGGAACCGTACTTCTCTTTCGCCAAAGATTTCAACGCGTGGTACACCTCGGAGTCCCAGCGAACAGCCTCGAAAAGCGAGGGAGCATGTAAGGGCACAATCATAAACTCCTGGAACGCCAAGTTGCCGCCGGCATGCACGCCGCCATTCAACACGTTCTGAAAAATCGTGGGCAACACAAACTTCTCGGTGGACTGGCCAGCAAGCTCAGCAATGTGCTGGTACAATGGGACCTTCTTCTCTGCGGCGCCTGCTCTGGTGGCGGCCATGGAAACACCCAAGATGGCGTTGGCGCCCAACTTCAGCTTGTTGTCTGTGCCGTCCAACTTGTTCAAGAAGTCGTCCACCTGCTTCTGGTTCTTCAAGTCCAACTTCGCCTCGATAAACTTTGGCGCAATCACCTCGTTGACGTTCTTGATTGCAGTCAACACGCCCTTCCCCTCCCACTTGCTCTTATCTCCGTCTCTCAACTCCAACGCCTCGTGGATACCTGTGGAGGCACCCGAAGGCACAATTGCTCTGAACTGGCCATATTCGGTGAAAAGGTTGACCTCCACCGTGGGGTTACCTCTGGAGTCGTAGACGGTGCGAGCGTGGATCTTAGTAGCGGACATGAAGAAATGTTCTGGTTTTGTTTGAGTTTGTTTTTGTTTTTTGGTTTGATTGGGTCAGTTTGACTTTTTCTTATGTCTCCAGAATTACTGTGGGAATGCCGGCCTTATATAGTTCTCCGGCGTTAGCAAGCAACTGCGGCAGGATATCTAACCATGCGGGTGACACAAAAGGAGCTGCGAAAAATAAAGGGTCAGGGAAGATCAGATCATGAAAAAAAAATCCGAACATGAAAAAAAATTGGGAGACAAGAATTCTCGGGGGAACTTGTTCCAAACAATTCAACTCTCCATGGTCTCTCTGAACTTATCTCCAAACAATGATATCTTTCCCCATTGCAGTCGAATTTCCATCTCCACTGTCAGTCTCCCCCGGATCGATCGGGCCTGTCTAGAATCACGTCAGCTGTTATTCTGCATAAGTCATGTGGTCGTATTTTCTGGCCCCTGGAGGGAAAGAGACAGGTGAAGCATAGAATTGAAACCAAAAGAAGAAAAATAAAAGAAATGTAGACATCGTTCTGCTTGACAGCTGATATTCTCTTCTTTTGAAATTATTTTCTCACCAATAATTCGAATTTCCCCCAGTTCTGTGTCTAGATGGGAGATTGTGGAACGCACATGTGCTAATTAAACCGCGCAGAATGTGGAGTCATGGCTGATTTCTCCGGTGCAGTCAGACCCTGAGACAAAAGCAGCATCTGATGAGATGCCGAGCTTTCTTGGGGGGGAAAAGTTAAGAAACAAAGAAAATAGAAAATAGGAGAGTCTGTGTCTATATACCTCTGGCGGTGTCCCATACTCTGGGGTATCATGGCCTCCTACCACTTTTCCAGGTGCAAACTCTTGGCTGCCATTGAGCCGGTCATGCCGAGCCAATGTGGGGCCGATCGCAAAATGACCAGACCTAGGAGTAGTCACATAGGAGACACAGATTAATCCCTCATTTGTATGTATATAGACCGTTCGGGAGAATGAAAATCTGCTCTCGAGA
The DNA here is from genome assembly GCA_030579155.1 of Sungouiella ecuadorensis. Classification (NCBI taxonomy): domain Eukaryota; kingdom Fungi; phylum Ascomycota; class Pichiomycetes; order Serinales; family Metschnikowiaceae; genus Sungouiella; species Sungouiella ecuadorensis. Next base: position 334,469 of record JAKUAF010000010.1, on the reverse strand, counting down.
CTCTGGAAAGATATCATAGTGCAGTTTGACCCAGGCTACCAGACACAAGTCAAGATCTGGTACACAGTTAAAAAATTTGACCACAACAGAAGGTCCATAACAGAAGGTCCACAACAGAGGGTACCACAAAAAAAGCTACACCAAAAAGCTTCAACACTAAAATTTAAAGGGAGTGTTCCGGAAACCACTTCCAATTTATACTCTTCCAATTCAAAGCACTCCACAGGTTTCCTTGATGAACTTTTTCTGGAAGGGCAGGCGCGAGCTCGATTGCCCCGAGGCTAACGGCCCCCCGCACCTCGCCGCGCAGAAACTCTCGCGCGAAATCGACTTGGCCCGCGTGCGAATCAGACTCTACTTAGACAACACAGCTGCACACCAGCTGCCGCTCGTTGGCAGTATCTTCAACTTGCTCGAGGCCAGACATGACCAGGAGTTCTTGCGGTTGGCTAACAAGCACGGGCACAACGTGGCGCATACAAATGTCAAGTACCAGAAGGAATTGGTGGTGCTCAACAGGGCCACGCTCCAGGATTTGTGTGGGTTCTTGGACTATTTGAAGGGCGCATTCACGCAGTGGAAAGTGCGGCGAGTGATTGCGAAGAAGAAGGAGAAGTCGCACGATGGCGCGAAAATGGGGCAGGATCCTCAGAATGGCCCCAGTCTTGTGTCGGAAACTCGCGCTTTCGCCCCGGCAGACTTGGACAGCGCCCCGGATTTCATAGTGGACCCAATCAGCTTTGAGATCTTCCACGAGCCCGTGATAACGCCCAGTGGCATCACATACGAGAAGTCGGTGTTGTACGCTTATTTAAAGGACCACAGGTTCAAGGACCCCATAACGAAGGAGGTGTTGACTATGGATAAGTTGGTGCCGAATTTGGCGGTGAAGGAAGCCGCGACTGCGTTCTTGGCCCAGAATGGAATTTGACTGGAGATTGGGTTGGCCCCAAACGTTATGTTACACTAGAAATGAACGACTTTACGACACTCAAGAGCAAAAATGTAGTCCGATGTTCTTTAGAAAAAGACCGTTTGTATTCTTCAGGCTGATACTTGGACTGGCACATGAACCCTAGAAGCACCTGGTAAAATGCTGCCATATGTGAATATATTCGATGTATACTTTTCATAATCTAAGTCCCCAGAACTCATGTAAATTGTCTGATCCAGAAAAACTTGCATTTCTCAAAGCCTAGGTTTGGGGTAGTAGAACTTGGACAAGTCATCTACCGGCGTTGGTTGCACGCCTAGCGTGTGGTTTTTCTTGAAGTTGTCGCTTGAGGTGTAAAGCTCGCCCTTTGGAAACTCTGCTGGCGTTGGTTCCCCGGCGCGCTCGGAAACCTCAGAAACAAATTGGCTCTTGTCGAGTTTTGCATCCACATTCGCGATTTCGTTGGCAATCTCAGACAACTCGGCGTGCTTTTCCAAGAAAGAGTCAACGGCTTCCGAGCTAATGCTGACGTCGTGCTTGTAAATGTAGTTGTGCACCGCAGAAGAGAGCAGTTTCTTTTCATCGATCTCCGTAGGTTTCTGGGAGTTCAAGTACACATACAACTTCGCGGACTTCAGAGCGATGTCAATGTCGAAGTACTCGTTGTAAAACTGCAAGAATTCCTCCTTGGTGATCGAGTCCAACTCCTGAGCGTCTTTAGCCTTCTGACTGAAGTCATAGTACCCGTCGTTGACCGCATTCCAGAATCTCCCGGATTCTTCCGATAGGTTCTTGAGTTTCTGGAGTTTCTTGGCCTTGAGCGACTGCTTGAACTTGGCAAATTGCTCATCTGTCAACTCCTCGCCGAGATTCTTGCTCTTGAACTTTCTCAAGAACTCCTCAATTCTGAACTCTAAATAGTTGCATGTTCTCTCCGACTGCACAAGGAATCTCAATCCAAAGTAGGATCTGCTCAGTCTGTAGCCGGAAAACACAACATAGCCCAACTGCTCTTTCGTTCTCAACTGGTTGAAGCAAGGCTCGTGGACAATTGTGGCCAATAAGTCTGTGAGAATACGCAACCTGTTGTTTTCTGGTGTGAGCTGGCCAACCTCAATGAAGAGCTCCAAGCACGAATTGACATTATTGGCATCCTGGAGCGGCAACTCGTAGCGCACGTGCTCTCCCGTTTCCAAGGTGAAACTCTTGAACGAAATCTCCTCTCTGACTTTCTGCTCCGATTTGTCGATTGCATCAAATTTCTCAAAAGATTTCGAGACCAAACTCTCGACTTCCAACGCGTTGGAGTAGTCAAAGTTGCCCACCGCAAGCGTCTGCACATACGTTCCCTGCTCCCAGAATTTGCTGGAGAATTCCGTCAAGTCCTCAAACTTCACGTCCTTGATCACCTCGAGCTTGTCGATATCCGTGTAAGTGCGCTCGTTGACCAACTGCAAGAAGTGAGTGCCGATCTGCGAGTACGGAATCTCGTAGCCGAAGTTCTTGAGCTCCTGCGTGACTTTATATTTAATGGACTCAAACCTTTCTGGCTTAGGCGTGAAGTTCACGAAGATATCCAAAACCTGCCTCAAGAACTCCGGTAGCTTGTCGTTGTACCCTCCGACCTTCAACGAGAAGCCGTCTCTGAACTGCTGGATGTGGAGTGACAACCCCACAATGCTGGCGTAGTACTTGATCTCGTTGAGCTCATCGTCGACCAACTCGCTCAACAAACTGCCCATCACCACGCTCTCGATCGACTTGCTGAGAGTGGGCACGTGCACGGTCAAGTTGATGTGGCCCTTTGGCACGCGGAACTGGTCGTCCTGCTTGAACCAGACCTCGTGCTTGTTGTTCTTGCTGAGCAAGTATGGGTGGCCCAAAGGTTGCTCGGATTTGTCACCCTTCACGGTGAAATCTTGAGGGATGAATTTATTGGGCACAGGCAAGTGCAACTCGGGATTGTTGCCTGCTGCTTTCGCCCTCTCCATAAGTTCAGCTGGAAGATCCCCGTATGAGTATTCTGTCCCGTACCATTTCTCCTTGTTGGGCAAATCGGTGAGTGTTTGCGAGGTCAAAGTCAAGCGGAAGTTCTCTGGAGTCAAGTAAGAGCCGTATTTCTCGATCTCGACCGGGTCAAATTCTCTCACAATAGACGAGTTGAGCAAGTTCTCGGGTGGAATGTACGAGTCTTCAGTGAACTGGTACAACTTGCTGCTCATCTTGGATACCGTGGAGGATGTGCCCAGTTTCTGCTTGAACCTGAAGTTGATCTTGGACATGTCGCTGATTTCCTTCCAGATCCACTCCTGGGGCATCTGGTTTTTCAACATGGAGAGATACTCGAACACGTGCACGACAATCTCCTCCCAGTGTTCCAACCCCAGAGGAGTCAACTCCAACTCCGTCATGAACAAGGAGTTGCCGTGGCACACCTTCATTCCGCCCGAGCTGAGCTCGTTCACCCAATTCTTGCGCTTCAAGAAATGCAAGATCGAACCCTTGGCCTCGTGGCCCAAGAGGTGAGAATAGTATCCGCTCGGTTTCAGCTCCCAGTTGCGCTCCTGGTCGTCAGGCACCATGAACGTGAGCTCCAACTTGTGCAGGTCCTTGATTGGCTTCGCCCGCGTGAGTTTACCGAGTTGGCTGGGCTCGAAGATGGTTTCCCCGCCGTACGAAGGTCTGGGAAGCTCTGTGTTGGGCACCTCGGAGAACTTCAGAATCGTCCACAGCGTGAGCTCGTCCAAGCTCTCTTTGCCCAAAACCACCAAGCTCATGATGTTTGCTGAGTACTGGTTCTTGTAGAAATCAAGCAAGACGTCGCGCACGTTCAATCCAAGGGCCACGGGCTCTTCGTGTAAAGTATGGTAGTTCCCCGTGGAGAAGCCGTTGTACGGGTGCTTCGGGTTGCTCGTCAGCTTGTCGAGCTGGTACAAGCGCCACATGTCGTTCTGCAAGTTTTTCTTGTTCTCGGAATCCACTGCCCTGATCTCGCGGTCCTTGCAGCTCTGGCTGAACAACGGTGAGATGAAGAACTGCGCAAACCGGTCCAACGCGCCCTCCAAGTGGTCAGCGCTCACCTCGAAGTAGTAGTTGGTGTGCTCGGCAGCAGTGTATGCGTTCGAGTAGCCCGAATGCTTCGACAAGTAGCTCAGGTACTCGTTTTCCTCTGGGTACTTGGCCGTGCCCATGAACAACAAGTGCTCGCAGAAATGCGCCAAGCCGGGCACGGCGTACTTTTTGTCGGCGAAGGAGCCCACGTTGACGTCCAAGGACGCGGCGGAGCGGTCGGTGTGCGGGTCGGTGATCACCAACACATGCAAGTTGTTGGCGTTGAGCTTGAGCAAGCGGTAGGACCTGTCGTCCAACAAGGGCTTCTCGATGGCGGCGTCGTCGGCCAAGATAGTGTACGGGCTTGACATTTTCGGTTTGAATTTCTGGAAAATGCTGGAGAAGCTGGAGATGGTGGAGTGGTACCTGCAACTTCTGAGCATGAATGTGGTTACACCGTATACAGTAGATAAGGCGCGAGCAGAGGGGAACAATGACGTGGATGCAAAAAAAAAAAACGTGAATGAAAAAAAAATGAGTGAAGGAAATGATATAAAAAGAGTTGGAAATTGGGTTTGGCCAGAGTGAAAGCGTTTCTATTGTTGGATTCTATTGTTGGATTCTATTGTTGGTTTCTATTGAGTGGGTCTTGTGGTGTGCCTCTGGCCCGCCAGTGTGGAGCACCAGAATAAGACAGATTTGAAAAAATGAAGAAACCTCAGGAATTGGAAATCTCTATTTTTTCTGAAAATTTCTCTTTTCTGCTTCCTGTTCGCATCTCGAGCTCAGCTCAACTTCTGGATGTTCTCCATGAAACTGCTCACTATGTACTCCACCAGATCCAACTTCGTGAACGCACTCACCAAAATCGGGTCGGCGCTCAGCACCTCGATTTTCTTGTTCACCATCACCACGCTGCCATTGTACGTGACACACCGCGTAATGTAGTCGTGCGCTTCGTACTTTGGCCGGAGCAGGAGGTGGTTGAACACATTGCCCAACACCGAGTCTTCTCTTTCCGGCAGAGGTGTCTTGCGCTGCTTCCCGTGCGACATGTCGTCTCGGACCTGGTCCACGTACAGTTTCCCCGACTGCGGGTCGATCTCGCACCACGGTTTTTCCGTCACTTTGTGCAAGTCTTTGAGGTCCAAGCACACTTCTGCCTGGCTGATGTAGATATCTAGCGCGAGGGAACTTGGAAGCTCAGGATCGAAGTTTCCGGCGGGCGAAACGTGCATGGGGAACACGATTTCCGGGTCAGTGGGGAACTGGATGCAGTTCTTTGCCGTCGAGAGTTTCTGGAGGAGCGAGTTGAACACCTCGATGAGCTCAATGTGCTGCTGTGAATGCGTCTCTCCGTTTTCGGGAACACCGTCGAAGATCAGGTCCGCCTGCACCATGAGCGTGATTGCAGCATCGATGTTCTGCTTGGCGGTGATGATCTGCGGCAAAAGCACCGGTTTCGTCAAGCTCAATCGGCTTACTACCCTATTGAAGTTTCTGTCCTTCAAATGCACAGCCATTTTCGTGATGTACGCGCCGTCCCTCACCACAATGCCCTTGAGCGCTTCCAGCTTCCCGGAGGAAACCGGGAGCGTGATGCTGGGGCCGCGCTCGATGCGGTTGGCTTTGTCCGGGTGCTGGGGCGAGTTGTAGAGGATGAGATTGGAGCAGATCTGGAGCGCCTCGATGATCTGGGGAAGCTCTGGTTTCACGACCTGCTGGAGGAGCCAGTGGAGCTCGCGGTCTAGACTGGCCGATTTGAGCTGGCTGATGGTGGTCATTTGTGTGCAAGAAGTGTTGAAGTATGGAAGTTGGAAATGTGGGGTTTGGGGAAGAAGTAAGGTGTAGGAGTAAAGTGAGCCTGGTGTAGGATGTAAGTGCAGTATGGAATAGGGTGGAAAAAGAAAAGAGAGGGATGTGAACGGTTGGTGATTGTAAAATGAAGGGTTTTTATTGGGCTGAGCAGCGAGTTTGGATTTCTGTTTTACTTTTGTTTTGTTTCTTTGGGGAGTTCTGGTAATTGGGAGTGTGGGTTTTAATGGAAGTCTGGTGAATGTTTCTGTATATACAGCTAATATGGGTGAGTGAGGCAGAACTGGAAAACACAAATACCTGCGCTAAAAATCGAAACTTGGATGAAAGTAATTGAGAGTTCATTATATGGCCCCCATAGAGTGTATTGAAAAATCACATTTTCCCACTTACTCCAATTTTTGATCTGTATGCTATAAGTTTTGTGGTTTCTGTCAAATCTTTCTTGAGAGTCAATTCGCACCTCAGTTGGGTGCAAATTAGCAGACGATGGAGAAGCGAGGAACAAAATAAAAAAAGAAGAGAGAAGCAGTCTGATGGAAAGTTGGACAGCGGTCTGAATTATCAAATAGTCTCAGATCAGATCGAGGGTCTTTATGAGATTTTTGGTGCGTTACAGATCTTCCTCTTAATTTACTTACCTTCATCTATGATCGATCTGAAATGGAAACACAGTCAGTCAAGAGAATGCCCCAGAAATAACACTTTATTCCCTGAGACATTCTCTAAAGCTGAAATGACAAGAAACAAGGTTCGAGAAACAAAACTGGATTTTTTTGGCAGTCAGTTTCGGAGGTCGAAATGTTTTAGACTACTCAAATGGCTGTACAATCTGGCAGTGTGAGGTGATTCTCTACTACAAGTTCGAATTGTATCATTGAAAAAACTCCGGCCTGAAGATTTTGGCCAAGTTGAAAATCCACATGTAAATCTGATTGAGTTCTAAGATTCAGTATTTCTTCAAATTGTTCCACTATGTCTGGTTACTGTGTCCTGTCTGGCATGTCTGGTGTGCTATATAGAGTGCACAACACCAACAGAAAAAATAAAGTCGTATCATGCACATTGCGGAGGAACTTCCCCAAACTGCAAATAAGCACCCGAAAAGATAAAACCGTGAATAAATTACACATCGGTGACGCCCGTGACCCAAACGTAAACAATAATTTCCGTGTAGATACGCGAATTGGGGTGGCGAGTGGCTTGATTGGCCGAGAGGGCAAAATACTGCAGACAAGCCATTTGTGGTAGTCGCACGACTTAGGCTTGCTCCTCCTCCTCGCAACATCAACAGTTTCCTCCTTCACACACACCTACTACTTTTATGTCCAGGATCTGAATACTGAACAAGACTACCAGTTGTGCAGGACAAACTTTATATCCACAACCAGTGTTTGACAGAGTTTAACAAATCCAACTAAACAAGTTCAAATTACGTGATAACTTTGCAAAGTAAAATTCAAGCGATTGAATTACCCCTTTCAAAACACCGGGTAACTTTTCGAAAACAACAACACGTCTCACGTGGTTCTATCGCTGTTTGAAATAATCAAAACAACAACCACCACCACCACACCGGAAAATCATGTCTGGGCCCTCAACTTCCAATGAACGGTCCACTGGCCAGGGTTTAGCCCCTCAGCACCAGCACCTCCAACAACAACACCTCCACCACCAACAATTGGACCACACCACTGCCGCCGCCATTGCCTTGGCTAACGGGCACGACTTCCCCAACCCAGCTGTGATGGGCCACCACGACGACGATAGCCAGTACCACCGTGGCGTCCACTTGAGTGCCGCCGCTGCGCAGATGCAACAACAACAACAATTGCAACAGCAGCACTTGCAGCAACAGCACTTGCAGCACCAACACTTGCAGCACCAGCACTTGCAGCAGCACCCTTTGCACCAGCAGCACTTGCAGCAGCAGTTGCACCAGCAGCACTTGCAACAACAGCAGATGCCCCAGCACCAGCACATGGGTGGGCTCCCAACTGCCGGAATTGACTACGAGAACGGTGGGTACCTCGTGTCGAGACACGGTGAGGGCGACATCATCAAGACTTTCTCCAGCAAGCAGGAGTTGGTCAAGTATGTCAAGACCATTCTCAACGAGGAGGAGCAGTGCAAGATTGTGATCAACTCCTCCAAGCCCAAGGCGGTGTACTTCCAGTGTGAGAGATCTGGCTCTTTCAGAACCACTGTCAAGGACGCCACCAAGAGACAGAGAGTTGCTTACACCAAGAGATCCAAGTGTGGCTACAGGTTGGTGGCCAACTTGTACCCACCGGAGAAGGAGAAGGCCAAGAAGATGAAGAAGGAGCCCAACGAGTTTGACGGCTACGAGGACGACAAGAAGGACTCGGAGATGTGGATCTTGAGAATGATCCACCCAGCTCACAACCACCCTCCTGAGCCAAACTTTGCCATGGTTGGCGGCAAGAAGAAGAGAGCTAAGTACACCAGAACCTTGGTGGAGAAGCCTTTGCACCGTAGCGGCACTAATGCTGCTGCCGCTGCCGCCGCCGCCGCTGCTGTTGGCTACCAGCCAGAGCTTTTGGACCACCACCACCTCCAACAGCAACAGTACCAGCACCTCCAACAGCAGCCTCAGCTTCACCACCCCCACCTCCACCACCCACAGCACCACCAGCACCACCACCACGATGACGGCTCTCACCCATCGGTGCAGGATGTTGCTGTGATTGCTGCCATGGAGGCTGCTCCAGGTAACCAAGGCTTGCTGAATCCTCCCGTGGACCCCAGCATTGACGCCAGTGTCGATCCAAACGTGGACCCAAGCGTCCAGCAACACGACCACGCCCACGGTCACGTGTAAGGAGAGAGACCTCTGTGTACCATATTTGCCTTCGTCTAGTTCTTTTGAAGTGCCGTTTTCTACTGGATTTTTCTACTGTTTGTTTTTTTTTGTGTTCCAGTGTTGTTCTGTTTTGTATGATTAATAAACAATTGTTAAAGCGTGGGTAGTCCCTTTATCACCATTGTATCTTCCACTCTTGATCCTTCACCACTAACCAATCTTCATATCCAATCTTTATTTATCACCGGTTTATCTAATGTACAGATACTATCTACATTCTTCGCGAATTCCGGCTATTGTTCGCGCTGCGCATCTCATACTGTACCAGACTTATCTTTATCGCAGTCTGGGGTATATTACTACTCGCGGAGATGACTTCAATTGTTGATAAGGTCAAGCATCGGTTGAACTCGAGGAAAGACGAGAACGGGAATGTCGAAAAGGGGAAATTGTCCAGAACTTCGTCGCTTCGATCGACCCTCTCGCGTACTCTTTCCCGTAAGGATAAGAAGAAGCCAGGGCCAGGGGAAGACGACAAGAAACGGTACAAGAAGGGCAACCGAGATCGATTTTCATTTGAAAATGCCTCGAGAGAGTCGTTGGTCTCGTCTCTGGCTGCTTCCAAGCGGGTCCCCAGCTACAATTCCAGTGTTAACTCCAAAGCTGCCACACGAGTAGATGTTGCGGAGAACGAGGGTGGACAAGGCACAGGAGGGGTGAAAATTGGCGGAGAAAGTGAGAGCGAGGAACTGGGAAAGAAGGAACTACCAAAACGAAATTTGGAGAGCGGAGCAGTGACATTGACGGAGATTGGTGGAACTGATAAGAAGAGTGGAGAGCAGGGAAAAGTGGGAGAGCCGGGTAAACTGGAAGAGCCTTCCCAGATGCCAGATGTACAAGATAAAACACTGTCAGATTCAAATGCAGCTGGAAAATCTCCAACGGAGGAGAGTGGGGCCGAGGGAATTGTGCCTGAGCTTATCCAGGCCAGTTCTACGCCTATCCAGGAGAACACCGCATTTGACCCAACCTCACCGCAGTCTGTGCGGATCGAGAACGACACTGAAGCTGAAGCTGGAAACGAAAATGAAGTTGAAAATGAGATTTTGGGACCTGTGGACGAAACCGCACCGTTGTTGGCTGCAAGTGACAATGCCACATACACAAACTTCAGCCAGAACTTCCCGCGCGACTTGGAGCGCAACCAGGCCCGCGAGAGGCGCGGGTTTGGTCAGAATCTATACGATTTCCTCTTTCGGGAGAACGCATGGACGACTTTCTTCGTCACTTTCTTGTTGGTGGTCATTGCAGTGACGGCATACAGCACATTCACCAACATCGGGAGTCTCCTCGACCAGGCCGTCCGGCCAGACATACAGAGCGTTTCTGTGCTTGACATCACCGATGACGGTGTTTCCGTGCACGTGATCGGGTCTGTGTTCGTCGAGTACGAGGAGATCGCCAACTACTTCTACCGCAATGTTCTCAAGTTGGCTGGTCTACTACTTGGCGGAGTGACGGTGGTGCCGCAGAACGGGTGCAAGATTTTTTTGAGCGGAGACCAGTTCCCGCAGGCGCACGTGCTAGATGTGTTCCCGCCCGAGCAGTCGGTGGACTTGGTCGACCGCAGAATCACCGAGATTGACTTCATTAGTGAGGCCCAGTTGGTGCAAGAGAACTTGGCCGATTTGACGCGGGCGTTGCTCAGTGTGGACACGCTGGTGCCCTTGGAACTCGACGTGGAGATTCTTACGAGCCCGAAGGTGAAGGCACGCTGGTTCCACTTCGCTTCTGGCGAGATCAGCATAGCGCACCATATTCTGGTCCAGGCGTCCGAAATGAGATTGCCGTTGCGAGTTGACGACTTGAATGTGGAAATGAGCAACAGGTCCGTGGCGCTCGACATCTCAGCTTCCTCAACGAGAGAGCTCCCGTTGCAGTTTGAGCTCGATTCTGTGGAATGGGACGCTGCGCTTCCTGATTGCTCTGGCGAGTCCACAATTCTCGGCGAGTGGGTCTCCGATCCTTTGAAATTGGAGCCAAATGAAAGATGTTCTGTGTCTGTGCACGGAAAGGTTGAGAAAGTACCGGATGCCTTGCTCGAAACTTGCGCTGATGGTGTTTCTCCCTTTAACAAGTTCACCAACGAGCTTATAAGCGACAACATCTTGAAGGTTTCTCTCAGAGCGAAACAAAGCAGGAAAAACAAAAACAAACTTCCGTCGTGGCTTTACAACGTGATATCGCTGACGTTTTTCCCCATCGAAGCTCCGGTGCCCACCTCTCAGACCAGTTATTTGGATTTGATTGCAAACTACACCTTGGCCAATATCTCGCTCATTGTTCCAGAGAGTTCAGCAGGCGTATCAACACTCTTAACTCGAATCGGCGCAGATATCGTGTTGGATATCGACCTTCCGTTCCGGGCATCAAACGTGGCCGCCTCTGTTTCCGATATTTTGGCCACATTCACCGCTCTGGATGAGAAAGAGAAACTTTTGGAGGTCAGGTCAAACGGACAAGACTCAGTTGAGTTTCTGAGCTCAGACTCACTGTCTGGTGTCTTGACTTCGCATTCTAGAGATGCACAAGTTGAGGTGTTGAGTCCATTGAAGGTTGGCAAACTCATCAATGAATTCTTCAAGAAATTCAAGCTCAACATCCCAGTATGGGAGTTCATCTTGCAGCAGGGAGATTTGCACCTGCCCATTCTCGATACCCAACTCCGAAACTTGCATTTCCAGCACAGAAGTGAGCCAATGTACATGAACGAGGACGAAGGCTTTTTCGACAGACTTCTCCGCATGATGGATGTGCACATTGACCGGGTCTTCTACGTGGATCTGAACAAGACACATGTGGAGCTTGTCATTGACTTGAAGATCACCAACCCTTTGGATGTGCTGCTTCTGGTGCCTAATGACACTTTGGCATTTGGATACTTGTACAACAACACAGATATCGGCACGGTTTTCTTTGAGAACGTTGAAATTCCTGCGAACGCCGAGAACTTGGAATTGAGCTTGGCGATGAATCTTGCATGCGAAACCAACGAGCAGAGAGTTTTTGCAGAGGAGTTTGTTAGCAAAGTGATTTCTGCAAACGAGGGCACACAGTTGGGCGTGAGGGGGAAATCACTGAGTAATCCAGCGTTGACAGCCTTGCTTGCTGAGATTGAGCTTGACAACTTGAAGTTTCCAGTGCTTCACTTTGAGAACGACAAAGAGGAAGACGGTGGAGAAGACGACGAGAAACTGAGACGGAGCGAAACTTCTGTCTCCCCAAGATCTCTGCAAAATTCGCTCTCCGTTTTGGAGGACGAAGCGCCACTGAGCAAAAGCCCATTCCTCATCGATGCAACCATCCACGTGTTGACGTCAGAAATTGAGCTTACCATCTACAACCCGGTCTCGAATGCAGAACTCATGGCAGAAATCATCAAGTGCCAGGCGACATACAAGGGCAACACGTTGGCAAACATCGAGAAGTCCGAGTTGATGCTCATTCCACCTGGAATCTATAAAACGCCCAGAATCCCCATCAAGGTCTCGCAGGGCATTGGGTCTGACATATTGAGGAAAGCGATGAACGGGAAATTGTTTGTGGAGGTGACCGCGAGTCTTGGAGTGAGAATCGATAAGTTCTCCATGCAGCTTTTGTACCACGGCAAGGGGCTCACGGCTACAGTGAAACTCTAGTGAGACTGTGGTCAAATAAGAGAGCAGAGATGGTGATCAGATAAGAGAGCAGAGAATGTGGAAGTGGACGGAGGCAGAGGAGAAGAGCGGAGATAATTTGAACAAGATGGAAGCAATTTCTCATTTAGGAAACCACAAGCTTCGGATCGTCTAATTTTCAAATTTTTGCCGTTTTCTTGTCTTTTCCCTCCGCAATCGGAACCTCCAAGTGATTATCTACGGTGGCTGCAAGATGGCTGAGAACTCAGCATGGCCAGACCGCCCGAATCTTGGGATTACCTGCAGTACACTATCCCAACTGGGCGGTCTCACGTGACGTTTGTTTACTGAATTGGGCTAATTATAGGGCATCCGACGTGGCTTGCCCAAATTAGCCTGTACGCAGCCTATTGTTAAACATTCTAACATTTTCTCTCGCTACAGATCAAGAGAAATCCCATCCATTCGCTCACATGTTCAAATTCGCCACTTTGCTCGCTCTTGCCGTGGCCGTGCCTCATGTCTTGGCCACCCCTCCTGCCTGCTTGTTGGCATGTGTTTCCCAAGTCGAGAAGCAGTCCGACTGCTCGAGTTTGAGTGACTTGTCTTGCATCTGCTCCGCTGAGTACTCGGCCGTTGAGAAATGTTTGAACAGCATTTGCCCAGATGGAGACAGTGACGCTGCCATTTCTGCATTTGAGTCTTCGTGCGATGGCTACGCCTCGTCGGTGAGCTCCAGCACTTCCAGCTCCAAGTCGTCAAGCTCGAGCTCGTCCTCGACCACCAGCTCCAGCTCGACCTCGTCCTCGTCCTCGACCACCAGCTCCAGCTCCACTTCGACTTCAAGCTCCACCACCAGCTCCAGCTCTTCCTCGAGTTCCAGCTCCACCACCAGCTCCAGCTCTAGCTCCAGCTCCAGCTCTAGTTCCAGCTCTAGTTCTAGCTCTGTTGCGACTTCCAGTTCCGTCGAGACTTCCAGCTCTGCTGTGGCTTCTAGCTCTGCTGCTTCCAGCTCCGAAGCTCCCGTTTCCAGCTCTGCAGTTGCCTCCACTGAGTCTTCGTCCGAGACCACTTCGCCCACTGTTGCTCCAACCTCGACCGTGGCCCCTGTGGTGAGCTCCGAGACGAGCTCCCTGAGCTCGTTCACCGGCGTGCTGTCTGCTGGCGGAGCATGGAAGGCCGGTGCCTCTTTCGGCGCTGCGGTGATTGGTGTTGTTGGTGCTTTGATTTAGATACCCCAAAAGCATACAGCAGTCTGCATTTTAGTTAATATAGTGTACAAGAAAAGGTGTAGGGGAAGATAAGAAGGACAGGAGGACTGGGAGAGAAGGGAACAATCGAATTGGAGATTAAGAAAACAGGAAGAACCTAGAGAATTAGAAAACAAAAGGAATCTTAAAGAATGTTAAAATTCAGCGTGACAAATTGTTTTGTGTTGTGATGAACTTATTATGAAATGTGTGGGTCCATAACGTTAGTGCGAGTTTCAGATTTAACTATGGGCAGCTAAATGAACTAGCTTTAATTCAACAGTAGAACAGAGCCACTAGACAGAACTCGCTCTAATTCAACAGTAGAACAGAGCCACTAGACAGAACCCACTAATTTCAATTTGTTATACCACATTAGAAAAACCAGCCGTTATGATTTCCCCTCCTTCTTTCCCTTTCCATGTTTCATTTTCTTTTGTGGTTGCCGTGCTATTGTGGTTGCGGCGCACCGGTGCATATGGAGTACCATGTCAATCCTCGCAGAGAAGTCAGGAAAGAGATAGAAAACTGTGCTTAACTTGAAATTGGAAGCTTGCGAACGAAATATTACACCAAGCAATTTTCTCTGAAACAGATCTCAGTTTTTTTCCTCTTTGTTGTAGATTTCGTATAGGTCTGTTTGAGTGAGGTGTCCATAGTTAAGAAACAGCAACTATAGTGAGACACACAAAATCTTGGAACAGAAGGAAATTTCCAGATCTGAAGCAGAAAAAATGGAAGCAGTCCCACCGAATGATATATAATCCCAGCCAAATTCCAGCCATTCAAAACTCTCCTCTTACCTTTTCTGTGTGTTTCTTTGTCACCTCCAGCTCTCTGACTCTAATGAACAGTAATAACGTCGACGAGTAAAGATCAACACACTCCAACGGAACTCTACAATTCTACCAATCAAATTCCTTGAAATTCCCTGAAATTCCAGCAACTGAAAAAAAATCTCTCACATGTTTCCCCAAAAAGAAATTCAACCCGAGAAAACCGCAGCTTTTCGTCTTTGGGACACTTTCGCAGTCTTTGGGACACTTTCGCAGTCTTTGGGACACTTTTCTCACTTTTGGGATACTTGTCAGAGTCATGTGGCGCGGTTTTGGGACACTTTCAATGCGAGTCGGTTGCTGCCTCCCGGCACGCCGCCTTTTCCCCTCGAAAAACAAAAGATTTGGTGATCATCAAAGAAGGAGCTTAACAACACCAAAAGTGATTTTGAATTTTCGAAATCCCTCTGTTTAGTGCAGCTTTCACCTCTATCTGGTTTTTCTGATAAGCCTGTAGGTGAGCATTCTGGAACAGGTGGGGCATGTGCGATCCCTGCAGGCCAGAGATAGCTAATCGCGGGCTCCCCGAGATACCGACGGATGTCCCGCGGCACGATAAGTATAAATAGAGAGCGAAATCCCCGGTGGAGTTTGGGCAAGTGTTTTTTTCACAGTTTCAGAATTCGTCCAAGTTTCGGATTGAAACACAAAACTCGCACATTTACGAGTATTTATTCGCCACCAACAGCACCATTCGCTTCTTGGGTTTACCGCTGCATCTTGTGATCCACCATGTTGTTTAAATCGCCGCCAACCATCACCGCGAGACCGGTTCCTTACACGCTATACCACGCCACGTTGGTGCACACGCCGAAGTTGGGCGAGATCGAAATCTTGGTCGACATGCTCGTGGGCGTCAACCAGGACGGCGTCATTGACTTCTTACAGCCATACAAGCAGGGGAGCGACTCCCCTACGGAGTTCTTCAAAACAGAGGCACAGAAAAACAACGTCACAGTAAACTACGACCACTTCAAGTTCGTGGACCTCTCGCGCAACACGTGTTCCTTCTTGGTGCCGGGATTCGTCGACACCCACATTCATGCGTCGCAGTACCCGAACGTGGGCATCGGCAGCGAGTTGCCGCTCCTCGAGTGGCTCAAAAACTACACGTTCGCGTTGGAGAGCAAGTTCACCAACAACAACTCGGAGAAGCTCGACTTTGCCCGCGAGGTGTACCAGAAGGTCATTGCCAAGACCTTGGCCAACGGCACCACCTGTGCGTCCTACTTCACAACCATAGACTCGGACACCACGAACTTGTTTGCGGACTTGTTGGTGAAACACGGCCAGCGTGGGTTTGTGGGGAAAGTGTGCATGGACTGCAACCCGGAGTTTCCCACGTACGAGGAGCTGTACGACGAGTGCATGAAGCTGATGGACTCTGTGATCCGCCACTGCGACAGACTCAACTCCAAGTGCACGACCAAGAGCGATGTGATGATGGTCAAGCCCATTGTGACGCCTCGGTTCGCGCCCGTTTGCTCGAGCAAACTCCTCAAGAAATTGGGCGCCCTTGCCCACGAGCACAAGTTGCCTGTGCAGACGCATATATCTGAGAACAAGGACGAGATCAAACTTGTCAGTGACTTGTTCCCCGACAGCGACAACTACGCCGCGGTGTACAACGACCACAACCTCTTAGGTCCCAGCACAATCTTGGCGCACGCCATTCACTTGGACGACGAGGAGTGCCAGATGTTGCGCGAGAAGAACTGCTCGATTTCGCACTGTCCGCTGCTGAACACGTTCATCACAAGTGGCGAGGCTCCCGTCAAGAGGTACTTGTACGACGAGAAGTTGAACGTGTCGCTCGGCACAGATCTTTCAGGCGGCTACGAGCAGTCGATTTTGGGAGTGGCGCGCTCCTCGATCATGGTCAGCCACCACTTGGCCATGGACACGGAAGGCTCGGACCCACGGATCACTGTGGCAGATGCTTTGTACATGGCCACAGCAGGAGGCGCCAGGGCATGCGGTTTACAGGAGAACATTGGCAGTTTCGAGGTCGGGAAGACCTTCGATGTGCAGCTCATTGACTTGGACTCCCACAACTCGAATGTCGACATGTTTGAGTTTCAGAAGCCCGCCAGGGCCGTGCATGGCGAGAGAGATCCTGAGCACGAGGCCAAGGTGCTCCAGATGATCCACCGGTGGGTGTTCTCTGGAGACGACCGGAACTGCGTGAAGGTGTGGTGCAACGGGCGCATGGTTGTGGACAAGGCCGACCACAAGTGGGTGTACGTAAACTCCGACATGGAGTAAGGGAATGGAAGGAACAAGAGAGAAGAGTGTAGGAGCAAGATAGAGGAACGAGTGAGGAAAAGGGAGATGGCTGTAGGATAGGGAGAAGAGGAGGCCGTCATAGTATCTTATGCCACTTTGGAGGTTGTGACTGAATGGCTGCGAAATACAACAACAGGAAATGAAAAGTGCGTCAACAGAATCGAAGTGAAAACGACAAAATGAAAGAATCTCTATGACGAGTGTCAGTAAATGAATGCCGATAATCTCATGTCTGAAAATTCTCCTCTAATGTGTTCCATCACACCTGCCATATGCCGACTACTTGGTGTTCTTCCTGGAACATGTCACATTGTGTCATAGGATGTGCCAGCCTCACGGCACAGCCCCAGATTATGCACGAGACCAGAATGGTTGAGATCACAATGCAGAAGAACAAACCACAAATGCGAAGATAATCATGTAATAACAGTTGAGAACACCTAGATTGTGGCTGGCCTAATTTGATAATAACGACACTACGCGATCAGTTGGAGCACCAAAAATAAGTCACCAAAGTAAAGAAATTGGAACACCTTCTGAAAAGATCAAACTCTTCGAACCCGATCACCCCTTTTCAGAAGTGATTTCCTCTTTTCCTTTTTTTCTCTTTCTTTTTTTGCTCTTTCTTTTTTTTCTCTTTCTTTTTTTTCTCTTCCTTTTTTTTCTCTTCCCTTTTTTTTCTCTTCCCTTTTTTCCCTTTTCATCCCAAGGTTGTGTGTGGGGGCCGGTATACTGAACCAAGCCAAGCCGACACGGACACAAACAGGGAGCAAAGCCCTACCGAATGGGAACAAAACAGGAGTGCAAAGATCAGCGGGCGTTCTACAACCATGGATATTGTTATTGAAATTGCACACGGTGTTTCTAATTAGTGTTTTTACTATCTCTTGCAGCTATTTGCATCCGCAGTCCTCTAAATTCTCAGACCTAGATTCTCACTCACTTTTTATTTGACCTTTTCGCAACACCTCACTCCCTTCGCCTTTTGTGTGGAGGCTTCATGAGGCTGAGAGACACGGCTGGTGCGAGCAGACCGGCGGAGCGTGTTTGGCCAACTCCGATTGGCTGGAATTCCCATGTTCACTTTTTTTTAATTTTTTCCTCCAAAAATTTTCTCTGCTTTGCATCTGCTCTGACTTGGCTCGATTACCGCGACTGCCAAGTTTGGCCCGGTGGTACGTAATGTCGCACCACGGCTAGCTCGGCCTGACGTAACTGCGGGGGAATGCAAAATCAAAACGAGAAAATTTTTGGAGGAAAAAATTAAAGAAAAAGTGAACATGGGAATTCCAGCCAATCGGAGTTGGCCAAACACGCTCCGAAGGGAAGCTGGAAGGGATATGCAATAGCAATTTCAATTTCACTTCGGCCTCGTTGTTTCCTCGTCTCCGGTTAGTTCCATGTGTGGCACGGCAGCTAAGAAATAGTTCGCGACTGTTATTCGCTGCGCTATGCGAGATCTACAATTTAACCAGCACAAACAGAAAGGACAGAGGACGTGGGAAAGCAAGGAAAAAATGAAATTTCACAAAATTCGATTTCAGCTCATGAACGTTTTCCCTTCCCATTTCCATTTCTTCTCTTGCAATTCCCTGAGTTTCTTTCCTCCATCGCATTCCTTGCTCTTTGTTTACCCAAGTCTCTTCCTGTATTTTCATCTCGCCCACTACTTTGCCCAATTGGTAAATTCTGAAAGCCGCGGGACTGCAGACACTCGACGCTACTATAGTGAGGATGATCTATTGTGTTTCCCTGATCTGGTTTCTACGGTATTTTACTTTTCCCAAGACACTTTCAATTTGTGGAATCAACTGCTTGCCACACAAACACTCTGTGGATTTCAATTGGAAACCCCAGCCCTTCCATTATTCAATCCTCTTGTTTTCTCAGGTTTTCATTGCCCTGACCACAGTCTCTCTTTACAAATGGTCTCCATGAGATTTGGCGCTCTCTCGCCCAAAAAACACTCGAAACCGGTCACACGCGACATTTCGCCCCCGGAAGATGACCCAAACCAAGTTTCTCCGGAGCTTTTACCCATAGTCACGCTTATTTCCGCCCAGACACACAGAAGATACCACGAGGGCATTTTCATGCTCTACTACGACTTGAACGGCGACGGGAAAGCCGCAGACAGAAAATGGCTCGAGGTGTACGGTATATTGACGGGGAACCAGTTGGCGTACTGGGACGCGGGCAACTTGGCCAAGTTCAAGGACTCCCCGGAAAAACTATTGGAGACTTCCAGCAAGCCCAACTACTTGAACTTCACAGACGCCATGTTCAACGCGATGGCAACACTCCCAGCGGCTAAACAGCTGTTGGAAAACGTGATCATCGTGCTGACAACCTTGAAAAACAGGTACATCATCCAGTTGCGCTCGTACGACTCGCTCAAGGACTGGTACTTGGCGCTCCGCTTGGCCACGTTCGAGTACCAGCTGCTCCAGGAGGCGTACACGGGTGCGCTTTTGTCCGCGCGCGGCCTGCGCTTGTCGGACATCAAGACCATTTTGGCTGAGAAAAGATTCAACCACGAGGACTGGGTGAAGATCCGGTACGGGTCTGGAATGGCGTGGAGACGGTGCTACGCGGTGATCGAGCCGTCGACGGTCCGGAAAAAGCAGTTTGTCCCAGGCAGAATGCTCTTGTACGAGTCCGACAACGTCAAGAAGAAAAACGTCATTGGCGTGATCACAGACGCCACGCTGGTCACCGCGGTCTACCCGCAGCTGCACTTTTTCATCGACAAGAGCACCATTATGAAGCTCGAGGGCTCCATCAACTTCAAGCTGCCCTCGGTGAAGCGCACCAAGAAGTCAGATGCAGATTCCCTGGAGACCTCGCTTTTCATCATGCCCGAGCAGCACCTGAGCGTTCCTGGCTTCGACACGTTGATCCGGTTCTTGATCCCGCTCTTCGACTCGTTCGGCTTGTACGGCCGCCCCAAGAGATTGAAGGCAGACCGCATAGACCCCGACTCGCTCGTGTTCGGGTTGCCGACCTTGCCTCACGTGCACTACCTCAATGTCGAGGACGCGCTGAACTTGGTGGCGCTGCAGCAGTACCTCTCGTGGGACCAGGGCGTATGGCGCGAGAACTTCAAGAAGATCTTGCGGCAGAAGTTGGCACAGGGCTACGACGGCTGCGGCAGCTCCCGTGGGTTCAGCGGCGCAGTCAGCTCGCTCAGCAGCCCCCGTATCGGCAGCCCCCGTATCGGCAGCCCGATGTCCCTGCGCGTGGCCAGCTCGACCATGCAGCCCGAACAGGCGCAGTTGAGACTGGTGTCCGGACCTTTACCGAGATTGAGCGAGCCACTCCATCCGAATGGATCTTCGCAGAGAGTCGCTCTGGCGGGGGTGCAGACGCCGAGAAAGCCAGACGCCGGCACCTCCTACGGCATGCAGGAGTCCGTGTCTGGCGCAGGAGGAGTAGCTGGAGTTGGAGTTGGCAGACCGTCGGGGCTTGCGTCCGCCGCGCCTGTCAACGCCAGCGACAACTACAGGTCGCACTCGCCACAGAAGCACGGACGCAATGTCAACAACTTGGCCATCAGCACCGACGAGCAGACGCGCAAGTCTGTGCAGTTGGCAGACATCTACCACAAGTACCTGAAGATCCAGACGCCGTCGGACCGGTTCGATGACCGCAACAAGATCTTGAACGGAAGCGCCGAGGAGATCGACGAGAACGTGCTCCCCTCGTTGATCCGCAAGAAGTCGTTGATGCACGGCGGCATCTACCCGTCCAGCGAGAAGCACTTGATAGAGAGCAGCGAAAGCGAGGCGTGCGAGGATGACGAGGACGACGAGTCCGGCGACAGCATCTACAAGCCCGAAGGCGCGCTTAACTCGGTTTCGGGCGGTTCGGGCGCGTTGAAGGTGCCCCAGTACGAAAACAGAAACCTGAGCTACTCGTCCGTGCAGTCTCCGTTGACCCAGTACAACGAGTTCAACAAGCAGTTCTCCGAGGCCGTGGAGCACCCCAGCAGACCGGACATGCGCACCGCGCGCCACAAAGAGGACGAGAGCGACGACGAGAGCGACGACGAGAGCGGCGACGAGAGCGGCGAGTCCGAGTACTCAGACCTGCAGTCGCCGCCGCCAGTGCCCTCGCACGGCATGTACCCACGGAGCCCCGAGAAACTGCCCGAGAGACCAGCCAAGCAGCTTCCGCAGATCCAGCAGTTGCTGCTGTTGCACGCGGCGCAGCCTTTGCAGAAGTCTCATGGCGGACAAGTCTACCTGTCTCAGCCAGAGTACCCCTCCGGATCTCCGCCTGGTCAAATGTACCAGCAGAAGCCGCAGTCGCACGTGCAGAAGTCTCAGGCGACCACGAACTTGGCACTGGCGCTCAGCAACGGGCCGCAGATGAAGCCCGACTCAAACAAGCCGCGGTACATCTCGTCGCCCAACTCGCTGCAGAACCAGCTCCCCAGATTCGACCTGAGACCGCCTCCGCAGGTGGCGGTGACTGCTCCACAGGCTTCTAGCCAGCCAAAGCAGTACCGGGCCAGACAGGACGGAAGGCAGGAAGTAAGGCCAGAGGTGGATTACGGAGCCAAGCGCGAGTCACCCACGGTGGCTCCAACGTCGGCTTTCAGAGTGCAACCCCATTCCGGGCAGTACAGACAAGGACAGCCACAAGGACATTCACAGGGTCTGACTTACCAGTCTCACCAACAGGGACAGTCAAGACATCCTTATGCGCAGCGTGTGGAAGGCAGACAGCAACAGCAGGCCTACGGGAACGGCCAGTTCCAGAGACCACAGCAGTCACAGCAGCAACAAGGATCTTACCAGCCACAGCAACTCCAAGGGTCCTACCAGCCACAACAACAAGCACAACACCAGCCACAACAACAAGCACAACACCAGCCACAACACCAGCAACAGCAGCACCAGCAACCACAACACCAGTCACAGGGAAGACCCTCGCAGAGCAACCTCCGCTCGTACGACAGCTCGCAGCAGATGTACCTGATCCAGGTACAGCCAAACTTCCAGAGACAACAGTTCCCACAGGGACAAGCACAGCCACAACAGCCACAGGGACACAGCCAGCAGAGTCAGCAGAGCCAAAACGGGCAATACCAGCAGTTCAACCAGCTGTATCAGCCACGCCAGGGTCATGGCCAGGGTCAGGGCCAGGGTCAGGACCCACGTTACGTACAGAACCCAAACCAAGGGTACATGAGAAAGTACTAGAGAAGACGGAATTGAGATTTGGCAGGGGAAGTGAAAATGTAGTGAAAATCAAGTGAAGCGATGATACAGTGAAGTGAAGATCGAATCGGAAGATGATGGAAGGTTTTCATGTTTCTCAGACCGACTGCAACTGAAGTTTCGTGGACTAAAGGCAAAAAGAGAATTGATTTTGACAAAACAATGCGAGCCTACGCCTCCCCCGCTGCGACGTATTTATTACATATGATCAATATTACACTTTTTTCAAGCACATGAGAGGCACAACTCCAACGGAGCCGCCAATCTCAACCGTGGCCCACCCGTCCGGGTGCACATGCCTCATCACCACTTCTTCCCCGGTGCAGAGCGAGAGCTCGTCGCCCAAGCGTTTGGCGTAAGGCTTCACCACCAAAAACTCCATGCCCACGTAGTCCTCCGCCAGCTTCTCAACAGACAGCTCCAGCACGGCTCCGGGCAGCTTGGACACGTTCTTTTGCGCGTTCAAATGGAATCTCTTCAAGAACAAAGGCGACTTGAACTCCCTGGGAGAGCTTGGCCACTCAGACCTGCTGATCATCTTGCTCAACCTGTTGAGGAATCCGGGCTTCTTCTCGGGCGAGACAGGCCCAGCCTGCCAGTGGGGCGAGACATTCTCGCATTTTCCAAACGCCTTGATGTTTTTGCCAAACGAGTTTTTCTCGTGCTTGTTCAGGGTCCCGTACGTCTCCACATTTCCAAAAGTCTCCAGATTCGCAAAAGGGTCAATAACACCCTGGGTCTCAGACTTCTTCAAGTTTCTCGAGTGCTTCGCACCGAGATTCTCCAACTTGAGCGTTTCGTCAGACTTCTTGGCGATTCTCTTGTGGAAAAAAGACCACGCCAACGCAGCAACAATGCAGAGCGACAACACCGCCAACGGGATACCAATGGCCAACCCCAAGGTGGTGGAGCTGGAGCTCGTGCCCGAGAGGCCGCTGAGGGAAGCTGCAAGCGAGGAAGCGCTCAGGGCCGTGGTCTTGGAAGCTGAAGACGAGGCAGACGAACCTGTCGCAGACAAAGTCGAAGACGAGCCCAACGAAGCGGCAGACGAAACCGAATCCTCCACAGCCGACGAAACAGCAGTGGCAGCAGCAGTGGCGGCATCAGCAGAAGTCGTGCTGCTTGCAGCCTGTGCAAGCACGGTCTGGTAGACATAGTGGGTGGTGGTGGCATCGGAGCTCGAGGACAGTGCCGTGGTGGTGAAGACGAGAACGATGGTCAGTGTTTGAGCACGGCGGAAAAACATTGGGGTGGGAGGCTCGTGTGGGGGGATGCCTCAATATATACTTTTCGCATGTTTCAGAGTTGATGCGGGTGGGTGCAAAATGCAACACATCTGAAACCGCGCGGAAAAGCGAGGGACGGACTGAGCGGGAGAAACAAAAAAGAAGGGAACGAGGAAATAAGGAGGGTTGCGTCTCGCTTCCTCCTCGATCCTTATTTTCTTCTTTTTTCTCAGATTTCCCATTTTCTCACCTTCCTCACATCGGAAGGATCTGCTCTTCCTCACCCACTATCTCATGCGAGTTCGGCCCAAGTACAGAATTGAAGAACTTTCGGTATATCACCACCGCCACCGTGCACCCCAACATGCTCCCGGAAATTATATCCACGAAATGGTGGCGGTAGTCCTGGACACGTGACAAGGCCACGTACGCCGCCAACACTAGCGGAGAGGCCGCAACCAAGTACAAGTACACCGGCTGCGCGGCCACGTTTCGCAGGAGCTGCAACTGGCCGAAAAGCCACATGGCCAAAAACAAAAACGCCGAAAATGAAATCAGCGAGTGGCCCAGCGGCGTCAGCCGCATCCCGTCCGTCAACACACGCGTTCCCATGGGCGCCGTGCACACGCCCACGTCCACGAAGAAGTCGGTGGGCGTGCCCAGTTTTGGTCCGCAGCGTGCCAAAAAGTCCGGTCTTGGCCGCCCGACCCAGTTCTTGAGAATGTCGGTGATCACGCCGTCCACCGAGACGCTCAACGCGACCGCCAAAAGCGACACCTGCAAGACGTGCCAGGCGTGGTCCTTGTGGTTTCTGTGTTTGATGAAAGTGACCACGGTCATCACCACGAGGGGCACCACGGCGGCTATGACGAGACACGCGGGGCCCGACACGCGCTCGTGGGTGGCGAACGGGTGCTGGATCGTTGGGTCGGACAACTTGAACTGGCGGTTAAATGGTTTGGCGTGCTCGGCCACGGCGAAGAAGTAGACGAAAATGACAAAGGCACAGAGCCAGTCCGGCACGTAGCGGCGGAACTTCTCCAGGCGGAGGTAATGGGGTAGCGTCATGGGGAGTACTTACCTGTTGCTACTTTTTCTTTTTGAAAGCGCTCAAGAGAAAATGGTGGTGTTGTTGGACTAAATAATAAAGTGAAACTCACAGTGTTAGCGGCATGCTAGGCACTATCTGCAGGACATAACGAATACGGGCTTGTTGTGTTGGCGTGGCTAAGAGAAGCGTGGGTGGGTTTTCGTGCAGTGTGCGATTGTGGCTACGGAAGTGCCAACGTGAAATTCGGAGACATTTTCTTTGAAAAATATCCTCCATTTTGGACTTTTCTCGAGCTTGTCGTTTCGGTATTGTTTCTTTCCCCACACGCCGCGCACACTAGTTTTTGCCTAGTCTGGCCATTTAAGAGTACATAATATGCCATTGAGTGAGGCGCGCTAAGTGAATGGCGTAAGTGAATGCCATAAGTGAATGCCACCAATGTGCCATTAAGTTCGGCACATTCGATTGTCTACCTGATACTGTCTCAACTCTAGTCTATCATAATGATCTATAAATTTTCGTTATTTCTTCTTTTCGTCAAAGCCCAAGCCCGAAACTGACCCGCGCTTCCCGCCTTTGCCCGAGCTCACATTGAATCCATAGAAATTGCCTTGCACCTCCAAAAGAAGAAAGTCGATCAAATTGAGCATGTTCTTCAGGTGGAAGTAGCTGGGCAGCGGCAACGAGTCGAACTCCGCCACCGAAAAGCTCATGATCTGCTCGTTGCTCAACTCGTACTCTCGAGGAATCCCGCCAGCGCTTTGCACAAGAGGCCGCTCGATCTTCTTGTTGGTGTACATGTCTGGCTTCTCGTGCGGCAACACTGCGCAGAGCCAGATTCTCGTCTTGTAGATTTTGAAGAGCTCTTTGATCAACCCACGGAAATCGATCCGCTTGAAGTTGGCGAAGTAGTAGAAGATCAACTTCTTAAAATCGCACTGGTACTCCACATTGATCAAGGTCAAGTCATTGTTGAGCCCGAGCTCCTTGATCTTGTTGTAGCATGTGATGAACGCCTTCTTCTCCTCCAAGAACTTCCCGCTCAATTTCTGCACTTCTTTGGGTGTGGCAAATCTCAACACTTGTTTGGTGGGGAGCGTGATGATGAACTCGTTATCCTCGTTGGAGTGGTTGTTTATGATCGACAGCGCCTTCAATTGGGTGGAATGCGTTCCTCCACAGTGGTTGTTCTTCACTGATGTTCCGCCGGAACTGTCAATTATGGTGAGCGACTTCAAGTGCTCGATTTTCTTGAGAAAGTTAAACAAAATTGCCATGTTCAACGATACGAGCGGCTCCAAGATCATCACCAAATCTTTGCCACGGTCTCCGTCAACAATCACCAAGTCGTCGTGCTGAAGCAAAATATTGGAGTTGCTGGGGTACGACAACAAGTCCAACTTCCCGTTCTTGTTGATCACCAAACAGAGCATCTTGTGGTTGAAAGTCAAGTTATTGAGGTTTTTGATGAACGTGATCAACTTCAACACCACCTCGTTGCTCAATAAACTCCTAAGTTTATCCATAATCTCCCCGCTTACTTTCACATCCTGAAAGTACCGCAGAACGGTCGAGAAAATCGTCTTGAGTTCTGCCAGCGCCATGATACATTGGTCTTTCAACAAAAGACCGTTGTCGAGCTTCATGGTCTGGCCGTTGAACGGAGGAACTGGAGGCCCCACTGCCGCTTTGGAAAGCGGGGAAACATTGCTCAAAACGTTCAGATACTCTGGGTGAGCACCCAAGGGGGGGCTCAGATACGACAGGAACTGCGAGAAGGGCGTGTGCTGGTAGTGCTGGGGCACCAGAATCGTCTGCTGCGGCGCTGATTGGAAGTCAGCCAATTGCAGCGGGCGGCGGGCTTGAAAGTCCGAGAAGTTTGCGTTTAAGGAGAAATTCAGCAAGGAGTCCGTGAGCTGGTCAAAGCCGTAACCGCCATGCCCTGATTGATTCATCAGGTAGTTGTTGGCGGCGGCAAAAGACGCCAAGGACTGTTTGTTGTTCAGCGGCTGGGAGATCCCGCTGCCGGCAAACGGCTGTTGCGAGCTCCGTGTGAACGACTCGGCGGCAAATGATGGTCTCCTCGAGGAAATTGTCCCAATTCCACCCTGCAACTCGCTGGGGAGCGTGAAGGCGTCAAACTGTGGTTGTTGCGTGGCGTAGGGGGAGAACTGCGTGTATGGCAGCACCCCTGAGTTCAAGGGAGGAAAATTAGCCGCCGAGGGAAGCTGCGAGCCGGTGTATGGATGATTGAGTGGCGAATGTGGGTCGTTCTGGTGTTCCAACATGGACAATTTAGATCTCAAGAGATCGTCAAAGTCTGACGAGTGCTGGTCCTGAAATTGCAGTGCAAATTGGGATTTCGGGTAAAACTCAGACCGGTTATTCGTGGTTGAGTCATAACTGAAACTTTGGCTCAGATTCTCGTCTGTTGTATTATTCGTTCGACTATTTGGCTTCACGCCTGGGGGACCCAAGAAATCTGGAACGTTCAAGCTCATGTGCAGGCACGGATTAAAAGCTTATAACGGATTTCTGAAAGTCAACTTGTGTAAGTTTCAAATCTCGATTCTTGAAAAAGACTAACGTATGTTTTCTAATTAACAATTGGGTTTCGAAAAAGTTGGAAGCAATGCAAGTGACCTAACAGACTGCACACAATCAGAGTGGTTGCGCGAAAACTGGGGCACACGTCATATGAAGATTTCCAAAGCCTGTGGGGAGAAGTAGACGAAGGTGTACGGGTTTACTGTGGGAGGCAGTGACCGAAAGTGGCCAAATTGGTTGGGGAAAAGCCAAAAAAACGCGGGAATTCGTGACCGGGAATCCTCCCTCTATTTATATTGTTCCACAATATTTTTCCTGCTTCTTATCTGATGTTGGGTGGCTTGGTCTGCCCCGGCTATGGTGTACGGGTGTGTCGTGGGGTCTGTGCTGGACCAAAGGAAGAAATTGCCTCGGCCAACGAGAACAATAACAATTTACGAATATGAGAGGTAGAAAAGACCCGTACATTTCTGCAAGAACCTGCAGGATACCAGAAAGACGACAGAGGATCGTGAATTTGTAGGCATTGTCCGACACGTTTTTTTTTGCAGTCAAACAAATGTCCACGCTGTTACAGAACCAAAATTGACCTGTCAACCTGGTCACACTCAGCAAATCAAAATTCTTCATTAGTTTTTTTTACTTTCAAGTTGCGCTCAGGAAATTGCTGCCAAATTTCCCCACATTGTCACCGATCCCCGTATCCCACTCCGTGACAGCCGTGACCGTCCCAGACAGACACTCAGAGGGAAGCGGGAACAACCCAAAGCATGGAGTTTACACATGCAATCGTCAAATTCGCTCAGCTCCAGTTACCCAAACTCGTAATACCCGCCCAACTATCTGTTGATCCCCCAAAACACCGAACTGACATCATCCCACCAAAACACCTAAACCCTATAAGCTAAAAGTACACCACACCAATCGCTTTTCACATGCATCTTTTGGCTTCACTTTGGTGGCAGCGACTTTGCAAATCCCGTGCCTGCTTTTGGCGGGTATTTTGTGTCTGTGGAGTCGTCAATTGGCGAACAAGTGCACCAATCTTTTCTGTCGGTGATGTCCATCACACTCGAGATGTGGGCGCCGCAGCCGGTCCAGGATTTATGGTGGCAAATTGCACAAATAGCAGTCATGCACATGGTGTTCAATCAGTAATCAATTGTGAGTGGAAAAAAAAGTGTGTGGGCGGAACCCGGGGGGATCGCCTCTTTATATAGTTTCCGAGATTGCCTAACTCGGCATGCGCATAAAAGTATCTTATCAAGATAAGCACTCGTACCATTGCGGGGGACCAAAACAGAGGGAGACAAGATATTCTCTTATTCAATTGAATTGGATGACTTGAATTTCATTGATTTCCTCTCAGTCTCAAAATCCCCAGATCGTTTCTGTCTCGATTCAATCGGCATGATTTAGTTTTGCTGTTCTCGAATGTTCAGGTCCAGTGTCCATAATGGAAAACCACGCAATTTCTCGTTGCCAAAACAGCCGCTTTTGCGCTTGTGAAAAGCATCTCCGAAATTATCCGGAGTGCCAGCAAATGAGCTATTCACAGCTAATTGTATACCTGTTGCTCTGGTTCTGCACGCTAACTTCCGTTCCTTTCCGTTGGGATGTAGAGGTTTGTTACACTATACTGGACTTGGCTGGAAACCCGAAAGACGTCAATTTTCCATTGAATGAAAATTGGACACTCAAAAAAAAAAACAAATAAAAATTCTGGTTGTGCGAGACTCAACTTCATCCTTTTGAAATTTCTCTCCTCTATTTTTTATCCTTTTGGTTTCTTGATATTTTGATCAACTCCATGATCGATTCTCAGCTTATTGCGGGTTTAGAATTCCGGTGCTTATCGCGAGGCGAGAGTGAATCAGCCCGACATGTTTAGCTATGAGGAGTCCACATATAGCGGAAAAACAAACAAAAAACAAAAAAGCATTCTCAAAATTCATGGGGGGATTGCACTTCTTTATATGTTCTGTAACCACCATGGTCGATTTTCTAATTGTGTAATTTCCCTCACCGTTGCCTTTCTCTTCCTCAGTTCCTCCCATCTTATCGGAACTGTGCGCGGAATCTCCATGACAGATCCCGGTAAATGAATTCCGCCACACTATAAAAGCCATAGAGAGCGAGCGATTCCCGGAATTTCCATCCCCACAAATACAATTTGATCTCATTTTTGATCTCAATTCTTTATTAATAAAAAATGGGACAGGCTGTTTCTGCGCAAAAGGACTTCACCCACAAGGTCTCGATTCCAGGCCAGGGCACATTGACAGGTTTTGGATTGAAGTCCTCGACATCCGAGAACATTTCCTCTTTCAGATTCGGAAAAGTGCCATATGCATTGCCTTTGGGCGCCAAAGACAGATTTAAACTTCCCAAGGCAATTCCGAAAAGTTTCGACTATACTGGCGAGTACTTTGACGTTGGCTTGAAGGGCCCACAACCTGCCGTACCAAATCCGGCTTTCAACTATGTGAAATCGCCCAGCGACGAGGAAATCCAATATTTGAACATTTGGGTTCCCAATGCGGAACAACCAAAAGACGGCTGGCCGGTCTATATTTATATTCACGGCGGCTGGTTGCAGTACGGGTCGCCCAGTTTGCCAATTTTCAACACCAACGAGTTGTTGGACGAATTCAACGAAAAAGTCATTTTGGTGGTTCCAGGATACAGACTCAACATGTTTGGGTTTTTGTCTAGTAAGGAGTTGTTGGAAGAAGACGAAAGTGCGTCCAATTTTGGGTTCTGGGACCAGAGATTGGCCATGGAGTGGGTTTACGAGAACATCGAGCATTTTGGCGGCAACAAGGACAAAATCACGCTTGGTGGAATTTCTGCTGGCGCCTACTCTGCGTTCTTCCAGTTGGCTTACGAACTTTACCACCCAGAAGCCGCGCAGATCATCAAGCAGCTTGTCTTGCACTCAAATACTCCATATTCGCAGCCAAAAACCATCGGGGAGTGCCAGGCGCAATTTGACGAGATTATCGATAAGTTGGAGATCGATAAGAGCTTGAGTGGCGCTGAGAAACTTGCGCAGTTGCGGAAGTTGGATTCTGGCTTCATTGAGGATTTCATCCCGACCTTGAATTTGCACACTTTTAGAGCTGTCACAGATAACAAGTTTGTGTCTGAGGGAATCATCAAGGACTTGACGTCCGGCGTTTTCTCCCAGAAATTGTTGGCGAAAAACATCAGAATCATCTCGGGAGAAGTGGACAACGAGCCGGTAAAGTACTCGTTGCTTTACACTCCGCACTCTCTAAAGGAACTCGAGCTCCAGATCCACAACTACTACCCGGAGAAAGTCGTCCAGCCGCTTTTGGACTTGTACATGCCGGAACCGTTGGACGAGTCCGACCCAGATTTCCAGGAGAATTTGAGGATTTTGTATGGCCACATTATCTCCGATGGCCAGGTGTATGCTTCGTCACGTGGATTTTTGAACGAGCTCGTCAAAAACGGGTATCCGCTCGAGAAGATTTTCAGATACAGGGTCGGATACAGGGCCAAGTGGCTCGATGCTCACGTTGACCCCAAGCACAAAGTTCCGCATGGTGTGGATTTCACTGTGTGGTTCTACGCCTTGAGAGAAGGATACACAGAAAGCGAGAGGAAGGTGGTGAAGAACTGGGTCCAGCCATATATGAAGTTTTTGCTGTTTGAGAAGCCCGAGTGGGAGAATTCGGAGATTTCCAAATTCAGGTATTTCCAGCCAGACGGGGGAGTTTCGTATGTGGAGGATCCAATCTGGGACTGGAGCATTAAAGTCGCAGACACGGTTTTCAGTGCGCAGCAGTAGAATCTAGAAGACTTTTGGGAAGAGAGATAGAGATGTTTGGAAATGAGTAAGAAAAGTTTTCAGAATTTGGAGTTTGTAGATGTGGAATTTGGCAGTGGAGATTAGAAGTTGAAGTCTGGAATGAGAGTGTAAACTGACCAATGGGAGGACAGAATTGAGTTTTGACTGTGGAAGGTAGAACGGGCAAGTTAGTACTGTGCGCTGAAAATGAGGGATTCGGGGGTTTCGAATGATAAGAACTCTGGAGACTTTCAGAAGTTCTCATGAAATTTTTGATCAAAACATGTAGTTGGAGTGGATTAGCTTTGAATCTTCCTTCCATTCCTTTGGTCTTGCCCTTTAGCTCTTTTTTTTTTTTTTTTGATTTTCAGCCCTTTTATTTTTAGCTCTTTTATTTTCGGATTCTGTATGGCCTGGCCGTGAATATTTTCTGGCTACATCCTGCGTGCGTGAGAAACATCCGAACTTTTAAAAACCAAAAAAACGAAATTAAGAAAATCAGAAGTAAAGAAAAAGAAGCTCGTATATTCCACACTGTTCTGCCCCACGATTCTCGACTGAGAATTTCCATATCCGACCAAGATCATCGCTCCGCGTTTTTGCGTTCCCCAGATTCACTATGATTTCATATTCTCTCCCCAATAAAAATTTGCAAACGCGAGTCTCGTAATTGCTAAGCCACAATGGCATGAAAATGGCACTTTTCGGCTGCAACAACAGTTACACCGTTCAATGGTAGATACGAACAGAGGAAACTTCCGAAACGGTAATTAGTATTTAAACTTTACGGGCCTTTGCCATGTTGGGCGACCGTCTCGAATTAGGTAATGTGCTGCTAAATGTCATATCACAATGTGCAGGACAAATACAACTTTCTCATGAGGTTAAAGTGATATGTGTAACCCAAAGCTATAGTCACCTAACTTCGATCGGCCTTCTAGAATACACATTTCCCAAATATATCAACGCGAGTTTCTGAAAATAAGAATACTCCCAAAAATTCACACTTTTACGTCTTCAGATCGGCGCGGCTGATGCTCAGTGCTGCGAAACCGGATGCGGATGCCAAAACCGGCAAATGGCACCGAAGAAAAAGTCACTGGGAAGAGAAAGCTTCAGGAATGTTCGCTCGGTCATTTGGACACAATCCCGCATCTCCGGGTCGAGGGCCAAGCCAGGGAACCAGCTGTTGTATGTTTGCTCCTACACACAAGCGTAAAACAGTAGTGTGTCGTTTGAAGTTTAGGGCCGGTTCCAATTCCACAGTCCTGCAGACACACCACAATTTGGCAGCTGTGCGTAGACTGCTGTGCGTAGACTGCTGTGCGTAGACTGCTGTGCGTAGACTGCTAGATGTATTATTTCGACCCTCGTGGGGGCACAAATGCCTCAGAAAAATTTCAGAAGATTGGGCACTTGAGGACTGAAGAGACCGGAGGGCAAAGTTTAAAGGTTCTCTTGATACTTTGAGCCAATCAGAAACCAGCACTTCCCACTTCCGGCTTCTTTGGCTTTCCAGCTCATAATCCAACTTGACAGATGCAATGCGTAAGGGATGTATACGACGAGCACTCCCGTAGCGGGCGTTCTCGAAAACGTTCAACATTCGAGAAATGCGTTATTTCTCTTTTTTTTTTACTCTTTCTTTTTTTTCTTCGAAACTTTTGTCTGTTTCTCTTTCCTTCGCTCTCTAAGGATGATCCTCAAACCTTTATTTATGGGCATTTTGGCTGTCGCCAGTCTCGGACACGGAGATAGCATACAAAAGCTTATCAGTGGGAATATTCACGATTCTTCTTCCGGAATTGTGAAGGTGGAACGCTTGGTTGTGGGTAAGTTCCAGCACAAAATCGATTTCCCGGAGTTTACTTACTTTGCAGACAACCACTACAAAACTGTGCAAGAGGCAATACATTTACTTGCAGATGCCAGGAAAAACGAGGCATACGGCGATTACATGTACTTGTGGAGTTTTGCGAAAAGAAAAGGAAACATCACGCTTGATTTCGACTCGGGTTTTGTACGTGACTTAACGTTGGTGGGCACAAAAGACGCAGTTTTGCCTCTACTCATATTCACCACAAGCAACAGCGAGCTCCGATCTTTTTATACGAATTTGATTCTCCTAGACACGTTGGCGTGGAGAGAAAGCGAGGAGTTTGAGTTTGTGAATCAGAGAACAGGAAGAACAGGGTGATCGCAGGAGAAAAGAAAATACATTTTAGACAGTGGAAGTGGGAAGGAACTGACTGGAAAGTGCGTGCAGATGCACAAGGAGGCGCCAAATTGGACTGTCGAGGGCAGGCAAATTGTGTGAGTTTGAGCCTCGAGTCTTGAGCCTGTTCGTCCGACAATTACAGACTAGCAAAACTCCGCAACTCGAAGTCAATCTGTGAGGTCTGAAGTCATAACAGGAGCCCACAGTCGCAAATTGAAAGGCTGAGAATTTCTGCCCTGCCAAACTGAAAGGCTCAAAAATCTGAAAGGATCAGGAATTTCGCTCTGCCTCGTGGTGAGCGTTCCTGCTGTCTCTAGCAAGGAAAGCCAGAAGTCCAGGTTGCATCCAGAATCTCCTCCAAGCACCCAAATGCATGCTTTCAAATGCATAAAAATTAAACGCAGACAAACTCATTTGCCACACGATCCAAACGCCGATAGATATTATACCTAGACTTGACAAACACCTTCAAAGCTGTAGCATGTAAACAGACATGTTTCCAAAGCTCACTACAATGAAATCCTGCTAAGTTCACCTCCACCAACACAAACAAACGAGCTTGTCCTCAAAGCTCCTTCTCGATTTGCCACGCTCGTACTTTTTTGCCCCAAATCACCGGCCTCCTCCCCGGCCGCCCCATTTCAGCCCTACATTTCTCAGCAATATCATTTATTCGATACTCACAAGGCACCGCCAACCTGCTCTCTGTGAGCCTCAATCACGTCTCCGTCCTCCAAATCCAAGTCCTCTGGGGTGTTGTCTGGAGACACACGGGTGCCGTCAATCAAGAATCTCAAGGATTCCATGGACTTGCCCTGTCTCTTGCAGAAAGCCTCCATCAACCTTCTCATTGGGGTTGTTTTCTTGATTTTGAAGAAAATCTCGGCGGTGCCGTCACTCACCTTCAAGTTGATGTGAGTGGTTCCATCTGCTTTTTCTTCTTTTGGTTGTTCAGACATTGTAGTAGTAGCTTGATAATTTTGTTTTGATAGCGCTGAAATCACTTGTGGGTGTGTGCAGGTAATTTGCCGTTGATAGGAAAGTCTAGCGAGAATGCGATTTTCAATATGGAAAGAACAAAATGGCAAAAAAACAAATTAATAAAAAGGGAAGATTTTGGAAAGTTGAGGAATTTGCTGGATTGCCTGCTTGATTATGTCAACTGGTGGTGTCCTTTGATTGGTGGATAAGACTACATCCTGTGGAGACCAGTAGATCTGATATTCAATTTCATTATATGAAATGTTTAACTTCTCGACGGTGTTTTCCGCCTAATTAATTTGTCAGCGTTTCTCTCCACGATTTTACTTCATGTTGCTGGCCTGGAATCTGGATATGCATATGTTTCAGTTGCGCCTGCATGCATGCATCACCATACGGTTGCAAACTGCCAACACCAACCCTACAATGAGCGTGAACGTCCGAAATTTCAGAACTTTTAAAATGCTATGTGTCATTTCTTTTCGTCTGAAAAATCCATCATTTCATCAAATGAATTTGTTTTTCTCCTCAAACCGATATATTCTTTCCACTGGATTATGTTTCATATAGGTCTGAAGAATCGGATCTCACGCCAATCACTAAACAAAACCCACAAGCAATTCAAACCCTGATCTTTTTTCCTTCTCCTCACTATTTCCTTTCTAATTTCCCAAATACTTTTCTTTTCATGAGAAAATTCCTTTCCTTTTGGGAACTTGTCTCCCAAGTGTGGCTCTCTGAGCCTATGGTAATAATGGCCCTTGTGATACTCAAAGTGTACCTCTTCACACGGGTGGTGATAGCGGCTATTTCCTCTTTGGGCGACGTCGCCTCGAAAGCGTGCCTGGATCTCAACGACTTGCTGGACACCGTGTTGAACACGCTGTATTATGTAAGCATGGCAACCCAGGATCTGATTGAGTATGCTATGGACTTGGCGGTGGATTTGGCCAAGGATTTGATTTCAATCGTCATTACCATGGCCAAGTCTATGATCAAATTGCTCATTGAGCTATACTTGGGCACTTTAGCATGTTTGTGCACGGCGTTTGTGAAGGGCTGTCTTGACTTGGTTGAGGATCTCATTACCAGCATCACGGAGTATGTCCAGGATGCGCTAAATGCGGTGATTGCGGCGATAAACACCATCACGGGCAAGTTGACGCTGCTAATCAACGGATTCTTGAAGGGAATCGCGGCGATAGGGTCGCTCTTCCTGGACGACTCGGAATCTATTTCCGACACAATCTCCAACTTGAATGTGACAATCAGTTCGCTCAGCGACATCACAATTCCGACGACTTTCGCCGACGCAATCTCGAATTTGTCCGATAGCATTCCGGACTTCGAAGACGTGTTGCTGAATTTGACCGATATTGTCACAGCACCACTCACGGTTTTGGGCGAGGAGGTGCTGCAAATCGCAGTGGACGAAACTTACGACAATCCGTTCTCGGAAACGAACTATGACGTTTTGAAAGATACCTGCGATAAGATCGAGCAAGCTTTCGAAGATTCTGTTAGCGAGGCACAGAAAATCTCCAACTGGATCTTGATCTCACTTGGAATTGCAACTTTCCTTTTGCTCTGTTTCCTCGTGTGGTCAGCTCGCCGGAAATGGAAGAGAACGTCGGCTATAATCGACTCCTTGACGTATGAGCACCTGCAGATCGCCATTGCCAACCTTATTCAGCAGCACAGCCATCCGTTGCTCCATCTGT
The DNA here is from genome assembly GCA_030579155.1 of Sungouiella ecuadorensis. Classification (NCBI taxonomy): domain Eukaryota; kingdom Fungi; phylum Ascomycota; class Pichiomycetes; order Serinales; family Metschnikowiaceae; genus Sungouiella; species Sungouiella ecuadorensis. The sequence goes on along the minus strand of JAKUAF010000010.1, from coordinate 299,010 downwards.
TCGTGAAAAACTTCGATCCGAGAATTCAGTGGTTGGTGTACTACACCACAACCCCAACTTTGGCCAGATGCGCCATGATTGGCATAGTTGGCGTTTTCGGGTGGGCGTTGCAGCTGATGGTGTTAAACTGCATTGAAAAACAACTTTCTGACTTTTCTGGTTCGGCTGCAACTTCAAAGTATGCAGATTTGGTTTCTGAATTCGCCAACCATACGTCTGCTTACATAAGCAGCACTCAGGACGGCGTCAACGACGAGCTTTTGCAGCCAGTGACAGATTTGGCCACAGACTTATACGATGTCATTCTCGACGCAGAAAAGGACATAAATTCGACCATCAATTCCGTCTTTGGCGATTCCATTTTTGCTCAGCCACTCCAAACAATCATATACTGTACGATTGGCCGCAAATTGGAGACAATCGAGGAAGGCTTGGAGTGGGTGATCAGAAACGCCCACTTGAATTTGACGTCGTACACGAATCTGTATGTGGATTCTGCCAGCGAGAATTCCGCCACTTCCATAGATTCCGTCAGCTCAGGAATTTCCGATTTAGTAGATTCTGCATCGTCATTGGTCCAGGATTACAGAGAGACGTTGGAGATCGAGCTCATCATTGCCCTTACCTTTTTTGGCGTCTGGATCCTCATGTTTATTGTCGGATGCGCCATTCTCGGCTGCCGGGAGTATACTCGGCCCGATATCCAGCAGCAGATGATCAGTGTTCCTGCGCCGTTGAATGAGGATGAAAAGAAGGAGTTGGGGTATCCATTTCGAGATCCGTTTGCTACAACCGCGTCAAGCAAGTACACCGACTTGCTGAATAACTGAGAGCCTGGGAATGAAGACGCTCGCGAGAAATCAAATCAACTGATCAGAATACATGTCACTCATTTTGAAGATTATGAGGTAATGATGATCTCTTATTCGATCCCGTTTCTCTATCTCTTTATGTTTTTCTTAGATGTCCAATTTGCTTCAGTTGTCCTCCTTGCTCTGACTCTCGTCCATGAACTCATCGTAAGAACACTCGAAATTGTGGTTGCAGTCTGGGTCGTCTGAGTAATTGTCCCTTTCGCTTCCATCAAAATAGGCTGGCTGGTCGTCTTTGGGCAAATTTTCATCGTAGCTGGACATTCTTTCAACCTCGTAAGTTTCAGTTAAAAGTCGTTTCGTTTTGTCCAAAATCGATTTTGATTCCCGCGACTGTCTCGCCTCGAGTTTTGCCCGTTGCTCTTTTTTGAATTTGTTATAGTCTTGCACTTCCTTTTCTGCCTCCAAATATTCCGATTTTGACACCTCCTCGTCCTCAACTGTTCCGAGATGCGTATCTTCCACTAATTTCCAGTCCTTGACCTCATTCGGCAAGAAGTCCTGCTTGATCAACCCGTGCTTGAACGTCGGATTGTATTTGTACGTGTCCCCATACCCCAATTCCTTCATCAATTTGGTCGGTGCGTTTCTCAAATGCATCGGGATGGGCAATTTCACCATATCTGGATTTTCTCGTAACATCCCCTGCGCAGACCGCAAGGCCCTGTAAGATTTTGTCAGTTTTGGTGCTCTGGCAAGCTTCACTGCACAATGAGCCAATATGATTTCCCCTTCGGGCATCCCGACAAACTGTATAGCTTCCATTGCAGCAATAGCAAAGGGCAAACACGAGGAATCTCGTAAACCGACGTCTTCGCTCGCAATAACAATCATTCTGCGTGCTATAAATAGCGGATCCTCCCCGCCACTAAGCATTTTCACCAAATAGAACACCGCAGCGTTTGCATCAGACCCTCTCACTGACTTGTGGAACGCACTAATTGTGTCGTAGTGATTTTCGCCAACTTTATCGTACATTTGGTGGAAATTCCGCGTGCTGAGAAGCGGTTTCAAGTTTTCGAGGTTGACCTTGATGATCCCCGTCTTCTCCGGTATCGTTATTGTTTCCCTTTGCGGATCTTTCTCCGAAAATGCTCGGTATTTGAGCCCAGATAGGTATGCGTTCACAGACTCCAAGATATTGAGCGCCACACGCGAGTCACCCGTACTCAAGCTGGCAATATGGTCAATTGCAGCTCTGTCCATAGCTATGAGGTGCAAGCCGTGCAAAAATTTCCGGGTCCTGTTAACCAAAAGCAAGCCCTTGTTGAGAATTTTCACCAATGCGTCATGAGACAACGGCTCCATGACGAAAGTGTGCATTCGCAGTAGTAAAGCATTGTTCAAAGTGAACAGCGGGTTTTCTGTGGTTGCTCCAATCACCGAGACGACTCCTTTCTCGATCACCGGGAGAAGCAAGTCCTGAACCGCTTTGTTGAATCTGTGAATTTCATCCAAGAACAAAATTGTTTTCTGCCCACTGAGCGACTTCTCGTTTGCAGCGTTTGCGAATGCCTCTTTGAGCTTCTTTGCGTTGCTTTCTGAACCCGAGAGCTCCACGAACTTGTGGTTGGAAGTCGAGGCAATAATCCTCGCAAGTGAAGTTTTTCCAACGCCAGGAACTCCCCACAAAATGAAGCTCGGCATTTGTTCCGCATGCATGATGTTGGTCAAGATCCCGTCGGGGCCCACAAGTTTCTCCTGCCCGTAAAAGTCGTACAAAGTCCGCGGTCGTAGTCTCTGTGCCAAAGGTAGTTCTGCTTCTCTTTTCAATTGCTGCAATTCTTGACTTCGTTGCAAGATCTGGGACGTTTTTGGGTTTGCGATCGGCAGACTATGAATCTGAGCGGGCTGTGTGTAAAGCTCGGGTGAATCGGACTTCTCAGGCGACTTTTTTGGCTCGACTTGCGAGTTTGCAGCTTCTGGCTTGATTTGGGTTACTGAAGTGTCTGAGTCATTTCGCTTCGATTTTATTTTTTTGATTTTTCGACTTATAGCTTGCTCTAATTCCTCCTGCTTTCTTTTAAGCTTCCTCTCGGCAATGAGTATGCTTGTTAGCGTGGCGCTTTCCTTTTTCGATTTGTCAGCTTTTTTGGAATCAATTTTGAGTCCCAAAGCGGCAAACGCGTCGACTTTTTCAGATTTTGCTTGACTTCTCTCAATTCCAGAATCTCGTGCCTTTTCGTTCTCGGGTGTCGGTGAATTTTCAACTGTGTCAAGGCACGAATTTACGTGCCTTTCTAGAAATTGCACTGGAAAGGATTTGAAGCATATCGGACATGATTCTTCCATTCAAACTTGTATTATTGTGACGAGAAAGTGCCAAATATAACTATCTGCTCAATTTGGGCGGATTTAGAGAGCTGTTTCAGCAATTCGTGCGGATGCCTTACAAGGACTAAATCGTATAGTGATCAAGATTGACACTTGGATGCAGGTCATTAACCAAACTCACAGAAGTGTTGGTCTGGATGGTGTGAAAATGGAGAAATTCAAATATTGGCCGGAAAAATGACGATTTGAGATTCATGGATTTCAAATTGAGCACTGTTCATGTTTCATAAAATGGTGCCCTGACTTTTTCATGACGTGCAAAATCTCATTGAAGACGCGATTGCAGATCTGTGAATGGGAAATAGATACTCTGATTGAAGGCTCAAGATTAAACCGGTTTCTCTCTGACAGAGTTCTAAGACACCAAATCTCCAAGATTTGTTCGAATTCTCTTTCAATCTGTTCATCGCATTTGTAACGCTTTCCTCATCGGCCGGAGTTCCATGCAAACATGCCTGCAACTAATTTACCGTTTTGGTGCGATAACGCGATAGATTTCCACCACTCCACACTTTCTCATGACGGTTGATATTGCATGGAAACTGCTCCCGCTTTCGCCCAAGGAGCTCTCGTTGTCACGTGTTTTACGCTGTGGGCAAACTTTCCGGTGGAAAAACGTGAATTCCGTGTGGAGTTTCTCGATCCAGGACCAGATCATTTTGCTCAAACAAGATGAGGAGAACTTGCACTACGCGTGTGTCTTGCCTGAAAAAGGCAAGTCAAAAGATTCGCAAGCCAAAACTCTCCAGTTTGTCAGGGACTATTTCAATCTCGACGTGAGACTCGCCGATTTATATGAAGACTGGGCGAAAGTCGAGCTCAAGTTCAGACCAGCATCCAAAGCCACGTCTTTTGCGTCTTTTCCCGGCATTAGAATGCTCAGGCAAGATCCGTGGGAGACCGTGGTGCTGTTCATCTGCTCGTCCAACAACAACGTGAAACGGATCCTGAAGATGTGCGATCTGTTGTGTCTGGAATATGGCACATACATCGGCGACCACGACGGCCAGCCGTACTTCTCGTTCCCGGAACCGGAACTTTTAGCGGCGCCAGAAGTCGAGCAGCGGCTCCGAGAGTTGGGATTCGGGTACAGGGCGCGGTACATCCAGAAGACGGCGCACATGTTCGTGAGTGACGAGTATCCGCACATTTCCAAGGAAAAGTTGTGGGCGCTCCGGGGAAAGCCGAGCGAGGAGGCCCACGAGTTCTTGCTTGAGCTCTGCGGGGTCGGGCCTAAAGTGGCAGACTGCATCTCGCTCATGGCCTTGGACAACCACGACGTTGTTCCTGTGGATACTCATGTGTTGCAAATTGCCGTGCGGGACTATAAGTTCAAGGGCCCCAAGACGATGAGCAAGGTGGCGTATGCGCAGGTCAAGCAGCACTTGCGGGACTTATTTGGTGAGTATGCTGGCTGGGCGCAGCTGGTGATGTTTGCAGCAGATCTCTCAGACTTGAACAATGGCCTCAATGAGGTTGGCGGCCAGAAAATCAAGCATGAAGTGCACGAAGTAAGCGTGAAAAGCGAACTGGACAAAGTGGTTAAAAAGGAAGTCGAATCAGTGAAGACGAAGACAAATAGGGAAGTCTCAGCAAAAGTCAGCGTCAAGAGAGAAGTTGATGTTGAAGTCAAGGTTAGCAAAATCGAGGTGAGGTCCACAGCTAAAAGAATCAAGACAGAGGCTTGAATAAACACTGGGGTAGTGATTGATGTAGAAGTTGAGGTTGAACATATGCATCCAGGTAGATCAAATTCAGGTAACTGAATGTCAACCTGTTCAACCGTGTATAATTATTCGGTGTTTCTTTCCATGATTCTTTTCTTTGATTTCTTTTTTTTTTCTTTTTTTTTTTTGTATTTTCGTTCTTTTCCTCGTTCTGTCACTATTACTTCTTGATCGGCGCTGGCTTCTTCCAGTAATACTGCTTGTGCGTCTTTCTGCACGCACGCAACCCGCCGTGGCCCTTGATCAGCGCCACCAACAGGGTTCTCTCCATATCAAAGTCCTTCTCGGGAACGTAGTAATATTCCTCTTCCAACATCTTCCCCGCGGCATCTTTCCCTTCTCTGTAGATCACTCCGATACATTCAACGGAATGAAGCACGGACCGGAGCTGCGCAATGTCGAGTTTTGCCACTGCAGCGGATATCGTGTTCAAGAACGACGCAGGGGTTGATGAGAGTCTTGAAAATGCAAGGTGGTTGATGAGAATGTTGCGGATTTCTCCGAGGTTTGAGATTCCGTCAATCACCAGCTCGTCGATGATGAGTTTTCCCTCGGCATCTCTCGCAGGTTCTTGTTTGACCCTCTCACCTTCCTGTTTTGGCTTCTTGACTATTCCTGGCTCCTCACTGTGCGCTCTTCTCTTGGCTGGGGGTGTCATTGGCAAATTTGTGGATTTGTTCGACAACGGAGTCAAAGATCTCTTTGGAGGCTGAGCCCTTGGCTGCTGGGCATCCTCAAAGATCTTGAAAGTGACTTCTTTCAGAGGCAATTTCGAGGGCGTGGGCTCCTCGGGTAGGATCTTGGGGGCATGTTTTTGTGGAGTTTTTGGCACGAACACCATCTGTGTAGTAGGCGTCTGCGTCGTCTGTGGAGCTGCCACATTGATCTTGGGCTCGTTCTGCGTCTTCTGGGCCAACTCAATGGTCTCGTCGTCGGTCAATTCCTCCTCATAATCGTCTGGATTCACGAGAAGCACCTGCTCTCTTATTTGCAACAAAACATTGGCAAAGCGCGGCATTCTCACCACCTCGCCTCTGTTCACATAGAACTCGGTGTGCTGGTAGTCCAAGTGGATGGTTCTGGACAAGTTGGGCGCGTGCAACGGCTTGCCAGTTTCTCTCAACTCAAACTCGCCGTTTTCTGCCTTGGAAACCTGGCACACGCGCGGCACAATCATGCCAAAACCGTTGTAGCCTAAGCATGTGATGATCAAGTCAATGGCCGTGTACTCGATCTTGACGTGGGACCTGCTAACTGTCTTATCCTTAGTTCTTATGTGGAAATCACAAGACTTCGAAGATCTCCCGACCAAGAGCTGCGATTTGCCTGAGACAAGCGGGACGCGCAACACAGACGCGTCTGGGTTCAAGATATTGAAGTCTCTGTTGATGCAGACCGTAGGGCGTATCTCTGGAGCGTGTGATTGTCTGTCGAGCGCGTGTTTCTCCACCAAAACTGGAGCTTTTTCGCCCAAAATTTCGTCCAACTTCTCGTCGTCAAGCTCGTTTTCATATCTAGCAGGCGAAGAGGACCGTCCGGCTGTCGAGGAAGGGTTTGGCGTGGGATACTCTGCTCTTCCCCTGATTGTATCTTTAGGTCTTGCGAAAGGGTCAGATTCCAGGTCAGCCGCGTTCAAAACTGGCGACGAAGGCGGAAATTGCAAATCCGCCATTTTTTCTTTTGTGAATTCAAAATAAAAAATGTAAAGTGTGTTCTTAGTTGTGGTAGATGAGAATTATAGGCAGATCACGATATGATAAGCGCGAATGCGAAACAAACAAACAGACGCGAGGTGAGCACGTTGTTATATGCAGGTATATAATAGTCAGGTATGTTTCTTTCGTTCGGTTCCAGCCTTCAAAATTAGGTTTGTCTGATTCGATTGGAAATACGATTTGGCCAGCTCGGAAATCACGAAAAAAAATTCCCAATTAATTTTGCCATCTGCAGCTTTTCTGTAATTTTGTGGGGCTTCTTTCAGGTACAAGGTAGAAGGGAAGTGAGAAGTTCGCACAGGAAAAAGAAGGTTTCTTGGTAGGCTGCAAATCTACCACCCATAATAAGAGCGCTCATAAACATATATATAAAAAACTCAAAGTAGACATTTTAAGTTTCAACCATAACAATGAACTATTTCCCTCCAAGGAGGATATCACTCTATTTATATTGTGAATGTTGTCCATGATTGCAACTCGTATGCCAAGAGTTTGACTCAAATACTGCTGTTGCTCGTAATCAAGGTGCCCAGTTGTGTCGGGAACTGATAATACTAAAACTTGGGAAGTGCAGATCAAGTGAGCTTCAAGTTTCTCGACTTCTACTGCGGAGCAGAAAGTGGCTGTAAATAAGCCGACGACGAGTGTGAAAGGCAAAAACATTTTAAACATGAATGCTATAAAAGGAGGTTCTTAGGGACGTTAGATACAATTCCAAAAATACTTCGTGGACCGATGCCATACTCGAGAAGTATGAGAGAGTTTACTCAACATCAAAGAGCCAGGTCTTGCTCTCGGTATGTTGCCGACCGAAGCAGAATCTTGTTAATCTCACGAAAATACTGTACGTTTTTGAGTCGGGGATTTTTTTGATAGCAGCGGAAATTGGGGGAACTGTAGTTTTGACAGGTGCACAAGTGTAAAACACTCGTTTCATTTATCATGTGCGAAGCTGAAAGCGAGGTTTTCAGAAGGGCAAAAAGGACCTCCCCGTTTTGAATGTTTAGCGCATTAAAAACACCACCCCGGGAACTTTGGGAACTTTGGGAACTTTATTGCATATGGTATATTCCGTAACCTGGTCTTGTTCATTTCAAAGAATTGTGTCAGTTGAACCTTGTTCATGAGGCACATCCAGTTTATTTGCAACTGCTAATGCACGTCCCATGAAAGTCCCAGAGCTGATCCACCGACAAGGGTATTTTTTGTAATCTCTCTTTTTCATAAATATCTCTCTCACTCGAGTAATTGTTCAAAGGGGTTATCACATTTATAGCAAATCTACAGCATAACAGTCAAGTATAGTTTCAAGTTGTGCTTACCTGCTCAAAGATTTTTTCAGTCCACATATTGATCTCATATCAACTTTTTTTCTTTCTCTGTTTCATCTTCTCATTTTGCTCCATCCTCTTGACTCTCCTCTCCGGTGGTTTCCTCCTTCCTTTTCCTACTTATGTCGTCAACTAAAACTACCCTTGTGCCATGACGAAAGTTTTCCAAGTACTCAAACATGCCGTAGTCTGGTCTTATGAATCTTCCTTCTTTCAATTCTTATTCAATGGCAGCATTTAATGGTAATCTTGGTCTGCCCGTGGATACAACTTCCATTTCGCCAACATTTGATGTGTTTCTTCCACAGAATGCGTCAAGGCAATGATATTTGCTCTGAAGTCATAAAAGGCAAGAGATTCACTGAGCAATTTCTTTCCCTCGAATACAAGGTAACTATCATGTTCACCTATAGTATAGACTTGGGAGGTAGCATGTAAATATGCTGGAGCTGGTGAAACTCGATTGTGGGAGCACATTGAACGGCTGCAAATCAAGTGAAAACCGAAAAAATGATCAGGAAAAGCATGAAGAAGAACTTCATTTTTGATATGAAAGATCAGGGGGTTTTCTAGGGTATTTTGTGTGCAGAGCTTAGAAGTCGTCTCAAACTGGTGGTATACTGGAACAATAGCTATTTCTGCGCTTGAAGAGTTATGGTAAAATCCGGAGGAAAAGATGAAGGAAATACTAACAAATCTGTAGTGATCTTTAAGTCAGACTGAGAGAGAATGTTTTCAAGCCAAATTTTAGTTGATTTCTCATAATCAATCATCTGCATTTGGCAATTTGCTGATCCGCACACTCCTCGTAAATTAGAGGAGTTGCGAGTATCATGCAGGTTTGACAGGTATCAATGAAGTCTAAGAAAAAGAGGCAAATTTCTCAAGGATGAGCATTTACCGCTTAATGACCATAAAATATGAACTACATCAACTATACTTCAATCTGGTCGTCTTTGTTTACGCAATTCAATAGTCATATGTCCGTTGTATTGCAACACAGACCATAGATTGAGAACAGGGCAATATTTTCAACAGTCAGCGGATTATAAGATAATGTTTATGTAATTTCGGGGAGCGACATCTAAAATGAAATGAGACAAAGGTATATTTCATGGAGAATCTTGTTCGTTTGTATGAGAGGTACGGGCGGTTTACCTGCAGTACACGCATACTCGACCGCATGGATCGACCCAGAAAGGAACACATCTAAAGGCGCAAGTGGTTTAGTGGTAAAATCCAACGTTGCCATCGTTGGGCCCCCGGTTCGATTCCGGGCTTGCGCATTTTTATTTCAATATCCAGTCTTTATTTTTTGCACTGTGGACCACTTGACAATCCAAGCAATTCATTTTTACACCCAAATCGGGGGATCGAAAAATCGCCCCTAAAAACCCTTACACCAGCGGGCTTCAGCCCTCTCATTCATCGCATATCACGTGATGAGTCGTACTCGTACTATCTGCAGGCCCCCGCAAAATTTTCCCTACGCTGTGACACTTCGCAAGAAATTTCTCAGTTCTTCTAAATCTTTATCAAGAAACAACAGTCATCATGGGTAGTATGTAAAAACCCTTTGAAGTTAATGAAACTGAAACACTGAGGAGAGTATTGTTGGGATGTTAAGAGACAATTTCAATTGGAAAATTATATGATATATCCATCAGATGCCACATCACTATACATTCGCTGAAAATATGTCCACATATTCCATCAGGTGCGCCAAAGTCCACGAAAACTCATCTGTTTCCAACGCAAGCATCACCATTCGATTTGTCCCGGCTCGCTGATTCCAGCCGTGCATTTTCCAGATCCAAATTCCGCCTCCTCATCTCCCCAAGCCAACATATACTAACTATATCCAGAGGGTACTCCATCTATGGGTAAGAGACACAACAAGTCTCACGTTTTGTGCAAGAGATGTGGCCGTCGTTCTTTCCACGCTCAAAAGAAGACCTGTGCTTCTTGCGGCTACCCAGCTGCCAAGTTGAGATCTCACAACTGGGCTTTGAAGGCCAAGAGAAGAAGAACTACCGGTACCGGTAGAATGTCTTACTTGAAGCACGTTTCCAGAAGATTCAACAACGGTTTCCAGACTTCCATCAAGTCCGAGTAAACGCTGTGTACTTAATACAAAATTACATTAGAACCAAGAGTGTAGAAGGGACTGAGAGTTGAGAGAAGTGGGATAAAAAAGACACGAGGTAGACCGAGATGTTAAATGAATGTGTGACAGATGTGAACAAAATGGGGTTCTAAGTGTGTATTTGTGTTTTTAGTGTTCACCTGTGGAGGTAATTTTCAGTCGTGATGTATTTTCGCATGTACTCATCGGAAATGTGTATGTGCGTTTTGAGATTCTCAGTCGCCGTCAAAAAGAACCCCGAGACCTCATAAATTTCAATTTAAGAATCGTTGGCAGTCAAACTTTCTCAATGTGTTTTTCATTTCCAAGTCAGTGCATTATTTTCTCTCTTTCAATGGCATTATATCTCTCAGCCTCAGACATTTTCATTAGATCGTACATTTACTTTGAGAAATCCTCTATGACTTCCTTTTTCATCCCCAATTTTCTATCTTCATTTCCTCTCCACTTTCATTCCCAACTTTCTCTGTTCTCGTTCCCATTTCCTTCTCCTCTTCCTATGCCTCGTTCATGTTGTAGTACAAGTTATCTGCCTCGTCGTGATTTACACACAAGCCCAAAATTTCTCTGGCGATTTCAATCGTTTCCAGCTCATACGGAAACTCCAACCCGTTGGGAAAATCACACTCAGCGTTTCCCAATTCGGAAAACTTCGTCGGCCGTGCATCATGCAAATTTATATGGGCGATTTCTCTGCTCCTGAGCTCACACCATTTATTGAAAATCCCAGCATCGGTGATTCCCTGACTTCTGATTTCCAAAAGCAATTTTTGGGCGTCAAACAGAAGCGAGTCTGACCCGAACGCAATCTTCATCAAAATCACGAAAATCTCATAAAGAGTTTCGGGGTAAATGAGATTGTTGATGTTCTTGTGCTCGTCGGTAATGTAATACAACACTCGAAGCAAAACTGCAATGATGGTGAGTCTCATGTGTACAAACTGTGATCTTGGCTGGTGCAAGATTGCGTTTTGCTCAAACGCTATTATTCTCACCAACAGTTTGATATTTTCTTTTTGATTCAATAGGTACATGCAACCATTAAGAACAAGCAGCTCAAGTAAGTTGACAATTCTGACTCGTAAAGTAAGCAAATGGTGCTCGTGGTCGGTCAGAGCGAGAAATTCCATATTTTCACTTTTGTCTGGCGGGCTGACAGGCAATGCAATAGATATTTGGGATGTGGAAAAAGAACTATTACTCTTTTCAGGTATGGCTTGCTCGATTCTCTCAAAATCACCATTGTTGCCCAAAAATCTGTTCAACCCGAAGAACATAAAGTCGTCTTTTATCGGGATATCGATCAAAAACACTTTGATGAGTGAGCTAACAAGCAGTCTTTCCGATTCTGGATCATTGGTTGCAAACCCGCCTTCTGTAAGTGACGCGCTGAGCATCTCCACATAATTATACACCAAATTGATCTGTGTGGCCAGTTTGAACCTCTCACTGTTCTCTGGAAGAATCTTTTTAAGCAAATTTGGACTAAGGGTGTCCAGTGCCCAGATTTTAGCAACAAATTGCAGACCAAATTGGGAGGAAATGGTCATGGCGTCCTCGAGTAGATCGAAAATCAGAATGAGAGTAAAGTTCTCCAATAATCGGTGCTGATACGTCATCGAATGATCATCCGAGAACGTTTCCTCGTCATCCTCAGCCAACCGCAGAAGCAGCACCAATTTGGTCAGTACAGCACACGATTCTCGGGCCAAAAACGTCACCAAATTCTCGTCCACGGCAGACACCTTGAAATTGACACATGCATGCACCAATGAGATTAAAAACGGCACGGAGAGTATGCATCCGGGTAAATTACTCGTATGCGCTAGCAAGAGTTTCACAAGCTCAATCATTTGCCGAGAAAATTGTAATACTAGCTGGTCCAATCTGACATCCTTTTTCAACAATAAAAATTCCCAGACTGCTGCCAGAATGGGGGTTCTGGCTTCGATACAGAGGTCAGAATCACATTCAAGTTTGCAATCGACACATATGCGAGACAAAATCTCCATTGTAGTGCGTTTGCTGCCGTTGATTGTGTAATTCCAAATGTGCAGACAAAACAGCGACCAGTCGTCCAGGACGTGTATGACTGGCGGGTTTTTTGGTCTCACCGGTATTTCCGCCGTGCCTTGTTTCCTCTGATGGCCATTTGGCGTCATCTCCGCGTATGTAGACCCCAGACGTGACACGTCTAAATTTGAAGCCGAGGAAGTGCCATTTCCCGAGACCTTGCGTCTTTTGGCCGCGGAAAGCGACCTAATTTCGTTTCCCAAGAACTTCTTCTCGTCCTCTAGTTTGTCCACAGACTGTTTCAAGGCGGCAATGTGGCTCTGGGCTTGTGTGTTTGAACTTTGAAATTGTAAACTGAGTCTCTGGATTTCCTCCGTCTTCAGGGCCTGTAATGCCTGTAATTGCGCTCGTAGAATCAGAATCTCGCCCTGAGCCTGGAAGAGCTGCAGCTCCTGATTTGGAGCGTTATTGGTGGAGTCATTGGTGATTTCTTGAGGACGAGTGATTTGAGGCGGAACTTGTAAATAATTCGAGTTTTGAGGCTGCGGATCCGCGCTCGGTCGGGCCTGGGTGTTTTTGATAAGCTCCAAGAACATATCGTCGTCATCCTCGAAACTTGAATCGGACATTCTTGTGAAATTTGCTAAGGGTGTATTCCTAAAAGTGAGCTTAAGTATGGGATTTGCATGTCGCGCACTAAGTATAGGGATATAAGAATCAGGGAGGGTCATTGAATTTGGAAAAGCAATGGAAAACTGAAAAGGAAAACTTCACGGATGTTCAAAACAGGAGAACTTCAATCCATTGGCTTCTCTCTGAATTTTAATTTCGGTGCACACATCGAGATTGGCGGTGGCTGCAATTTTGTATAGTTATGGTCCTGGAACAAGAAAACACCCTTTGAACTGGAGCACATTAACAGCCCACGATAATCAAAAAGCAGCTGGAAGAGTTCATCTGAGGCTGTTTATATAATCCCGCTCTCTTGAAATCTCTTATGGATGTGAATCCCAGGTTTCTTGTGGTCCGAGGGCACTTCACGTGACCCTCGCATACTTTTCCTGTCCAAATCCGAGGTTACATCTTTCTCGCACCCTCAGAAAATTTTCCAGATACATAAACCGCGCACGTGACTCTCTATCGACCGCATCGCTAAATCTCCACCAAAATCTCATTGTAAAAAAAACCACCATAATATGACCGACTCTAAACCGGAAACAGAGCCGAAAACCCCCGCCGTGCCTCCTGCATCGTTCGTGCCTTCCAGGCCCCAGGCGTTGACGTCAAAGGACAAGGACACCCGTCGTTTGGTGGTGGTTTTGTCCCAGGCTTGTTTGGAGACCCACAAGATCCTGACGGGGTCGCAGGGCGGAGACAAGTACGCGTTGCTCAACTGTGACGACCACCAGGGCTTGTTGCGGAAGATGGGCCGCGATATCGCCGAGGCCCGGCCGGATATCACCCACCAGTGTCTTTTGACGCTTTTGGACTCGCCCATCAACAAGGCGGGGAAGTTGCAGGTTTTCATCCACACCGCCCGGGGCGTGTTGATCGAGGTGAACCCCTCGGTGCGGATTCCGCGGACATTCAAGAGATTCTCCGGGTTGATGGTGCAGCTATTACATAAGCTACTGATCCGGTCGGTGAACTCGGAGGAGAAGTTGTTGAAGGTGATCAAAAATCCCATCACAGACCATTTGCCCACCAAGTGCCGCAAAATCACCTTGTCCTTTGACGCAGAGATCCGCAGAGTGCAAGACTACGTGGAAACTTTGGGCGACGACGAGAGCATATGTGTGTTTGTGGGCGCCATGGCGCGCGGACAGGACAATTTTGCTGACGAGTACGTGGATGAGAAGATCGGGCTTTCGAACTACCCGTTGTCTGCGTCGGTGGCGTGCTCGAAGTTCTGCCACGGCTGTGAGGACGTGTGGGGGATTATGTAGACGTGTACAATAGCATTTCAATGAAAGGACAGTGAAGAGCGGGAGAGCCAGGAGTTTTTGGAGAGGATTTGAAGCTCGTGGTCTGGCAGATAGTAGAAGTTGGTTTGATGTGAGTTTTGACAGAGTGGTATGGAATACTTGTACTGTTTATGAGGTCAAGGGGACTCGGAGAGTGGAAGTTGGAGAGGTTTGTGGTCATTTCTTTTTTTGTTTTGGCTTCGACTTTCTTTTCGTGCTCATATTCTTTCTAAAATCTGAGGTGCTCAATCATCCAACTGTGAGACCAAATTAAAAGCTTACATCAAGAGATATAAAAACTTGAAAGTCATCCAAAACGAAACACGACTTCAAATGATCTCATTAAATTTCCTTCATCATAATTTCTTACCTCTTTTGATCTTTTTGCAACTTACTGAAGCTTGCTTGACCAGTACCTGCATGCAACCCTTTATCACCAACTGCTCTTTCCAAACTACAACTTTCTTCCCGCCAAAATCATCCTAGAATGGCCGAAAAAGAAATAAAATCAGAGATTGGAATAGAACCAGAACCACAGAAAAAAAAGTACGTCTCCGATGACGACCTATACAGGAATTCGTCCCAATACCAAATCTGGCTGTATACGGAAACGGAACTTGACGAGTTGAAAGCGCAAGCGAACGAAAATGGGCGGCAAAGCGCGTTGAAGAAGTTCGCTGAGGTCAGAAACGCGCTCCAGCAAGAAAAACCCGACGTTTTTGCCGCACACGAGGCGGAATTGCTGCCGGAAATAGCTGTTCTGGTCTCTCTAGAAGAAGAGCAGAAGTACTTGCATTACTTCAGCCAGCAGATCATCCAAATATGCTCACACTTTAAGATGCCCACTCAGGTGTTGGCCACCGCCATTTCCTTCTTCAAAAGATTCTATTTGGTCAACTCTGTCATGGTGTACAAGCCGAAAAATGTGGTGTACACGATTGTCTTCCTAGCAGCGAAACTGGAGAACTATTTTATCTCCATTGAGAGTTTCTGCTCGAGATTACCCAAGGTCAAGCCTGCAGACATCTTGGACTTGGAATTTATCGTGTTGCTGCTGCTCAAATTCACACTTTTGGTTCACCATCCATACAGACCACTCTACGGGTTCTTTCTAGACTTCCAACTGGTGCTTTTGAAGCCAGAACCAATTGAGAAGAGTTTAACGATTGATCTGGTGGGCAATTTGTACGATAAAGCTAAGAAATGGCTCAATGATGAGGCGCTTCTAAGTGAAGTTTCATTTTTGTTCACTCCGCCCCAGATTGCGTTGGCTGCAATGTACAGCTGCGATGAAAACATCACAGGAATGTACTTGAAGAAGAAATTTCTAAACGAGAGCCCGAAAACGCTCGAGATGATTAAGGAGGAAAAGAAAGAGAGGTGGAGAAAGAAATTGGAGGAGGAGAAAAAAGAGGAGGGGGAAGTGAAACAAGAACAGAATGGGGAAGTAAAACAAGAGGAAAATGACGAAGTCAAGAAACAGGAGATTGGAGAGAATGGCTCTGAAATTAAAGCTGAAGTCTCTGAGGTTTCCCCAGAAAAAGAGCGGTATGAAATTTTGATGAAAACCATCAAGAAATGCATTGACGTCGCGAGCGTGAGGACCGAAACGTCACGTGAAGAAAGCACGAAAATCGACGAGAAGTGTTTTTTCGCATTGAATCCGACGAAATTGTTGAAGAGAAAGATCAAATCTTTGGAGTCACGATGAGATCTGGAGCGTGGCATTATTTACATGAGATTATAGAGCATTGGGGAGGTAATCTGGGTTTGTAGTTGGAGTTCACGCGCAAAACTATGTAAATGTACCAAAAACTCCTAATATTGGAGGGAGGTGCAAATGTGGGGACAGTTCTGAATCTTATTCAGTAAGGACATTCAACGGAATCTTAGATTAGGAGAGAACTTCTTGAAGAAAAGCTCCGAACGAATTGAGTTTTGGATATATTTTGGAATTTTGACCACTCATTTCTCGCCTTTTACCCTTTTGGTGCCAAATTTGGCTATCCAACTGAATTTTTCCCATACCCAAATTGTCTCAACTATGTGGCCGCGATTTTCTGATACGCTAGATACATTTTGTGGAATGAGTTTTTGTGCTAAAAATGTGGGGGAGACAACACTTTAAAGCTCGATCCGAGACGATTTCAATGAACTCAAATTCAGAAACATTTGAAAATTGAGAAGTTGTCTCGCCCTTAGCTAAAACTCTGGAGGTTGTTTTTTTGTATGTCCTGTACATGGAAGCATAATAAACTATTTGGCTGCAAATCTCACTGTTCCCTTTATTCAGTTGTTCTGTGTATATTTTGTACGGGCATATCACAAATGTCATGTTTAAACACGCTCTGAGTCTCATTTCCAACTTTTCATTTTCACCACTTTTCATTTCAGTTCTGCCACTAGCAGATTCAAAAGTATTTACACACAAACCAAAAATGTACCTTAAGATCACCATTATCAACATTGCAGCCTACTGCCAACAGAAATGCCACAGGCAATCAAAGCCTTTTGCTAGAAGAACATCTCCAACCAAAAAAATGTTCAGAAACAGAACCATCAACCCAATTCACAAGACTAACCAATCATCCAATGTGGCACCCAGATGGATCAGTTCCCACTTGGACAACATCTCACTGGATTTCCACTTGATGTACGTTCCAAACTGGAAATCATCCTGGTTGGACACGATTGATAGGGATATCTTCGACTACGAGATTCCAAACCAGAAGTTCTGGGTTCCCGCCTGGATGACCCTGATTGGGATTGAAGAGAAGAACACTTTTGAGCTTATCCCATCCGAGTGGTTTCTCTATTCTGACGCAGCAAAGCAATCCGAGTCAGACACTTTCAGAGCCTCTGAGTCCATTGAGACTATCGCCGTCAGTCCAGTAGTCTCAGACTTGGACTTGATCGACTTGGACCTCGTTGACTTGGCCGACGACATTTATGACATGTCACAGACTGAGGCAGAAAGTCAAGAGGAGGGTGAGATCAAGGACACCGAGGAGGCCGAGGAGATTTTAGAGTTGTCCAGTGCATCGTTGCACCAGATGATGTTGCAAATATTCGAGGAGGCCGTTGAAGATGCGCAGGCCAAACAGAAAGTGGCAGAGTTGGACTTGGAGCAGGCAAATCTTGCTCTTCTGGTTGCGAAAAAGGAGTTGCTCAACTTCAAGGAGTACGACGAACCGGAAGAAAAGATGGAGAAGGTAAAGGGTTTGGGGGCGTTTTCTGCCTTGGAGGTCCAATTCGAGGTTGACAACTGTCCTTCTGCTGCTCTGGTAGCGGCTCCTCCTCCCACTACCTTTATTTATGTGTCCAATTCCTTTATATTCATTATTAATAAATATATGTTTTTCTATTGACTGTCAGGTTTCCACTTCCCATAAAACAAAGGCAGTCAAAGTGGAGCTGATTAGGGGCAAGGGGAAGCAGAGAGCCTGGAGAAGAGCCAGAAAAGTGAAGTCGGTGCCCGCTTTTGGTGCTTGTCTGCCCACTTGCCGCCCTGGTTCTCCAGTTCTTTCGGCAGTTTCTGCTCCTCACAGTGATTCTGACATCACCGAAGAAAGTCAGAACTACCAGCCTCCCGGAGTTGAGGCACCAGAGTCAGAGCCTAGGAAATTTAACAGGAAGCAGCAGAAAGTCAAGGAGGTGAGAAGAAACTGTGCGAGAAATATCCACAATGTGTTCCAGCCCTCCAAGTACTAGGCTGACCAGAACCAAGAAGAAAAAAGCAAAAAAAATATAAAACATAAAAAAAAGAAAACAAGAAAACAAGAAAAAAAGCAAAAAAAAAAAACTTAAATCATAAAAATATAAAAAAAGGTGGGGTCAAGTGTAGACACAGTACAGTAGAGAATAGCAGACAGAGTGAGATCAAGAAGAGAAATGAGAAGAAAAGTGGAGCAACCTTGTCATTTTATTTGAGATGTGCTGGAGTCAGACCACTTCTTTAATTACGATTCTTTACTCAAAGCTCCCTCAAGTTTCGGTTACTATCACCCAATGACTGTCATTAGTTTATTGTCTATGCATCCAAAACACCTTCCTTCTCCAAAACCCTCTGGATCTCCTTGAACAACGTGTCGGCTGTAGCCTGGGAGCCCTTGACGTTGGCACAAATCAACTCGGACTTCTGGTCGTTGTCACGCGGACTTACCTTGATTCTAAACTTGCAGCTCTTCATGTTGAACGAGTTGTGGCTGGAGATGGCGCCGGTGATGTTGTACCCGACATTGTCTCTGCGCAAGTTCTTCAATCCAAAGTTTGCCCACGAGTTCAACAACGCAAACAACGCGGTCATCATCTCGTGCTTGGGCAAAATGGTCTTGTACCTCTTCACTGCTGCTGGCGCTGGGTGGGAACCCGAGAACCATCGGAAAAACAGCGGTTTGCGCTCGTCCACGGAGTTGGCTCTGGAGTCAGCAGGCGAAGGGAGCTGGTGTGGCTCGTCCTCGAGCGCTTTCTTGGAGCCCCACGACAATTTCCTGAAAAAGGAAGGCTTGCGTTTTTGAGGCACTGGGGGAACTTGCGGAGCGCTCAGCTTCAAGTTTGTGGAGTCCACCAACGGCTTCTTGGGCTGTCTCTGCTCCATCTCCTTGGTGATCTGGCCGTACGGCTTCGTTCTGGGTTTCTCGGACTTCTCGAGTTTCGTCAAGTCGGGCAAAAGCATTGTCGCTGCACCAGGCTGGGAGCTGGTCACCCTCTTCTTCTTGGGCTTGTTCTCAGGCAACTTGATTTGGTCAAACACATCCTGCTTGGACTGCTCACGTGCCTGCTCGTCGTCGTTGAAGGTGTAGTCCACCTCTTTCGCCTCTGCGGAGTTTCTCTGCTCGCGCAAGGTCGCCTCGTCGTCCACGATCTCTGGAGCCGCGGTGGTCATCACCGAATTGCGCTTCAGTTTCGCGCCCGCGTAGTAGGAGGACCGTTTTTTCGCCAAGTGCTCGTCAAAGTCCATGATCGACCCGGAGTCCAAGGGCTCCTCCTCGATCTCGTCGATCAACGCCGATCCGGCGCGGTCCAATCTGTCGGCAAAACTTGTTCTCAACTGCGGCATGCCCTTGGCAATTTGTTCCTCTTCCTCGAGCTCATCCTCATCCACGTCCTCGTTGTGCGCATCCAAAATGCTGTTGAGGTCGTGGTAGGACTCTCTGGTGGAGCGTATGGTGAGAATGGAAAGGCGCTTGTTGGACGCGGAGAAGTGCGAGGACTTCCTGGTAACCTTCGGAATGTTCACACTGCCGATGAGCGTCTTGCGGTCGTCGACCTTCTTCGCCTTGGCTGCAGACAGGCGGCGCTTGTTCTCGCCGTTCTTCAACTGCGCGTGGATGTTGAGCTGCGAGTTTAGGAGCTTGGACTTTCGGATCTCGGACATGTACTCTGCGCTCAAGTCCAAGTCCTCCGCCTCGTGCTCGGGCAACTTGAACTGGTGGTGCGTGTCATAGTCCGAGTTTTTCGAGAGCCTGTCGATTTCATCGTCGTTGAGCACCGAGATCATCAGCTCGCGATTGG
This sequence comes from Sungouiella ecuadorensis, assembly GCA_030579155.1. Classification (NCBI taxonomy): domain Eukaryota; kingdom Fungi; phylum Ascomycota; class Pichiomycetes; order Serinales; family Metschnikowiaceae; genus Sungouiella; species Sungouiella ecuadorensis. Next base: position 279,394 of record JAKUAF010000010.1, on the reverse strand, counting down.
CCTTCTTGCGCTGCTTCTCCAAGTCCCTGAACTCTTCTTGTAGCGCGTCCTGGGCTCTGTCGAGCTCCTGGTTCTCAAACGCAACCCACAACGGGTCCAACCGAGAAACTGGTCTTCTAGTCAAGATCGGCGTGAGTCTGCGTTTCGGCAAGGGCTGCGTGGCCGATCTTCTCTTGATTTTCTCAAGATCCGCAGATGTGAGCTCCTCCTGGCCGCCCTCGGAGATGGAACGCAACCCGGAGTTCTTCAGGTGTCTTTTTGGCTGCACAATCTCATTCCCGTCCATGTTCTCAAGCTCGCTGTTGTTGCCGGTCTTGTCTTCGGTGACAGTGATGTGCAACTTTCTGGACGACCTGGACGACAATAGGGAGCGTCTCTTTTGTCTCTTCTTCTGCTTGGCCAACTCCTTTCTCGCCCTGAGCTCCGCCTCGTGTTTTTTCCGCTCGATTTCCATGAGTTTTTCGTACTCTCTTGCGCGCTTCTCCTCGTCGTCTATGAGCATCTCGTCGTCCTTGTCGTACTCCTCCTGGTTGAAGATTTTGTCACACAAGGTGGCAAAAGTCGCAGAGGTACGCTTGGTCTGCTTGTCCATGTACTCCCAGTCCGATTCCGAGGACAATTTGGCGTATGTTGAGAGCAACTTCACCGTGATGGAATTTCTCTTGAGCCCTGTGGTGAACGACAGTCTGATGGACTTCCTCTTGCTCATTCTCAGTGTCGAGCGCTTGATGACCAGGCTTCTCTTGTTGGCTAGCGGCTGCGCGGGGGCCAAGTCTGGCGCGGCGTGCAAAACCGGCACTGTGTGCTGCGGCAAGGGCCCAGGAGCGTCCTCAAGCACGTCTCCGGACTGGAGCTGCTCGTGCGGCTCGCCCTTGCCGCCTTCTAGCGCGGTGGTGGCCGCTGTGCCCGACGTGTGTGCGTAAATCAGATCTTTCAGGGGTAACGTGGGCGGGAGCGAACCGAACGAGTCCGTGGGCGGGACTGCGGCCATGATCTCGTTGTAGATGTTGCGGGGCAATGGTCCCGGTGGCTGCTGATGGCTCTGTCTCTTGCGTGGCGAGCGTGACGGCGATCTGCTGGTGAACTTTGAATTTCTGGGCAGCTTGAATGGCGAGTTGTTGACGCTGGACGCGGCGGAGTTGCGTGCGCCGTAGCGTCTCTGGAAAGAAACGGGCCTCGTGCGCGCCACGCTGCCGATCTGGCTGTTGCGGTTGTGTCTGGGCGTCGCAATGGCTCTGTTTGAGAGCAGCGACGCCAGCCTGGGGATTTTTCGGGGCGACCCGGGCACTGCGGCCTGGCCCTCGTCCTGGGAGTGTCTGTAGCGCATTAGCAACGCGTAGAAGGTCTTCTCTGCGTTGGGCCCTTCTTTCAAAAGACACCTGACGATCTCGTGCTCGGGCCGGTCGTGCCACAAAATCAGTAAGTTCTGCAAGATCTGCTTGTCGATGTTCTTCTCAGACCCCAACGACTTGTGCGCCGTCTCCGGGTGGGGCAATGATTTCACGCTGATCAAGTCCTCGTTGGGAATTGGGTATTTGTTGAGCAAAGCGTGCGCCAACACGTCCAGGGTGCGGATCCGCAGCATCGGGTCCACGGTGAGCATCTGCCAGATCAAGTCCTGCGCCTCCGCGGACAACTCGTCGGGCATCTCGAACGTGCCCGCCTGCACTTTGAGCAATAGGTTCCGGATGTTTTCGTCGTCGAAGGGGAGCCGCCCCGTGAGCAAGGCAAACAAGATGACGCCGCAGGACCACACGTCGGACGCGGCACCGTGGTATTTGAGCCCCAGCACGATCTCGGGCGCCGCGTAGTGCGGCGACCCGCAGCTTGTCTCGAGCAACTTCCCGTTGCTCTCCAACGCGGCCATGCCAAAGTCCGCGAGCTTGACGTTGAGCGACGCGTCGAGCAACAAGTTTTCGGGCTTCAAGTCGCGGTGGCAGATCCCCAACGCGTGGCAGTACGCCGTGCCCAAGACAATCTGGCGGAAGTACTTTATTGCCTCTTGTTCCTGGAGCGGGCCTCTTTCGACGAGCAAGTCAAACAACTCGCCGCCCTCCACGTACTCCAACACCAAATAGAGCGCCTTGGACGTTTCCCACACGTCGTATAGTCTCAAGACGTTTGGGTGTGTTAGGAGTTTCATGATAATGATTTCTCTTTCGATTCCATACGGGAGGCCGCCCTTCCTGTCCTGGGGTCTCTCATACTCCTCGTTTAGCTCCAGCTTGGACACCACCTTGACTGCCGCTTTCTGGCCCGTCTGCTGGTGCACACCCAAAAGCACCCGCCCTGTGGCACCACGGCCCAAAGTTTTCCCCAACTTCCAGGGCCCGATTTTCTGTGGGTGGCTGTGAGACACCGACATGGACAGTAATATTGATCCTTGTCTCGAAATCATAGTAAGCGATTGACGGTAAAAAGATTAAGGGTGGTTTTTTGAAAAGAGAAATAAAGTCACAATTATGTATGGAAATGAATATAGCAGCGCCATGGCGCCGAATCGAGACGGTTTTTTTCCGTTTTGGACAGGATTCCGGTCGCGAGAGACGCGTATCGCAGGCACGCGAAGTAGCCGGTTTTCATATTGGAAACGAGATCCGAGAATTGAATGTATTGTATATAGGGCTTGAGGAGACCGGTTTCATGTGTAGCGCTGTTGAGTTACGAGGGTGTGGTATACCCTCGGATTGTGTCTTGGGTTAGCCCTGGATTAGCCCCGGTTTGACCGCAACAGGGCTGGTGTCAGGTTGAAATGTCCAAGAGCGATCGCGTAACCGAGGTCCATACCGAGGGTAATTAACCATATCCCGGCCCTCCATCGATTGGGCCTGGCATTGCGACTGGTATCTGTCTCAGAGAATAGCCGTTTGGTCAGCGAGCGCGGTGCGGCAATGTGAAACCTGAAACCAGAAGATCAATTTCAGGTTTGAAAGGGGACGACGAAGAACCAAATGGAGAAATATGGGGAATGAAAAGAAAACCAAAAAGAAAAAAGCACTAAGGAAAAACGCTGGTATTGTTCTGCCAGCGCTCTGTGTTTTTTTTTTTTTAGAGCCCCTGGCTATCTTTGTGCCTTATTGTTATTGTCTCAGGCTCAGACATCGTAAAGATCGCCGTTTCCAGAGTCTGCCAAGCAGCCTCCTTCGGTTACATCAGAAGAAAGAAGGATAGAAGATGATTCGCCAGAAAAACTTAAAATCAAGAAATGTTCAATGAGGGTTTGAGGTTTTTTTGTTCGTCTTATCCCATTGCTTTTTCTGGCTCGTCCAATTTGTGTGGGAGCCTTGTTTCGTCGGTGGAAATGCAGGTTCATTCAAAGCCTGGCGAATGCACAAATTGGCGTTCATCGTTACTTTACCCAATTGGGAATAATTGCATGCAAGTTCAACGTTCTCGTGTTGGCACCCCAAAATGTAGGACCTTCAATGGTATGGAAGAGTCCAGAGAATCCACAATGAGGAAGAAAGAGCAAAAAGCATAGGACGAGAAAAAAAGGACGAGAAGCAGACGAATAATTTGAATTGAAGGAAGGTAATAAAAAACTTCAGACGCTCAAATGACTCTGCGTCTTTTCATTTGTCGAAATTCAACGCATCTTGTAATTTGCAGTTTCAGAAGTGCTGGCTGTGGACGTAGACTGAAGATCTGAGATAACTGGAAAAACAAGAGAAGGAAGAAATTTGGAAGAGCAATTGTGGAAACTTTGGCAGTTCAATTTCCAGCTTTTCATTTTGCAGTTTGTCCTTTTCCGGCTTTTAGCTTCTGTCCGTGTGTGTTTGCTTTTCTCGTCCGTGGATTGGCTGGAACTTGCAATTGCCTAATACTCACACACAAAGAAATTCAGAGGGTAGAGGAAACGACAGTTGGGGAAAAAAGTGCACAATGGCTAATTCAGATTCTCCTTCAAAAACTCAAGGATTATTTATTGCCAAATTTTCAAATTTTCCACCTTTTAATGTTATTCTAGTCACCCTTGGTGTTTCACCTTCACTGACTTCCAAGCACTCACCAACTCATCTCAGCCCAGATTTCAACAAAAAAAATTCCAGCCTCAGAAATTCCAGCCAATCAAATCGATCTATTCCAAATGAACTAAAATCTTCCCCTTATCATTTTTCTCATTTTGTTTTCCTTTTTTTGTCTTCCCGTTTTTTTCCACTCTTCTCTTTCCCTTCCTTCTCTGGTCGCATCTTCACTTTTCGCAGCCCGCAGCCACCGACGCCGTGTCCCATTGCCGCCGAGGAAAAACTATATAAACCCCCCGACCCACCGGCAGCCAAAATTCTTCTGGCCACCCCTCTTTCACTTCCCCCCGCCCCTGGCTTTCCTCCGCCCCCGCCATCCGCCGGCCTCCCCGTTCTCCCGTCCCCTCGTTCGTCGCATGCTGTCATTTTCTGCAGGCTCCATCTGCGAATCGCAACTACCCAATCTATTCCTTCAACAATGCTCGAGTGGATATCTTCGTTCCCGGGCTACGACCAGTTGCTGAAACGTGTCAAGAAAACCTTGGGGCTGATCATCTGTACGGGCCCAATTCCAAGACATGTCGGGGTCATCATGGACGGCAATAGGAGATACGCCCGCACACACAAGATCGAATTGAAGGAGGGCCACAACTCGGGCTTCGACACCATGGCGCTGATATTGGAGCTTCTCTACGAGTCTGGCGTGGAGTGCGCCACCGTTTACGCCTTCTCCATTGAGAATTTCAAGAGACTGAAGTACGAGGTGGAGTGGCTCATGGATTTGGCCAAATCGAAGTTGCGCCAGATCAGCCAGCACGGCGACCTCTGCGACCAGTACGGCATCCGAATCAGGATCTTGGGCAACACGAAATTGCTACCCGCGGACGTGCGGGAGATCTTGGCCGAGACCGAGGAGATGACCAGGAAAAACACGAAAGCCGTGCTAAACGTGTGCTTTCCATACACGCTGAGAGACGAGATGGCGCACTCGATGCGGTCTGTGGTGGACCAACTGTCGCATGACCAATCCATGGAGATCGACGAGCTACAAATCGAAAACCACTTGTACACCGCAAACTCGCCGCCTTTGGACATTTTGGTGCGGACAAGCGGCACATATAGGCTCCTGGACTTCTTGTTGTGGCAGCTGGTGCCGTCCACGTGTGCGGTGGTGTTCAGCGAGAAGTTGTGGCCCGAGTTCCTGACGTGGGACATGACTCGCATCTTGCTCACGTGGAGCTTCAACACGTACTGGTACGGCCTGGGCAGCGGGCAGACCATGAGGCGGGTGGGTGCTGCAGACAAGAAACAGCACGACGCCATCTCGCCGCAAAGCTCGCCGTCACCTTCGGTGTCTCCTTCTTCTTACGGGGCCCTGACTGCGTATAAGAGATTTACTCAAGATCCCTCCGACAGCGAGGACTCGATGAAGTCGGAGCTAGCTGACACAGTGACGTCAGCGAGCCTGGACGAGAAAAAGTGAATTGGAGGTGAGAGTGGGGAAGAGAGGTAGTACGACTTTTGGCATCACAGAATCCCGGGTTTTCAAAACTCTGCCAAGATACGATTTCAACTCGATCTTCTCAACTCAATATCCAGCCCAAGTATGATCTGTTTGCATTTCAGACATTATGCATCGTTTACGAAACCATTTATTTTGCATCAATCTATCAGTTAGTCTTGTCTTGTGTCCTGCAGGCAGTGCGGGGCCAAGTTGACTCATATGCTCGGTGAGAAATCTTTATCTCACCAGAAACTCCGACACACAGAAACCACCATGGATTTAGTCAACCACCTCCCGGACCGTTTGTTGTTCGCTGTTCCCAAAAGTATGTCATTTTTGCAAATTTCGTCCTCCTGCCCCTGCTCCACGTGTGCAGATCTCCAATTCCATACTAACTCAACAGAGGGCAGACTATACGAGAAGTGCTGCAGCTTGCTTGCTGGCGCCGACATACAGTTCAGAAGATCAAACAGATTGGACATCGCTCTTTCGACCAACATGAGCGTTGCCCTCATCTTCTTGCCTGCGGCTGACATTCCAACTTTCGTTGGCGAGGGTAAGTGTGACTTGGGAATCACAGGTTTGGACCAGGTGAAGGAGCTGGACATGTTCAGCAGTGTGGAGGACTTGTTGGACTTGCAGTTCGGCAAATGTAAGTTGCAGGTGCAGGTTCCAGCCAACGGACCTTACGAGAAGCCAGAGCAGTTGATCGGCAAGAAAATCGTCTCCTCGTTCACGAGATTGTCTGCAGACTACTTCAGAGAGTTGGAGAAGTCCGTTGAACCAGTGACAAAGATCAAGTATGTCGGCGGTTCTGTTGAGGCCTCGTGTGCCTTGGGTGTGGGTGACGCCATTGTGGACTTGGTCGAATCCGGAGAAACAATGAAGGCTGCAGGATTGAAAGCCATTTCCACCGTTTTGGAGACCTCCGCCCACTTGATCTCTTCGAAGACCCCAAGATTCCCCGAGTTGGTCGCGATCATCCACCAGAGATTCGAAGGTATCATGGCCGCACAGAAATACGTTTTGTGTAACTACAACGCACCACGCAGTATTGTCTCGACCGTTTTGAAGATCACGCCGGGCCGCAGAGCAGCCACGATTTCCGCTTTGGAACAACTGAGCGAGGACAGCGAGCCTTGGGTCGCGATTTCGTCGATGGTGGAGAAGGCCAAGATCAGCAATGTCATGGACGCTTTGAAAAAGGCAGGAGCAAGTGACATCTTGGTGTTTGAGCTTAACAACTGCAGAGTATAGATAGACCAACTGATTCATAGAGTTCCTGTGTAAAGGGAGAAGATCCCATCCACTCCAAGTTGAATCAGAGGTTCACTTTCCTCTTTTTGAGCCTCGCACGCTGTGGCAATATCTCACCCACGCCAATCTTAGTAGTTAAGCCAAAACTCACCAACCACAAAAACATGTCTAGAGAGGATCCCTTGAAAGCGGAAAAAGACTTTTCCGCCACGCTCAACGAGCAGATTCCAATAATCGAGCAATTGCCCGACTACAAGCAAGCGATAGATAAATATTTGGTGTTGGAGAAACAGATTAGACAGTCTCTGGACTTGCCGCTGAGCAAGAGAGTTTTGGCGAAAATCGTCGACACTTTGGTGGCAAACAATGACTGGACATATTTGGACGAGCTCATCACGGTTTTGCTGAAAAAACACGGCCAGCTCAAAACCTCCATCCAGTTCATGATCCAGAATGTGATTTCCCACTTGGACAAGTTGAGCAACGACAACCAGCTGCAGTTGGACACAAAAGTCAAGGTCATTGAGACCATCAGGACAGTCACCGACAAGAAAATCTTCGTGGAGGTGGAGAGAGCCGAGGTGTCGAAGCTTTTGTCGGAGATTTACTTGACCAAGAAAAACGACTTGGACACGGCCACCGAGATCTTGTGCGACTTGCAAGTCGAGACGTACTCGCTCATGCCGTTCGAGACGAAGATTGAGTACATCTTGGACCAGATCAAGCTCACGTTGCAGAAGAAAGACTATGCGCAGGCGAAAGTTTTGAGCAGGAAGATTTTGTTGAAGACCTTGCGGGGATTCGATAAGGCCGACGAGTACAAGGCGATCTACTTGAACTACTTGTTGGAGATCAGCAAGTTCGAGCGCGACTACATTTTGATTGTGAAAAACTCCTTGCTTTTGATTGAAATCGACTTGGTGAAAGAATCTCCAGAGTATAAGCAGTTGTTGGTGTCCATCGTGTACTACGTGATCTTATCTCCGTACGACAACTTCCAGCTGGACTTGATCCACAAGATCAAAGCCAACCTGGTGTTCACCAAGAACGTCGATGCCAAAATCTTCAAGTTGTTGGAGACTTTCACCACAAACGAGCTCATCCAGTCCGAGAGTATCGAGGAAGAGTACCGCGATCAATTCAGCCAGTCTGAGGTGTTCCAGAGCGAAGAAAACTCCAAGAACTTGTCAAAGAGAATCATCGAGCACAATCTCCGGATCGTCAACAAATACTACTCATTTATTAAGTTGGACAGATTGGCTCACTTGTTGCAGTTGGAGCCACTGAGGGCCGAGAATTACGTGAGCGAAATGGTGAACAACGGCATGATTTCAGCGAAAATCAACAGGCCACAGGGGATCATCAGATTCGAGAAGTTGCTGCACGGCACTGCTGCTGGCTCTACGCAGGTTTCCAGCAACAGCGAAAACATCAATGAGTTGTTGAACAGCTGGATCTACGACGTGGACAAGTTGTTGGAGGAGGTCGACAGCATTGGCCACTTGATCAACAAGGAGAAGATGATGTACGGCATCAAGCAGAAGGCATGAATAAAACAAGGTATCAAATGAAGATCTAGCGAGCCGATCCACTATGTAGAGGATTGTGCGACACTTATTTTCCTGTCACTTTCCCTCCTATCACGGTTTCTCCTACACCACAAACATGTAGAGGAAGCTGGCGACGAAAGCCAAGAACGACGAGGCATCGAGACCTGAAGCTACGTTTTTCTTCGAGCTCAGTCCCGCGGTGGAAGTCGCCGTCGAAGTTCCCGCAGTCAGCGTGCTTCTCCGCGTGGCAGTGACGCTTCTAGAAACCGACGAGTAGTCATCCGAGTCGTCGACGTTGTTGCCCAGAGCAACGCACGCCCATTGCGTTATGGCATCAAAACCGCTGCCTTCAGGGTCCACAACGCCGTTAATGTACTTCAATGCACCCTTGGGCGTGTCGGGCACGGTGTTGCTGGCCTCCCAGTTGGAGGATTTAGGAGGACAGTCCGAATGGGGCAAGTCCGAGTGGTAGCCGCCGTCGCCCGTGGGGTTGGCCACCTGCGCAAACTGCGACTTCAAGTTGTCGTAGTCCTCGAGCGTAGTGACCGTGGCGTTGTCGGATGAGATCTCCACGAGTCCGTATTCGTTGGCCTCCTCGGAGTACTCGTACACCAAACCTCCGGAGAACACCGGGGTCATTTTCTCCGAGAAGATCGCCTGGACTTCAGTGAAGGGCCGCGGTCTGTTCTTGTTGCACCCGTACTCCGAGAAGAACAACGGCACAGAGTAGTTCCCGAACATCTCCACTTTCTCGTCGTACCCGGAAATCGTGTACGACGAGCGGCCGCACCACGAGTAGTCGTTGAACCCGTACATGTCCACACGGGCCATCTCGTCGTCGCCGCAGTTGAAGTACATGGCCGAGTCCAAGCGGTTCTCCTCAACGTCGGCGGCAGAGTACCCCACAGGGATCAAGCGCAACCCGGTATTTCTCTGAAAGGTCTTGATGTCACGCACAACAGCCTTGACGTACGCGGCTGCAGGAGTGGTCGTTTCGTCGTTTATCACCTCGTTGGCGGCAAAGAAGCCCAACGTGTTGTTGTACTGCGACATCAACTTGACGGTGGCCAAAACCTCCTGCAAGTACATGGTGTTGTACGAGCAGTTGGCGCCCTTGTCACGTGCAATGGACGCCTGTGGGATGTTCGTGTCCAAAATCAAGTAAATGCCTGCGTCGGCTAACTTGTTCATACACTCGGTGTGGTTCTTGGTGTTGTCGATGGAATACACTCTGATGGTGTTGATGCCCAAGTCCTTGAAGTACTCCAAGTCACGCTCACAAGTGTCTGGGTCGGCTAACGGGTCGTACAACTTGGACGAGCCGCCCGGCTGGTAGTCGAGGCCCCTCATGTAGAATCTCTCGGTGGAGCCCTCATGGAAAAAGGCATTACCCTTTGCTTCGATGGGGACGATAGCCGCTGCGAAAAATGGCAAGAAGCAGAAAATGAAAGCTAAGAGCATGGTAGCGAGCGCCGGGGGAAAACGAAAGAAAGTAGTTTGTTTAAATGAGAGTCAGGTTATTATGCCCAGTAAGTTTGATCTGCATGTCATCAGTGGCAGCAAAGGATATTGTCTGGGGGGAGTCTGGCTGCAGTACCGGAACCATGGATGGTAAACAAAGCCACTTATTATATGCAGTGCCACCATACAACTCCACTGCTAAAGCCTCCGAGGCTGAGACGCCAAGCCCTTGGGCTCGGCATTCGCTCGGCATACCGCCGTGGTGGTCAAGAAATGTTAAGGCGGAGTATTCGCTTGGCGGGAGGCACGGGTATGTTTCAGCGTCTGACACATCGCATCCACACGCAAACACAGTTCTATACTTGGACACAGGCGAGAACAAGATACGGTGCAGATATTCTCAACAAGATGATGGAAAATGGGTTCGTTTTTCTCAAGAAGAATTGGTCTGTTGTAGCTCTTCGTCTGTGTCTTTCAAAGTTTCCTTCATTTCCTTCACGTTCCATTCGCATTCTCTGTTTCTCTTTGTTTGCCATTTTCTCACGTTTCTTTTTCGCGTTTTGCTACTGGCGAGACTTTCTGAGTATTTACCGTGAATCTCTCAGGTACGAAAATCCGCGAGACTCGAAACAGGTGCAAAAAATCGAAATCGATGTTGGACTCGACAGGAAATCCAACTTTAGAAATTTGTTTTCGGGAAGATTCTGATGGGATGTGACTGGGTCATAAATGTGAGTTGAGTTATCTGTAAAGGCAAGTGTGGAACATGATGAGCTGCAAATAGACTTGAAACACGCATTTTCTCCCAGCCAATTGTCATAATCTCAATCAGGAACAAAACTTGTGATTGCTTTTTTAGACTTTCGAGTTCTTCCCCGATTGTAGTTCGAGCTGACACAAGTTGTGCCTGATCTACATGGCCGAATGAAGGAACTCAAATAAAAGTCAGTCTTTAGTGAAAGAACAGATTTTGTTACACTTTTTATATTAAACAGACAGCATCCAATCTTCAAACGATCAGATTCAGGTGGCAATCTCTTCACTTCCCTCTCCTACTCTATTTTGCAACCCAAACGACTTCCTGCATACGGTATTCACCATGTAGATGACAGGACAAACAAACTTTCCTTTCTTGTTCATGGCGAATTTCATTTCGAAACTGCTTAAGCCTTATCTCTGTCTTTCAACCAATTAAAAGTTTTTTGTCTCCCCTTCATTTCACGTCTCTGTTCACACCCGTGCACCACACTTCCTACACCTCACTGTTTCTTGGTGTACGGGTCTACCACCATGCCCACCTGTCTGAAAACAACTGCGGCAATCTACACTGAAACCCAGAATGGCGTCTCAAATTCATTTCCTCGATATAAAAGGCAAGCCACTTCTCTCACGAGACTATAAAGGCGACATTCCGCCCAATGCGATCGAGACGTTTCCGCTTCTTTTAATGGAGTTGGAAAATGACGAGGATGAATCTCTTTACAGACCTTACATCAACAGCAACGGGATCAATTACGTTTACATAAACCACAACAACGTGTACTTGTGTGCGTTGACGCGGAAGAACGAAAATATCATGGCCATTGTGGTGTTTTTGCTGAAATTGGTGGAGGTTCTCACAGAGTACTTCAAGAGTTTGGAGGAGGAGTCTATCCGGGACAACTTCGTGATCACATACGAACTATTGGACGAGATGATGGATTTCGGTGTGCCGCAAACAACCGACACAAAAATCTTGAAGGAGTACATCACCCAGGACTACTATAAGTTGATCAGAAAGTCCACAAAATTGGTACAGCCGCCAAATGCCGTGACCAACGCAGTGAGCTGGAGAAAAGAGGGAATCACATACAAGAAGAATGAGGCGTTTTTGGACGTCGTGGAGTCGATCAATATGTTGATCAACGCGAACGGACAGGTTCTCAACAGTGAGATCTTGGGTGAGGTCAAAATGAAGTCTAAATTGAGCGGAATGCCCGATCTTCGGTTGGGCTTGAACGACAAGGGAATTTTCACGAGCAATATCGATGACGACACGGCGTCTGATATGGCTCCGGGATCAAAGAAAATCGAAATGGAAGATATTAAGTTCCACCAGTGCGTGCGGTTGTCCAAATTCGAAAACGAGCGTATAATCACGTTCATTCCGCCCGACGGGGAGTTTACGGTCATGTCCTACAGGTTGCTGTCTGCGCAGTTTTTGATGAAACCACTCATTTTGGTGAACTGCAAGACCGTGGTGCACAAGCACTCGAGAATAGAGATCTTGTGTTCTGCACGTGCGCAAATCAAGAAGAAGCTGACGGCCAACAACGTCGAGATTATAATTCCGATCCCTGAAGATGCCGACACGCCCAAATTCACACCCGAGTACGGAAGCGTGAAGTGGATCCCCGAAAAGTCCTGCGTTATTTGGAAACTTAAGACTTTCCCCGGCGGCAAGCAATTCCACATGAAGGCCGAGTTGGGCTTGCCTGCAGTGTTGGACAACGAGGACATTGTGCTGAAGAAGCCTATCAAGGTGAACTTCTCCATCCCATACTTCACCACCTCGGGCATACAAGTCCGTTACTTGCGCATCAACGAGCCTAAACTACAGTACCAGTCATACCCATGGGTTCGCTACATTACGCAGTCCGGCGACGACTACACGGTGAGAACGAAATAGACCAATGCATTAGTGAACAAAGCGGGGAAGGCGATTTTGACAGGGTTCATATCTTCACGAGTTTGTAGAGTGTTGCCAAAATACGTTCCTTGCTCTGTTTCAATTGTTCCTCCTCAATCTGCAAATCATTATCGAAACAGAAAAAAGGCACCCCAAGCTGCCGTAGCATGGACTCCGATTCTGACGCGAGTCGTTTCTGTTTCTCGTAAATCCTCTCGTAAAATTCTTTTAATGCTTTTTCTTTTGCCACAAGCCACGATTTCTCACTGGCATTGTTCATCGCTCTGAGTTTGCTGAGTCCATTTGCAGCCGGCTGCTTAAGTTGAAACTCATTCACGATCTTCTCATACTCACGTGATGATTCTTCTTGGAATGCATTGTGATTGAGTATAATTGTTTTGGTTTGATGCAACTTTTCTTTGTCTTTCAAAAATCTTCTGGCCAAGTAGAATTCTGCCTCGTCTTCATCGTCTATCAATTTGGGGTCGGTTTCTTCCGCTGCATGATTGAGGAGCTCGTTGATTTTATTGTTGTAGTAATCTCGCTTATGTAGTAGGTCGATCAATTGTTTTTCCTGCTTCCTTTTCGTCAAGTTGCTCACGATTCGTCTCTCGTTCTTGACATTTAATCTTCTAAGCAGTTTCGAGCTGGATGTGAGCTGGTAATGCAGAACAGCGCGGTGAACAACGGACGAGAGGTCTTTTCCATCGTGCGACATGACAAGTCTCCTATTATAAATTTAGAATTCACAGAGATCCAGCGAGTCTTCGGTGCGTTATGGCCACAAAAAAGTGCATGATATAGATGTTACACAAAAAGCGGCACGTAAAACCCGTACACCAGAAATATAAAAACCCTTACACCGGATCCAAAACATCCATACACCACGGTATAAAAACCCGTACATCTTCATACATTACAATTTAAACAGCGCTTTCGAGTGTGTCAAAATATGACGTGCCTCACGCGCTCCTGTATACCATGCACCATGTGCACACCCATTTGAGCTTCCATCGATAGTCTCTGCACCAGCAAACCTCACGCGGTCGCTTAAGCCGTTGGCGAGCGTGTCGCAAATGACGGCGTTGTCCACACTGCCCACACGAGCCGCAGAGTATGAACCACGGGTGTATGGGTCTTTGTTCCATGGCGTGTTGTGGACCTTGAATGGCTTCTGTACAGGAGCAGTGGCTATCTGCTGGATGGCTGGTTTGAAGAGCTCCCACTTCTCCTCGTCGCTCATGTTCTCAACCTGCACCGACACGGGTTCCTGCGTCAAACAGACCAATGAAGGCGTTCCTTTCATCCGGTAATAGTTGACGATGAGCGTGGGATGCTGCCAAGGTCTGGCCCTTCCAGACAGTTCGTCTTCATCGGCCAACACGTAGAATCGCTCGACATCCTCGGGCCAGAACGCCTCGCCGAACTCGAACACAACCTTACCCAAAGAGCCAAACGTGAATTCTGGAAGCAATTTCTGGAAGTTGTATGGCAAGGGAGGGTTCCATTGCATGTAGCATTTGTCTGCAGGATCAGAAACACCCAAAAGGCTGAAGGGAACAGTACAGACGACGTAGTCTGCGGTGTAGACCTCGCCCAGCTGCGTGGTCACCTTCACGAGCTTCGGGTTCGAGTAGTCGATGCCGGTCACGTGACTGTTTAACTTGATGTTGCGTTCCTGGTACCACTGCGGCAACTCATCGAGCTCGTTCTGGAAGACCGTAGCGAACCCATTGGTGACGAAAGCGTTTCTTCCGTAGTGCCCCGACTGGTAGTTTGTTTGCTTCGCCGAAGCGTCTTCCCACGAAACCCCATCCCACAACTCCGACCACATGCGCACGACCTGCTTGGCGTACTTGATTTCCTCGGGAGTCAAGTGCTTGCCGTATTTGGCCAAGTACTCCTCGCAGATCTGGCGGAGCGACACGTCTGGCTTGTCCGGGTGCTCCTCGTATACCATGCTTACGTAATCGCCAATCTCGTCGACGATGCGTTCGAAGTGCCAGTTGGGAATGCTCCGCTTGTCCTTGCTCACATACAAGTGCTTTCTGTCATCGAAGTAGTAGTCCACGTTGCCCAACTTCTGCGCTTTGTCAAAAAGCGGATTTTTCAAAGCGTCATGGAACCACGAGGCGCCGAAATCGTACTTCAAATTTGGATTCAACGTGGATTTGTGCGAGACTAGACGACCTCCTACGCGGTCTCTGGCCTCAAGTATGACAGTGTCCAAGACCCCAGCCAGGTATAAGTCGATGGCGGTTTTCGTGCCCGACATTCCTGCACCGATGATGATGACAGCCTGGTGTTTCATTGTGGATGTTTGAAAATTATTTGACTAGATGAAGAGGTAAGTGGAATATAAAGCATCGGGGGTAGGGTACCGACGGAATTTTGGCTGCTCAATGCGGCAGGTGAGTGCGGAGCAGACCAGATTGTGGACAGTGTGCAGTCCTGCACCACCATTTAGCTCAACGGCTTTCGCGGCTTTCGCAGCCTAGAAATGAAACCATATGCAATTGGAGTCACGTCAATGACTCATGGAGCCCAACTAGCTCGCTCAACAAACTAATGTACTCCTGTGAAAACATGCATATAAGCCACCAGAACCGGAACGTCTGGCTCAGCGCGCCGGACGCCCCAATAAACCTCAGGTCGTAGACGTGCGTAAGTAGCCGGTTGGCATTGTACAAGGCAATGTCCCGCAACACTAGCGCCGGGTAATGCAGCGATAACTTTTCTGTGAGAATGTCACCGTGCACGAGCTCGATTAGGCCAATGGAAACCTGCGTGCTGACGTCCTGGAGCGACATGGTGGGCCCATTTTCAATGCCCGCAGCGGTATCCTCGATGAGCCGGCGCACCGCGGCCATCAAGTTGTCCTGGGACGATGCGGCGTCGTCCTTCACCACGTCTATGACTTTCTGCGCTGATGTCATACCACTCTGCGCAAAATCAAGGAGCTGATAGGCGTTGAGCGTGCGAAGAATTCCGCCGGCGAAAATCACTCCGGCGGGCGAGACAATTCGGCCGTCATCGAACTCTGCCTCCTCAGTGTTGCTGGTCAATCTGTCAACATCATTGCGCATGTTTTCGAGTAAGTGGCTGTCCAACTCAGACAGACAGAACGACTCAATTAGCTCGGAGAGGTGGATCAAGCGTTTCACCACACCAACAAACGCCAACACGTCGGTGTAGTCGACAAGCGAGTTGCCGGAGTATCTCAGGGCAATGTGCGCCACCAAAAACTTGAGGTTTTTACGAAGAAGCACATCGCGTGCGCTCTTCTCGGTCAGATCGTCGTAGATCAACATTGTAGGCAACAAGTCGACTGAGAAAACGAGGAACAAGTGCAAGTACTCCTTTTCCACTCGAAGCTCCGACTTGACAATAAGGTCCACGAGCCGCACGGTTTCGTTGTATAGCCAACTGTCGTCGTTGGCCATGTGGCTGGTGTTGAGCAAGATATCACTGATAGTATTAGGCCCAATGCGGAAATCCTGGAGTGCCAGGAGCGAGTGGTGGCGCGCTGCACCAAACCAACTGATCTTCGGGTCAACAACCTGAGGGTCAGATACCAAGGCGAGCGGCGAGAAGCCCTGGATCGGGTACTTGGTTCTTGGTTGTAGAAATGTGACTTGTGGTTTGAGCAGACTGAACTCTTTGCTGGGCGGCGTATCCTGGATTCCAGTGCTGACTGTGCTCTGTCTTCTGTTTAGGACTCTGTTACCTGGATTGGGAGTCAGATGCGTGGGTGCGGTGCGTTTTCGCAGGTGATCAATCAGCTTTTTTATGTTTTTGAATATATCGCCCAACTTGGGCAAGTCTTCCTCGCACAAGCTCAAAATCTCCTCGCTGACAATTCCCGTGTTCCACTTTACGCCCATATAATTGTATTTGGATGCGCCTCGCCGCCCTAGTCTTTTCAGAGCGAGATTAGGATACACCAATTTTATGAGTTTTCCCAATTTAGACTGGCCCAATATCAACTTCTGCTGAAGACTTGTGCGGATCAGCTCGATGGGATACATCAATATTAGTTTCTGGCACAAGATAAAGTACACTTTGTAGATGTTCAACCGGGGTATGGTCGCTGGATTGTCAGAAGATGCATCGTTCACCAATATGAGGGAATCGTGCAAGATCTTCAACGCTAGGAATGACCGGAGGAGCTCGTGGATGTTGACACTTGAGAGTTTGTTCTCAGCCAAATCGATGTTCGGATAGTATGTCAAGAGCGTCTCGGGGTCTCGAAATATGTCCAATATCTGACTGAGAACCTCGGCGCCGGAGGTATCCGTATTGCCCAGCTGGTCAATCCGTTCTTGTTGCAAAACATTCTCCGGGTAACTCTCGTTGTTGTAAATGAGATTGTAGAAGTCGTCCAATGGCGGCAGCGTGCCTATTCCGTTCAAGATATCGAGCAAGAATGTATTGAAATTGAACGCATCTATCTTTAGAATCTTGGGCAAGAACTGCCGCAAAATCGGCTGATCGTGTTGTCCGAGATCAAATGAGATCTCCCGCTGTTCCGCTGACTGATCGAGGCTGGGAATCCTTAGGTGTGGCTCGCCAATATGCCCCGAGCCCGGCGGGAAGAAATTGGATGAGGGAACACGCAACTGAGGAGCGGCAAACTGCCGTGAAGTATATGGCAACAGAGCCAGAAGTGAGACGTGCGTCTGAGGCTGTCCAACACGCGCTGCTGTGGGCTGCTCGTATGGGATTGGCTCGTTCAAGCTGAACATGTCGAAGTGCGTGGAGATTGACACGTTTTTGTTGTGGCCGAACACTGCAGGAGCCGAATTCCATGGCAGAACCGACGGCCTGGATGTCTGGGACGCGGCGATGTCTGTGTGCGGTAGAAATTGGGAGTCCACGCCGGCCAAATCCGGCGGTGGCATGCTGAAGGTTCCCAGGTACGGAAATTGCAGAGTTGTCGCGGTGAAGTCTGTCTGGGGCACCTGCTGCTGCAAGTACTGCGGAGGCGGGAACTCCTGGCCCGTGTAGAAGACCGAGTGCTGGTGCAAACCGTGCTGAGGCTGCCGCTGCTGGTATCTCCCGGAGGTATCGATAGTCTGGTCATTTCTGTGCTGGATCGGGAAATGCTGAGCGCTGGAGCCTTCCTCGGTAAGCGTGGGAGGCGGTAGAAGCGACTGGAAGTGCTGGTCGTCTTCAAAATGGAACTGTTGATGCTGAGCTGAAGATCGCTGTCGTTTATGTCTGTTTGAAGAGTTTTGGGACATTTCATAGGTTTATGGAATGTGGGGGACCGTTAATAGTGAATATTGGATATGCTTGAATGTGACATGACAGTAGAACGAAGTGAAAATGGTATGAAATTGAGTGTTTTGGGAATGTGATAGTACGGCTAAGTCACCGGGTTAGCGCAAGAGAAATCACAAGTTTGAGTCTGGTGGATGAAGTGAAATAAACAATAATTGAAATTGGGGCACTGATATGGGAACTTTTAGATGCAAAACAATTTGTGAAATTAAAATTGACCCCGTAAATGAAAGTAATCTGAAACTGCTTCCACCATTGACAGTAAGCACAGCAACAAGCAGGATACGACTTTCTCTGTGGCCTGTACAGACACCCGAAGCGGAACAGTTTTGATCCAGGGGCGCAGATTTCAATCGCCGCTGGTGTACGGGTCTACCGGTGCTACACGGAGATCGGCTCACGAACTCCCAAATTTCGAATGTCCATAAATTTGCAAACATTGCCCGCAAAAGTCACACATTCGCTGCCCAACACATTTTCCAGTTCTCACTTAGTGTTGCCTTAAAGTACCTGCAGAGTTGTTCATTAGGGCCAGGGCTCCTAGCGGCGGGTGCAGGACACTAGTCTATAAATTTGGTCCTAATGTTCTATCGAGATTGTATTGACACGGTTAATTGCAAATTCCATCTGGATTAGGCAGGTCTTTTGTTGTGGTGATATAAGAAATCGCACGCAAGTTTCACATTCCAAGATGTTTCAAAAAGATTAAATTTCTTTTAAACCCGCGGAATTTAAGCCACAGTGCTTTCCCCGTCTAGACGAGCGCCCAACCGAAACGTAAACATCATCTGTCGTCTAAAAATTTGAAATTACTTTGAATAAAATGGAAGGTCTGGGTTTTTGCAACAATACAGCTCGTCGCTGGTGAGAAACAAATTTAAAGATAAACAACTCTGGAACATACAATCTGAGATCAGGTGTCCAACAAGCAACCAGGCGAGAAAAATGACTCAGATTGGTGGGGATTCGACACGAATTCGACAATGTCGAAAATTAGAGTTTGAAAAAGCAACCAGATTCCAATTCATCTCGATCCACTGGAGGCTTCCATTTTGGCATGCGTAGAAGCCGTTGTAGATCGCGTTGATCCCCCTCACTTGCAGAACAGAGGATTTCAGTGAACTGAAAACGGCACACACGAGAAGGGTTGCCAAAAAGGGGAAAAAATTCCCGACAGTGAAAACAATCACCGGGGAGAAATTGATGATATCGGCTTTTCCTCTCAGTTCTCCTATATTTTGTTTTCGTGTTCTGCCTTCCACTCAATTCGCTCTTCACGTCCTGTCTGGGGCTCTACAACAGACACTAATTTACATGTATTACCCTAGTCATCCTCGTCGAACTTTGGCGCCAAGTAGAATCTCAAGTATCCGCCTGCGTCCAACTTGTACTCAAACAACGCTGGGGTCTTGTCTGCCAACTTAATGGTGATGGTTCCTGACAAAGCAGTGGCCTTGATAATGTCGTTCAAGTACTTCAAGCCGAAAGTCAAGTCGACCGGGTTCTCCAAGTTGACGGAGACGGACTCCTCGGGGTGGTCCATGTCGGTGTATGGTTTCAACACGACCGAGCCAGTTCCAGACTCGCCCTCGGCGCTGAACTTGACCGAGTCCTTGGTCACGGTGATGTTGAGCGACTCACTGAGATTTTTCAAGTCTCTGACGATCTTGGAGAACTCGGTGGATGGCATGTTGATGACGGAGTCGTACTGCATGTCATCGATTCTCAAGAACTCAGAGTCAATGTCCATCAACTTCAACGAGTACTCGGAGACTCTCTCCTTCTTCTTGTCCTCAAAGATCGTCATCACATTATCTGGGGAATCCTCCGCCAACAACGTCAAGTAGTCCTCGTTATTTCCACACTTGATAATTTTCGAGAACGAGTCCAAGTCAATTCCCAACGTGATGTCACGGTCGCATCTGTATTCGGAGAAAGCAGACGAGCCCACAAGCAAGGACACCAACAACACTCTGGAGTCGTCCACCGCTTGCACGGTGATGCCGTGCTCTGTGCAGTTAAAGTTACACAACTTCACGCAGTCCTTGATGGAGTCCACGATTTTTTTGAGGAGACTAGCTTCGTCAAATTTACCTTCAAGCATTGTGATATTAGAGAAAGAGGTGGTGAGTGAAGAAAAGAGAGCGCGTACTTTCGCGTGGACGCGAGGGTGTTTGGGCACGTGACGCATGGGAACGCGATTATTGTGTGTGTGGGTGTGTTATATGCAGTTGTTAGATGGCAGATATGAGATACGAAGACAGCCAATCTGAGCAGGTGCGATTGTGGGAATTGAGATGAGTCGTGAACTGTTGCTCGTACACTGCTAGGATTATTCACAAATCCTTTTGGATTCTTGTCTTCATTGCGCTATCTCGCCTTTAATTGTGTATTGGTACATAGTTTAGTATGTTCAGCCAGTCCGGCGAGGTGTTTTGTGAGTCTCGAAAAGGGCGTCAACGATGAGTGCAATATGATGTCTTCACCCTTGACACTTTATTCTGACAGGTGAGCGAGCATCATTCTTGAGTGTTTCAGATATTTATGGGGCTCACATTGATATCCACTGCTCCGATATCACATATTCCAGAACATACTCATTTAATGGAACAGGCGGAGTGGCGTCTCATGACTGAAGTGACAGTTGCTGTGCTGTTTTGTGAGTTCATGCGCTCAAACACTTCTGGAAGCTCGCTTGACCGAGAGCGCAAATCCAAAGCGCATCTAAAAGCTTGAAGCCGACAATTTGGCTGACGGAATTCACGGCTATAAACTCTGCACAACCCCATGTGACACTCAGAGCCATGGAGTTCGCACTTACCTGCCTCATTTCTCCTCTCGGTGTCTAGTTCTTCTTTTCGTTCATCTCCTTGCCCCACTTGAGTAAGTCTCCCTTGTACCGATCAACCTTGACGATACCATTCCTGAGTGTCGTGAGGTTCTTGATGTACTCAAACTGTCTCTGTATGCTCACCTGCAAGTAGTTCACCAAATCCTGCTGAACGGATTCTAGCTCGTCTTCCTCGCCCTCGTTCTCTTCCAACTGGCTCTCCTGAATTGCTTCGTACCTCGCGAGGGTTTCCGGAAGAGCGAAAAATGGATCTGTCACCTGTACTGGGCCCTCGGTTGTCGCGGTCGTCAATCTGGTGATACGCTTATTTTCATCCACATCTGCAGCGGCTGCAGCGCCACTGGTCGCCAGACTGAGCTGCTCACCCTTCTCTTTGGAATTCTCGTCCTCCGTTTTCTTCTTCTGTGCAGCGGTGATCGTCTCGTCGAGTCCGTGATCATAAACAGGTAATCCCATATTCTCCTCAAGCAAATAGTACCAATCCTCGCCGTCCAACACCTGCAAGAGCTTGTTCAAGTGGTTGAGCGTGCCCTGCTCAATTTCAATCAAGTTGATGAGGTCCAGTGCCAACGTCGACAAGCACGTCGACTTGTATGTCTTGGAGATGGCCGGGTGGGTCACCAATTCCAGAGGGTGAGCCAACGGGGCCAAGATTTCGCTCACGCGCAATCTTTTGAACGGGCTTTCATTTTCGTCGTCATTTTCTGCGTCACTGCCGCCCTCGCTGTCGGTGTCAGTCTCCAGCTCCGACGCTACCGCCCTGTCGTCCCGCCCATTTTGGCTCAGATAGAAATCCAGCCATCTGCGCTTGTTGCGGTAGTTTGAGCGTTCGATAACGTCATTGGTGAGCACCAAGTGGTTCAGGCCACCGTACTCGACGACTTTTGGCGTGAGCTGGTGCGATTTTGTGCCGATTGGTGGAAGCTTCTTACCTCTGTTGGAAATGGGCAAAGCGGGCGGCTGGACTTGCTGTTGCTGAGCCTGTGTGAGCAAAACCAGTTTGAACTTTGAGATGACGTCAAGCGATTTGCTATCTAGCATTTTTGAATATTGAAATTTGTGGAATCTGGTGTATTGAAAATGGATGTAATTGGGGAAATGGAGGGCTGAAAAGAGCTGGTGTGTATTGAGCAGGCAGTGTCTGCAGTACCAAGAGCCGAAAACCGAGCTGGTGATATGATTGTTACATGCAGGTCAAATGTAGATGAGTATGGAGGGGGATGGACTGAGGCACGTTGAGGAGAAGGTGGGGAAACCAGTTCTCTGGTCTGGTTCTTTGTAGTACAAAGTGTGCTTATCTCGAGATAAGTCCGCGATTTCACCGATTTCAGTGCGCGATTCCTTGGAATTTCTTCCTTGGAATTTCCTTTGGTATGGACATGATGTGGAGTCTAATGCAGATATCAATGTGTTTTCATTGTTGACGAGAAATGAGAAGACTCATCGCATTTCTCCACTTGTCAATGCTGTGGTGGCTTTTTGGGGATCTAATCCGATCAAACTTGTGTCCCAACTCAACTTATCACCACCCATTCTCCTCCAGCAAAGATAAATCGGTCGTGTTCGTGACCATTATACCTTCAACGCTTTTCCGGCTTGTAGATCCCACCTGTGTCTAACAATTCTGACCGCACTCACTCAACTCCTAACGGTCACATCCTCAAACGCTTCAAATACAGTTCAGTTATCCCTCAGCTGCCATATTCT
The DNA here is from genome assembly GCA_030579155.1 of Sungouiella ecuadorensis. Classification (NCBI taxonomy): domain Eukaryota; kingdom Fungi; phylum Ascomycota; class Pichiomycetes; order Serinales; family Metschnikowiaceae; genus Sungouiella; species Sungouiella ecuadorensis. The sequence goes on along the minus strand of JAKUAF010000010.1, from coordinate 257,148 downwards.
CTCATTCCCTTTAAACAGTCCCATTGAGCGGCTCGCCCAATTGAGCAGGCTCCAAAAATGCGATTCTGACTCCCAGTTTCTCCAGAACAGGCAATATCAACCGGTATGCGTCTTGTGTGTTCAAGTAATACCTGTGCATCCGTTTTGTGCGTAGGAACCCCAACAGCTCGTACAAATGTAATGCGGCTTCATTGGAGGTTTCCGTTTCGAGCATCACCTCGTCTGTGTTATCCCACTCTATCATTTTGCTGATGCTCAACTTGACAAGTTTCTTGGCTAGACCTTTACCTCTGAATTGAGGCTCTATGACTAGCATGCCAATGTAGCCGCGCATGCGGACATCTCTGTGCAATTCCACTTTGGTGATGATGACGCCAATGATTTTTTCGGAGCTTTCCTCGCTGACGAGGAAGCAGTACTGAGGCCATTGGTGAAAGAAGTACCAGTAGACGTAAATGGAGTAAGGCTCAGATAAATGGGACGCTATGAGATTGGAGATCTCTGTGAACTGGTCCTGCTTCGATGAGTCAAACGAAAAGTAGCGGAACCCATTCTCGACGTAATCGACATGGGGCATTTTGAGAGGAGATCTTGGTCTTGAAAGTTCGCGATGAAAATACAGGCAGTATGGAGGTAGACAAAAAGGCACAGGGAAAGCTGATACACGCACATATATGAGGAAGCAAACAAGAATTTGTTTTAGGAAAGCATATGTGAGATTAGATTTGGAAGAATAAAACTGAACGAATCAAGAGCTTCTGGTGTCAACGTGTGGGTTTGGTCTCTGGAAGTTTGAAGACCCATGAGGTGAGGTAGATAGCTCAGTCAATCCTAATTTGAACTTGATAAGTTACAACCCAGGGAGTATTCAAATCAATTCAGCTCATTAGTTTTGCCATTTGACCTTATTGATGACACATAGGCGATGATATGCTGACTTTATATGCGGTCAGGGTGCAAAATCAGTGCGGAAAAAAAGCTGCAAAAAACGGTGCTTACATATGAGAGAAGCGACTGAGAGAATACGCTGACCACGTTCAAGGTCATTATTGGTCACAAAACGACTTTCACCAATTAATTTTCGACAATTGAAAACCTAGCTCAAATTCTGGTGCCGCTGATCTGAATATGAGCGACTATTCCTCCCCCCCACTCCAAAGAGCATACTGGAAATCTCCCAGAGGTATATATATGGTGCTCGCCTAACTAATTCCAACTACTTTCCCTACCACATTCATCCCCACCGAAATTCACACACTTCACTCAAGAATGTCAAGCACCACAATTTCGAAGTCTGACGCAGACACAAAGACAGCAGCTCCTCTGGCGCAGACACCAATCACGGAGTGCAACTCTCCATCCGCAGCCGCCCAGTTGGAAAAGCTGTGTCAGCCACCACCACCACCACCACCACCAGCTGTTACTAGAGGAATGTTCCGGCAATTCAATATGAGCCTTGGGATGGCACAACTCGGGAAATTTACTTTGGCCAAGTTCCGCTTCAAAAAAGAAGCGAAGGTCGAGGAGCTCAAGGAAACTGGTCAGATTCTCCTCCTCAGGGGACTTCTCAAGTCCAAAGAGCTCAGAATTGTGGAGTATACACAGGTTCTTGCGGATTTGCAGCAGAATCCTCTTGGCCTTTCCGAGTATAAGCTCCAAATCGCGTTGATGGATGCTCGACGTGACGTGAATGAGACCCAAGAGGCATTGGAGTACAACAAAAAGAAGCTTGACCTGACAATTTCGCAGGAGCAGGAGAAGGCGAGAATTCTTCGCAAGCAAACTCTGAAGCTCAGGTTCTTCTACACGACAGCGCAGAAATCCAGAACTCTCAGAAGGAGAGCTCTGCACAAGCTCTCACCTAAGCGTGTGTTTCACAAGTTGGGCAGAGTACATAAGAGCTTGCTCACCCGGGTCCACTATTTTTTCAGGTTTTGAGACAGGGCTGTATTTTTCTTTGAGATGAAAAGAATAGAAAAGAAGAATTTTTTTCTTATATTTTACAACACATGTCTATTTCATCTGCTGCTTTGTAGAAACTCCTACTGACGCGCACCTTACAGAATTTCAGTGAACCTTCGTTCCCTCTAAGAGAACATAGTCTATGGACAACATGTGGAAGTTTACATTAATAGGGGTAGATAACACGATAAATAACTGAGTGGTTGTGTAGTTTAAAGCTTTGATTGATACTTTCTCTCATCTGGTGATGAATGCCATTAATACTCTTTAAGCATATATTGACAATACGTGCAGTTTAATAGATTAATAGAATGAATTTCATCAAATATTCTAATTTAAAAGGGCTACTCAAGTAGCAGATATTTTCTGGCGAATAGGTGCTCGCACCTGTCGATCCATTTACAATGGATTAAGTATATATTCTATTGATGACAACTATCTCCTTGAGAGGTACGAGTCGCTAATGAACGTTACTCGAGAAAAGATAAAACATATCTCGACAATCACTTCGAGTGATCTTTCTATTCACTTATGTTGTAACAGAGTTGCACACTCTTAAGGGGCTACATGATCACATTAAATTTAATTCATTCTTTTCCTTCGCTAGTCATCATGTGGCTGTGGCTGGCTGTGGGTGACTCCGGGATTATACCTTCGGCGCATTATCCGCGGCATTTACGACGGTGAAGCCTGTCAATATACGGCACTGATAAGCGCGGGGATTCTTATTCGGCCCGATTATCTCCGGCCTGAACTTAATATATAAATTCCAGTGCCTCCCCGGTTGGATCAGCTACTTCACTAGTTTTAAGTATTTCAATAGATTCCAGATCTTTTGCATATGTCATCAATTATTGATTACCTTAAACACTTTGTCGCTGATTTGGATACCACAACGAATACTTACGTTACAACACAAAATGAAGTTACTTACGGTAATATTTATTTTAATGAATCTTTCAATTTAAAATTCGCTTATACTCAATCCGAGTCACTTCCAGCACTTGAGGAGTCAAATGATAATTTACGAACTCCAAGGATTGAATGTTAGTGAAGTGCAATCGGTGAACTTGATTGAAGGCCAATGGTTTGATCATGATTCTGAATTAAATGGACTAGTCACCGATGTCAACAACACCTTCAGTGGGTATGTCGACGGTAACGGCTATATTATTAGCACTGTCGGTAGTCAACCTATTGGGACATTCCTTGTGTCAGACGAAGCTGATTCACACGGACGGTTAACCAAACGAGTCTCAGTATGCTGTTCAGGTACAGTCTGTGGACAACGTGTGGAAGTTTACATTAATAGCGGTAGATAACACGATAAATAACTGAGTGGTTGTGTAGTTTAAAGCTTTGATTGATACTTTCTCTCATCTGGTGATGAATGCCATTAATACTCTTTAAGCATATATTGACAATACGTGCAGTTTAATAGATTAATAGAATGAATTTCATCAAATATTCTAATTTAAAAGGGCTACTCAAGTAGCAGATATTTTCTGGCGAATAGGTGCTCGCACCTGTCGATCCATTTACAATGGATTAAGTATATATTCTATTGATGACAACTATCTCCTTGAGAGGTACGAGTCGCTAATGAACGTTACTCGAGAAAAGATAAAACATATCTCGACAATCACTTCGAGTGATCTTTCTATTCACTTATGTTGTAACAGAGTTGCACACTCTTAAGGGGCTACATGATCACATTAAATTTAATTCATTCTTTTCCTTCGCTAGTCATCATGTGGCTGTGGCTGGCTGTGGGTGACTCCGGGATTATACCTTCGGCGCATTATCCGCGGCATTTACGACGGTGAAGCCTGTCAATATACGGCACTGATAAGCGCGGGGATTCTTATTCGGCCCGATTATCTCCGGCCTGAACTTAATATATAAATTCCAGTGCCTCCCCGGTTGGATCAGCTACTTCACTAGTTTTAAGTATTTCAATAGATTCCAGATCTTTTGCATATGTCATCAATTATTGATTACCTTAAACACTTTGTCGCTGATTTGGATACCACAACGAATACTTACGTTACAACACAAAATGAAGTTACTTACGGTAATATTTATTTTAATGAATCTTTCAATTTAAAATTCGCTTATACTCAATCCGAGTCACTTCCAGCACTTGAGGAGTCAAATGATAATTTACGAACTCCAAGGATTGAATGTTAGTGAAGTGCAATCGGTGAACTTGATTGAAGGCCAATGGTTTGATCATGATTCTGAATTAAATGGACTAGTCACCGATGTCAACAACACCTTCAGTGGGTATGTCGACGGTAACGGCTATATTATTAGCACTGTCGGTAGTCAACCTATTGGGACATTCCTTGTGTCAGACGAAGCTGATTCACACGGACGGTTAACCAAACGAGTCTCAGTATGCTGTTCAGGTACTATTCTATTACAGCTCTATCCGTTCTCTGGCCAATCAGACCTCTTCTTTTGCTTCTTTCTCGGAATCCGTGCCCTGTTCCACCTGCACCTCTTCAGTCCTAGTAGGCTTGGTGCGCATCTGCTCTCCGTAGAGCACTAACGCAAACGACGACGCAAACCCGCCAAACAAGATCAGCGCGGCTATTGTTGACGTCCAGCCTACCCCGATCAGATTGATCTGCTGCAATACCGTCGCTGTGGCTACTGCACCTGCAACAAATCTGATAGTATAGTTGCTGGCTAAGGCATCCCCCTTCAACTGGGGCATGGAGTCCACGCAGTACGTGTTGAGACTGGGAAAGCATATCGTCTGTGCAAATCCTCCAATGAACATCATTAACACGGGCACCGGTATGCCGCCTTTGTCCTTTTCAAGACACCATCCGTATATGAGCGTGGTGGCAGGTAACACTAAGCCGTGCGCCCACAACTCCGACCGAAGCCTGTCCTCGGAGACTCTGCGGCCCTTTTTCTGCATGTACTTGCGCACGTAGCGGTCTGCCCACTGACCACCGAAGTAAGATCCCACCAAATACCCCATACCGGGAGATAGGTAGAAGAGCCCGGCATAGATCGGCAGCGTCAAGTGGAACCGCGGGTTCATCACGTACCTGATGGGAGTAAGGAGCGCATACATGTTGTAGTGCAAAGAAACGCTCATGAAGCCAGCCAAGAGCAAGTTCGGGTACTTTAGGGCCACCACCACCCTGAACGGATTGAACGGCACAACGAAAAACTTCTTCCCGGTGATTGCTCTCTGCTCCTTGTACCTCGTGGACACGCTTGTCTCCTTAAGAAGCAAAACCACGAGCGCCAACACAACCGCGCCAAAACCTGCCAAAAAGTAGAAGATCACGCGCCACGACGCGTACGTCACGATGATGCCGCCAATACACGGCCCAAACGCCGGCCCAGCCTGTGTGCCCAACAAGATCCACCCCATGGCGCCCCCGCGCTGTGATGGCGGGTAGATGTCCCCTACCACCGAGCCTGCGGTGGAGAAGAACGCCGTGCCGAAAAGCGCAGTCAACGATCTGAAAATGTAAAACATCGCCAAGTTCTGCGCCACGCCTGTGAGCACGGTGGCCATAGTGAAGAGCAGCAAGCACACAATGAAGACAATCCGGCGCCCGTATATGTCTCCGCAGGGTCCCATTATGCACGGGGACACCGCCAGCACCACCAAGTATACGGCATTGGAAATATTGATAACTGTGCCGGTCGTGTCGAACTCAGAGGCAATTTCTGATACAGCCGGTAGGAACGCCAATGAGCTGAGTGGCGAGAGCAAGCACGATAACGAGGAGACAAGCACAAATAGGTGTTTCCGCAACAGAGTGAACCTGTTATACTTGGCGAGAAGAGCAGCATCCTCATCCTCCTTGTTTGCCATGTCAGCCAAGCTTTCTTCACCATCTGGTTTCCCAGGATCACAATCTCGCTGAGAACTCATTTCAAGGTAATTACAAAAACTGTAGTATCAAGCAACTGGAAAGTCTGCAAAGCGGCTGCATTTAGTCATCATGGAAATGCAGGTGTGGTTCGGCAAGCCGCGAGGTATCTCCGAGGTGACCGAGCTTAGGGAAGAAAAAGGTGCAATGGAATTTTGAGTTTTTTTCTTGGATAAGAGTTGCAAATGAAATTATAAATGGAAGTTTACACCTGAAAGTCGAGGATGAAATTCTTCTGTGTGGTTTTTTTCTTGTCGCGTGAGCCACACTCAGCCCTATTTTGCGACTGATCCAAACTAATAGTGCGGGCTAGCTTACTCACTCTGACATACTGTGATCAATAAAAGTGCACTCAAAGTCTTAATTTGGTGACCAGCTGTCTTGCTTATGTAAGCAACAAGAATCTGTAAACACGTCGTTTTCTCGCTGAAGAGTAGGAAGGCAGGAGAATTTGCAGCCGCTCACTGGGCCCTAGTCCATTGTATCCCTGCCAAATACGTCAAAAGCTTGAATTACATGGTCAAACTGATTCTGAGAGTTAATTCTCAGCCCGACAAGAGAATGGGAAAACGATCTACTCCGTCCCCAAACGGCCCGAGACCGAGCAATTGAGTCTGCAGAGGGATGCTAGGACCTGTTGCAATAGGTGTGCAATGATAGGTAAATTGGACTGGGATGGAATTGGAGTTACCGGGTGTCGGACGCCTAATTGCTAAATCGCAAGTCGAAGTTTCTAGACAGATAAAGATCAAATCGAATCGTTGATGCCACTTGGTGTATGATGGTCTCAATTGCACGCTTATCTTGCTCACTTCTTTGAGTAAGCATTGCTACCATAAACCCTACCATTGAAATTTTTGACTGCTTTCTGTACGACGATATTGCTCCCAAAAACCTACATTTGAGCAAACCTGTATGCTTTTGATGTGAAGGTCCGGGGTGGCATGTGCCCCAAAACCGGGGAAGTACGGGACCAGCGAAACGTGGGGAAAGGTAAACATGAAAAATTCATAGTGAAGCTGCCAAAAATCATGAAACCGCAATTGTGTGAAGTTTTCAAATTTTCGGTCCAGACTTTTTGAAATCAATTGCACACAGCTATAAATTTTTCCTTTCGTTTCCTCCTCCTCTTATTTCCTTCTTTGGTGTGTGCTCGGGGCTAACCGGGCCATATGTTCACGTGCGCGGGCGAACCTTATAAAACCGCCGAGGCCACCGGCGTTTGCACCAAATTAAAGTAACGAGCTTTCAAGTTGCGAAATTACAATCTTCGAAAAAAAATCACTCAATCGCATCATTTTGTCGCAGTATGCCTCAAAGCGGATCGATCGGCAGATGAAAGTGCGCACGTGATTTACTCACCAGTTGTTCGCTCAAGTTACTGCTCACTATGCGCTTAGCGGCCCAGGTGCGTGATTCACTGGCTGCGGGACAGCGTCCGGAGAAATTAGGCAGGCTGTGAGAGCCGGAGCAAAGATGTTGCGGGAGACTGCAAAAAGATGAAAGAAATGGCGGATCTGAGATGGCTCTAGAAATTAACTCAGCAGCTCGTGCGTGAAATGACGTGGCTGCCGCAACCAAAGACGTGCAATTACAACTGGCGAGTGTAGTCCGATATATAATTGTACTGCAGACAGTTGACGAATTCTTCGGACCTTGGGACGAGCTCCACGCGAAGTATATTCGATCTCTCGACGAAACCAGAGAGTTTCTCAACTTCAAAACTAGCCTTTTCGGTATTTCTGGTCCTAAAATTATCCTTCCAGTGATTATTTTTAGCTCTCAGCCCCCACACCGACCGCCTGTGGGAACCCGTAGCGCCGGCGAAGGGTTTGCAATGTCGCATGTCGCGATGTCGCGCAACCCGCTCCGTCACCTGAGTCCCGGAGCGGAGTGCTCCCCGCTATAAATACGCCCATTTCCACCTCCATTCAATTGAGACATCTATATCTAAATTAATATTTTTATAATGGCTGAAGTTTTGAAGAAATCCGGTGTTATCTACGGTGACGACGTCAGAAACTTGTTCCTCTACGCTCAGGAGAAGGGCTTTGCTATCCCAGCTATCAATGTGACTTCCTCCTCTACTGTTGTCGCTTCCTTGGAGGCTGCCAGAGACAACAAGTCTCCAATCATCTTGCAAACTTCCCAGGGTGGTGCTGCCTACTTCGCTGGTAAGGGTGTTTCTAACACTGACCAGAAGGCTTCCATTGCCGGTTCCATTGCTGCTGCTCACTACATCAGAGCCATTGCCCCAGCTTACGGTATCCCAGTCATCTTGCACACTGACCACTGTGCCAAGAAGTTGTTGCCATGGTTTGACGGCATGTTGAAGGCCGACGAGGAGTTTTTCGCTGCCAACGGCACCCCATTGTTCTCTTCCCACATGTTGGACTTGTCCGAGGAGACGGACGACGAGAACATTGCCACTTGTGTCAAGTACTTCGAAAGAATGGCCAAGTTGAACCAATGGCTCGAAATGGAGATCGGTATCACCGGTGGTGAGGAGGACGGTGTCAACAACGAAAACGTTGACAAGGAGTCCTTGTACACTCAGCCTGAGACCGTCTTTGCTGTCTACAAGGCTTTGTCTCCAATCTCTCCAAACTTCTCCATTGCCGCTGCTTTCGGTAACGTGCACGGTGTCTACAAGCCAGGTAACGTTGTGTTGAGACCAGAGATCTTGGGCGAGCACCAACAATACGCTAAGAAGCAAATCTCCAGCAAATCCGAGCACCCATTGTTCTTGGTCTTCCACGGTGGTTCCGGTTCCACTCAGCAAGAGTTCGACACCGCCATCAAGAACGGTGTTGTCAAGGTCAACTTGGACACTGACTGTCAATACGCTTACCTCACAGGTATCAGAGACTACGTCTTGAACAAGAAGGACTACGTGATGACGCAAGTCGGTAACCCAGATGGCGAGGACAAGCCAAACAAGAAGTACTTCGACCCAAGAGTGTGGGTTAGAGAGGGTGAGAAGACCATGAGCGCCAGAATTGCTGAGGCCTTGGACATTTTCCACACCAAGGGCCAATTGTAAGTATATTAGGTCCAAACCAATCGATAACGTGCTTATGGAATTGTACATGTAGACCTCTTGGAGAAGGTGATTGGAGACAGAAATCTCACCTGAAATGGGCAGAATAGTTGTTGGTATGCCGGACTAGGAGGCCGTCATTGATTAGACCAAATGATTTCTATTTGCCTTCGGAAGAACTTGGAGAAGCAATTTCCTTCATCATTCATACCTTTCGTAATGATTGTGTTGTGTATTTACAAATATTGTACAGTTTGTGCACGACTAGGATAGTGGAAGTTCAAGTGTCTGCCAATTCCCTCGGAACCAAGGGCAATGCCCTTGGTATCGCTGGCAAGGCAATCCCTTATTCTTTCTCAGCAAGCCCGTTTCGTGGGTGCTCTAGATCAAGCTCATTTGTTCATCTATTGGGAGTTCGAGCACTTCCTCAAACATAGATATCTCTTCCCCTGCTTTCCTCAGTCATCTCCTGGCCATCGCCCCTAATTCTCCTTCGGAAGCATTGAGGCAACCTTCTGGTATTCTGGCATGGCGTCCGGTCTCATCACATACTGGACCTGCTGGCCAACCAAAGCATTCGCCTTGACGTACTTGGCCACACATCTGTCCACACAAGAGGCCTCTCCCGTGTTCAACTCGCTTTCTCCGTACTCGTGGCCTATACACTTCTCCAGGCATTTGGCCAACAATTTGTTGAATGTGCTTGCCACCACGGTGAACTGGACGTCAGCTAGCTTGACTTTCTCTGGGTCCATCTGGACGTTGCTGTACTGGGAAGCGCTGCCGAGAAAATACGACATTATCTAAGATTCTGGTATGTGGTTGTGATTTCGGTAGTATGTGTACCGATAAGGAGGTGGTTTTCACTGGTATAGCGTGTGATTAAATGTGATCTTATGAGACAGTGCAGATCTATAAATTTTCAAGAAGCTTTTTTCCTCCGCACTGAGAAGGCCGGGACCAGAATAAGTGTGGGAAGCCAAGGAGAATTGACAAATCTTTAGAAGAGAAGAGATTAAAAGCAGAAATTTTCTGAGTAATGACTTCCAATGATCTTTTCACGAGCTTCTTTGCTGATTACCCTTGACCCAAATTTGGGTGTCAGTGGCTTCCTTTCACTTTCCAGTCGGTGAGAAGGTCACCAGAGAACTCAAGACTGAGCCAACAAAATTTGCTCAAAGATGAGGTCGTTATCATACTTAGTTGATCAGAAGCCCTTTCTATTTTCATCCTGAAACATTCTCTCTTTCCTCGTCTTTTCCACATGTCTGTCCGTGTCTCAATTTAGTCTCTGCACATATTTTGCACCCAGGAAAAAAGGCTGATCCCTTCACACATTCAATAACCACCCCCACGAAAACAAATGCACGTGCTCCTCACAAACGACGACGGGCCCCTCGATGACCTCTCGTGCCCTTACATGAAATACTTCGTTGATGAAGTGCATCGCTCCACCAACTGGAAAGTGCTGATCGTCGTTCCGAACCAGCAGAGACTGTGGATCGGAAAAGCTCACTTCGCCGGCAAGAGCTTAACCACGCTGTACATCTATACCAAGGAGAGCACGAAAGTTATGACTCCCGACATCAACAAGTATGAGGGACCGTTCGAGAAACCCGACGCAGGTCTTGTTGCTGAAGGGTACCAGGAGTGGTGCTTAGTGGACAGCACCCCAGCCGCATGCACGGACATTGGCATTCACCACTTGCGCCAGCACGACGAGCCGATCGACTTGGTGGTGAGTGGGCCAAATTTCGGAAAAAATTCCGGAAATTTGTATATTTTGGCCAGCGGAACAGTTGGTGCGGCCATGGAGGCCGTCACGCACGGGATCAAGTCTATTGCGCTCTCGTACGAGTTCAGAGACATCAACCATAACTTTGACACCTTGAAAGAGGCCAGCAAGATTTCCGTCAACCTCATTGAGCACCTCTATGAGGAGTTGCAGGCCCAAGACGAAGTGGACTTATTTTCCATCAACGTCCCACTTATACCATCTCTCGAGAGCGGCAAGACGAAAATCAAGTACGCGCCAATTCTTAAAAACACCTGGGGATCCATTTACACTCCCTTGGGCGATGGCAAATTCGGCTGGGCGCCCGATTTCAAGCTGGTGTGGAAAGCTGGTTTGGAAGACGCAAAACACTCGGACAGCAGGGTGCTTTTGGATGACGGAATCAGCGTCACGCCATTGAAGGCTACTTTTTCCGTTGTTGAGCCTCTTGAGGGTGAGATTGTCTTAAACCAGGCAGTCAAGGATTTGGGCATTCTGAAAGAGCACAACCATGTGTTTCTAATCTCCATCCCGGAATCGGCATACATATACCAGCCTCTCGTGTCTGGCTTCCAAAAGTTAGGTTTCAAGATTGAAAAGTCTGGCGAGGTATTGAAGCAGATTGAAAAAGACCCTACGTTGAAGATCTTCCATTACTGCGAATACGAGGACATAGATCTTGACTTGATACAGTCGCACCCAGAACAGTACTTTGCGCCCTCCTACATCTACAGAAAGGCGTTAATCAGAAAGCACTTTTTGGCCAATACGATTCACCACTACGTTGTGAAGCACTCGGACTCCATTTTGTACTCCGCATTCCCTACTTCCTACCAGTTGGAAGTGGACTATGCAGAATTCCTAGATGATGCTCTTGATGACGCGTACGAACTTAGAGAGGAAATTGAACAAGGCGACAAAACGTGGATTTTGAAACCCAGTATGAGTGACAAGGGCCAGGGAATTCGGATCTTCAAAACTGTTGAGCAGCTCCAGGAGATATTTGACTCATTCGAGGAGCTCGACACTGACGATGAAGGTGATGACGACCAGAATGGCGTTATCATCTCCCAACTCCGCCACTTCGTTGTACAAGAATACCAGGAGTACCCCTTACTATTGTCCGACTACGATTCCAGAAAGTTTCACTTGCGCACGTACGTTGTGTGCAAGGGAAACCTTAAAGTCTTTGTTTACGAGGACATATTAGCATTGTTTGCAGAGGTTCCCTTCATACAGCCGGGAACCACTGAGGAAGATGAGGTATTGGACTTAGCAGGGCACTTGACCAACACTTGTCTTCAAGAAGATAGGGACCCACTCGTTGTGCCATTCTGGGACTTGAAAGGTTTCGCCGAGAAGGACAAGGCAGGCGTATTTGAGCAGGTCAAGGAGATCACTGCAGACTTGTTCAGAGCGGCTTCAACAGTTGACCGAATTAACTTCCAGCCAATCGATAACGCGATTGAAATCTTCGGCATAGATTTCTTGGTGAATACCGATTACAAGGTGATGCTTCTCGAAGTGAACTCCTATCCTGATTTCAAGCAGACCGGAGCGTCCCTCAAGACAGTCATTGATAAGCTATTCGACAGCGTGGCCAGCGAGGTAGTGTCTCAATTGTTTGACGCTCCAGCTCCGGACACAGAAGCAAGTCTACTCCACGAGGTTTTATAAAGCGTATAAAATTATATGGTCCAAAATTATCTGCAAACACTTACTGAGTAAGCGCAATCACTTTTTGCTTGACGTTCTCAAACGCACGGAGGAAGTAAGCCTTGATCTCCTCCAAGTTGGCCTCTCTGACATAGTTCAAGTAGTCGTCGAATTGAGCACCGGAAGCTTCGCCGGTCTCCTCGACTTGCTCAGGGACAGGCTCCTCAGTAGCCTCTGGCTCGGTAGTCTCTGGCTCGGCAACTGGCTCCTCGACGACTGGCTCCTCAACGGCCTCAATAACTGGCTCCTCAACGGACTCGACGACTGGCTCCTCAATTGGCTCAGCAACAGACTCCTCAACTGGCTCCTCAACTGGCTCCTCAACTGGCTCCTCAACGATCTCTTCAACTGGTTCCTCTTCGGAAACAGCCTCAACTGGTTCATCAACGACCTGGACATCCTCAACAACAAGCTCCTCTACGACAGGAACCTCCTCAACAACCTCGGCCTCTTCCTCCTCGGCAGTCTCTGGTTCAACAGCAACCTCCTCCACTGGGATCTCAGCATAAGCCTCAGGCTCGTAAGCTTCAGAAGCCACAGCAGACTCGACTTCAACGGAGACAGCAGAAGCAGCAGCTTCAACGTCCACATCAACGTTGGCAGCGCTTAAACTGAAAAGGAAAAAAAATACAACGTTCAAAAATAACATCTTGTTTGTATTGATTAGTGTGGAAGGAAAGAGGCTGGCGCGAGAAATGAGGATTATCTCCCTCGCGATATAAGCAGTCGTACTGCGAAAAGCAGTCTCCACGTAATCCGTATGCGAGCGAGTGTATTGTGTGCAGGGCGCGCTATTGTGGCCTCCTGCCAGTGAAACTCACCAGATGGGAACTGATGGAGATCGGGCCCTGTTAGGCAATTTGTGGGTCTTCATTTTTATGATCTCAGTCAATTTGAGCTGTGCTTTCAATTTGAAATCATGAGAGCAGTTTCCGTCTGCAGTTTCTCAATTAGTTGACGCTCGCGACTGGCTGCAAGGATCCGCGTTGGCACACGAAGATAAAATTCGTAAACAAGTTTATTGGCCCGTGTCCTCGGGCCGGACTTAACTTGTAAAATAACAACGTGCGAATTCGTGTTTGAATTTTTGAATATTATTCACCTCCTTGTACTTTTATTGACACTCGTATCTAATGCAAAGCTCGCCTTGAGAATCTATGTGTTAAATTTCCTGAATGGGGGACGATCTTCCACTCGTGGAAGAGAAGAACTTGGCTTACAGCTACGCACTGGATACCTTCCCAAACCAAAAATCAGACTGTGCACGGAAGGCATTATGAACGTAGTATATCTCAAGTCACCAGTTCCTCGCATTGGTGCCGATGCGTAGCTTTCACTTGCATCTCCATTGGCACCAACAAGCGCGATTGCAACCAGATTTGGTAACCTACCCAAAAAAAGATCTCATGAAGTTCAAAATTTCTTGACTGTCAGCGAATGAAAAATCAAAAATTAAGGGTGTTAAAAGAAAAGAAAAGACTTGCCACAGGTCAGCACAGAAAATTTGGCTGTGGCTCTAACCCCACAGTAAGCTGATACGAGATTAAGTTGAGAACCGATTACTTTTGGGGTGACTTTTCAGTTGCCACTCTTCTTTTTGCAACATTCCGCATCATCGGACTTCTGAGCGCCTGACAATGCGCAGAATTCTATTATTTGCCTGACAGCCCTCAAGCAACGGTGTAGGTCACGTGAACATGCACTAGCGTGCGCCAACCGGCCTCTCTGTCGACAACTAGAAAAAAAAGTTGCCAGACAGATCGCCCTCCACTATAGGTATCATCCACAAAGTTTCATTTATCTCCGGAATTTGCTTTTGACATTGATCGAATTTGGTAATTACAAAATTGCATCAAATTTAATTTCGTGTGTTGAAAGTATTGAACCCTGGGCTTTTGAGATTTAGGACACCACTCAGACTTTTCAGTGAACCCCACATCAGTTTCAAAACTACATTCCAGCCAGCTAAATTTGGACTGGTAGTCACAACCGCCAATGTCACAACGAAAAAATCACAGAGGCCTGAAGAAACAGGCGGGCGCTGGTGCTCAAACCAGCTCTCCACAGTTACAGACATTGTCGGAAATGTTCCCGGACTGGGAATCTGAAGACTTATCATCTTTATTGTCAGAGCACTCTAACGATGTCGAAATCGTTATCGACTTGATTGTGAACAACAAGGTGTCCAAGTGGGAACCAATTAAGAAGGAACCAAAACCAAAGAAGAGGGATGACATAATAAACTCTGATCTGCATGCTAATTCGAACTCCAGCCACATAAATAGCCACTCCGACCACTCGGCATCAAAGCCAAAGCATCAAAGAGAGAAGCCAAAGACGGACAAGCGCAGGGAAAGAAAGCCCCAGCCTGCTGCCAAGAAAGAAGCTGTCGCTGCTGCTCAAGCTGCATCCACCACCTCCAGCACTCCTGCTGGCCCTGCATCCGTTCCCTCGGCACCTGCTGCTTCTGCTGCCCCAGTCCCATCAAACTCCTGGGCAGCTGCTTTGTCCAAGGACTCCAAGCCAAAGCCAAAGCCTGTCGCTAAGCAAGAGCCAGTTGTGGAAGAGCCAGTTGCTGAGCCAACCGCAGAGGCCACTCTGCCTGCCGCTGCTGCTGCCGTTGCTGCTGTTGAGTCTCAACCAGAACCTGCACAAGAAGCTCCAGCTCCAGCTCCAGCTCCAGCTCCAGCTCCAGCCAAGAGAGCCGACGTCAAGCCATCCACATCCTGGGCGTCCGCCATCAAGCCAAAGTCCAAGCCTGTTGTTCAGAAGCAGGAACCAAAGCCTGTTGCACAGGAGCCAGCTGCTCCAGAAGTTGTCGAGGAGATCCGTGAGCCAGAAGCTGAGGCTCCAATTGTCCCTGCAGCAGCCGCTGAGCCAGTCCAGGAAGAGCCAGTGGCCGAGCCAATTGCTCCAACCCAAGCAGCTCAGCCACCTCAGCCAGTTGAGTCCGAGGTCGTGTTGCCCCATCAGGTGAGCAACGTCGGCGTGTCATTCGGCTCCCTCTCTTTGGAGAGCGAGAAGAAAGCTGCCGCTCCTGTTCAAGAATCTACCCAGGCTGCATCTGCCGAGTACAGTCAGCAACAGCAGGTCCCAGCTCAGCAGCAACAGCAGCAACAGCAACAAACACAGCAACAAGCACAGCAACAAGCACAGCAACAGCAGGCTTACCCTCAACAGCAGTATGACCAGAAGCAAAGCTCCACTCAGGGATACGACTACTACTCGCAATTTCAGCAATCCCAACAGCAATACCCACAGCAGGGTGCAGTTGGAAGCGTCCCAGGTCAGTATGGCTACCCATCTTACGACTACAGCGCCTACAACCAGTTGGGCCAGGCTGGGCTTGGTTCTGTTGGATCTCCAGGCTACTATCCATCGGCCACAGCCAACGGTGCTAAGGGCACTTCTGCTGGCAATGGTACTACCAGTAGTGAGATTGGCCGCTCGCCATTGGCACAGGGCAACGCTGGATTGCAAACTCCACAACAAGCGCAGCAGGTCCCAAGTGCTGCTCCTTACGCCTACCCTAACTACTACAACTACTTCTATAACACTCCATTCTACGGAAACGGAGCCATTGGCGCTTCCACCAGCGGCTACGGAGTTCAGCAACAGCAGCAGCAACCTCAACTGGCCCAGCAACAACAGCAACAGACCGGCAATGAAAATGCCGGTGTTTCTGGCGAAAGCGAGAGTGCCGCTGCTCAGAATGTGTCTGCTCAAGGTCAATACTACGGTCAGTATTACGCTCAACCAAACCAGTTTGGGTCGAGAGTCGGCTATCCATACAATGGGTACCCTAACCAGCCATACCCACAATCTGCTGGTGTTGGCGAGCAGACTGAGCAACCTCAGCAAGCTCAACAACTGCAATCTCAAGGTCAGCAAAGCACTCCTCAGGGCGCACCAGTGCCTAGCGGTGTTCCACAGTACCCTCAGCAAATTCCTCAATATGGTGGATATCAGCAATACCCACAATACGGAAGCTACCAGGACAACAACCAGTACCGTGGTTGGTACTAAATCAGCGGTTTCCCCGGCATTGGGCAACACAATTAGTAAAGGACACGCCCCCGGTTTATGTTTGTATGAGTATAAAATGACGTGCGATTTAGAATTCTACTGTAGCTTAGTTGCAGCCACTTGTGCTGCTAGTTGGGTTAATTGCTCGTGTTAGGTCGAGTATTCGGTCTGTATATAGCTTGGCACTGCCACTACTGAATTGCTGGCTGATCACATGACCAGCAGTAAAGTCAGAACCTTAGAATACAATTCCTGAAAGATAACTCCCCCTTTACAAATTGCTAAAAGGATATCTCGAAAAGGCTCGAGTCAAATGTGAAAATTCTCAGTGTATAAGTTATTGCCAGATGTTCGTTGCCCACACACCCACGCCTCACTGAAAGAGCCATATATTGGCGGTGCTGCAATTTACGCACGGTGCGCGCATTCTGTGTCCCGGTCTCCGCGCTCGCGCAACCCCCCCATATATATGGCCACCCGTTGCTCCCACATAGAAAAAAAGTCCTACTAAATTTCTTCCCATAGTAAAGTCAAACAGTATGTACTAACATGTTATCACTAAACGCGGCGCGCGCATAATTGAAGTCCCAAAATTCAGTACACCCGAATTGTCGACTGCAATCTGGAATCGAAAGAATTTGCTGTGAATCTTGTTTTCACTCGATGACAGCTTTTTTGGCCTCTAAGGAGGTGTCGTTGCTGTTCTCAGGGTGGTTGGACGAAATTTATGATGATTCCTGTATATAATGTGTTTACATTCGACCTTTCGATCTCAATGAGCCGTTATATTGCAGGCGCGACTGTGCTACCATTGCGTCAAAGATCTGCTTCGAAGTAGCAACTATACTAGAAGCTTGCCAATCACAAAGTGAAATTTTGATGCCGCCGCCGCCGCTGATTTGAAATTGACAACGCTTTGATACTAACTCCAGTGTCTACTGAAAAGAAGAAGGTCACCAGAAAAAAGAAGGACCCAAACGCTCCTAAGAGATCTTTGTCCGCTTACATGTTCTTCGCCAACGAGAACAGAGACATTGTCAGAGCTGAGAACCCAGGTATCACTTTCGGACAAGTCGGAAGATTGTTGGGTGAGAAGTGGAAGGCTTTGTCTGCTGACGACAAGACCCCTTACGAGAACAAGGCTGCTTCTGACAAGAAAAGATACGAGAAAGAGAAGGCCGAGTACGCCAAGAGACAGTAAGCTCTGGAGCTGTCTGGCTGAATTTTTGTACTATATCGTCTTCTTATCCCATGGCTCAAGCTCCAATGGAGGTTTGAAAATTCTTTAGTTTGCTTAAATAGCTGCAAATTGTTTATGAACTGTATTATTAAATTAGTTGCATGTAGCCTCAGGTGTGTGGTGTACGGATTTCAAGAGGACCATACCTCGCTATATTGCCCAGAAAATCATTTCGCTACAACCATATTTTGCCATGACTCTTCCTCCACCAGCTTATAACGATAATCCCAAATCATTTGCGTATCCAACTGTGCACAAAAGATGGCCCACTATACTAAAAGGAGCAATTGACGATATTAGTCAGTACACCAATGACCACCCAGCAACCAATAAATCTGGCGAAGAAGTTATTAAAAAGTTGGAAGATTTACTCGACAATTTCAAGAATGACGCCAAAGTTCTCGCTTTCAACGAAGAGGATCTCAAGTTGAAGCCAGAGCTCGATATATATAACGTTGAGTTGGCAAAATTCAACAAGGTTAAGCAAGTCACCTGGCTTACAGGTCCGTGGCTCTACCTTGAATGTTACTTGTACCAATTGTGGGATTTGTGGTTCAAACAAACTGAGGACTTGGTCAATTTTGACGTTTTTGAGTCCTTGAAAAATAAGACTTTCAAGCAATCCTCGTTCGGTGTCTTGGAATTATGCAAGAGATACGAAATCCTCACTAAGGAATTGGTCATTAAAGACGTCGATGAAAAGTCCATGTATCTTTTGTTCAAGGAGTTCGTTGACATTTCGTTGTGGGGTAATGCGACTGACTTGTCTTTGCTCGCTGGAAACGTCACTTTGGAAGACATCAAGAGCGTGCAAGGTGCTGAGGTCCGCAAGAAGAACGAGGAGAAAATCATCGCAAATGACATATCTGAGGTTTGGAAACACCTCAATACGTCATCCAAAGAACGGATTGATATTGTGTTGGACAACTCTGGATTCGAGTTGTTCGCCGATTTGTGTATGGCTCTCTTCTTGTTGGACTCGAGATTGATTAAGAATGTTGTCGTCCACTGTAAGGAAATTCCTTGGTTTGTCAGTGATACAATGCCCAAAGACTTCTCTGCTTTACTCGAGCAATTGGGTGATGAATCATTCTTCCCTGATATCTACGCTGATAACTGCGACAAGAGTGCAATCACATTCTTCCTTTCCAAGCTCCGCAGCTACGTCTCATATGGTCAGATTTCAGTCCAGCATCATGGTTTCTGGACCTCATGTGTCAACTTCTGGGAGATCCCGAAGCAGAAGGATTTGTTCGAGGAATTGCAGAAATCCAACTTGATCATTTTCAAAGGAGACTTGAACTACCGCAAATTAACCGGAGATTTAGACTGGGATACGACCGTTCCGTTCACCACGGCTATTCAACAATTGGCTTCATCCGGTCTTCCTGTCTTGGCGCTAAGAACTTGCAAAGCAGATGTCGTTGTTGGTTTGCCTTATGGCCTCAATGAAAAACTTATCATAGAGTACGAGAGTATGGGCAACGAAGTCGGTGAATTTTGGACCGCTTCAGGAAAGTGGGCAGTTATCAGCTTCTCAGCTGGTCAGTAGATCAAAACTAGATATATAAGAGTTCAATGCACAAGATATGTGACTCGCATTAAAATGGGGCTACAAGTAGTCACAATGGACAAAGGGCTTCGAATATAGAGGGGAAGGCGGAAGAAAAGTGTAAAGAATTAAAAACTTCGTGCCACCATTTTCTTTTACATACACCGTTTGATTTCATTTCTCTCATGAGCGAGATCTCGTCAATTCGTCCTTTCTTGAAAAGTAACTTGAAGGTACAATTTTCTACTTCATACGTGTAAAAGCGCAGACTTCGCAAAACACAAAATATCGCCACAAAAATCAAATTTCGAAGACATTGTATTAAGATCAGAGAATAGTAGAATTTCGGTTTTGTTTTTTCTTGTGATAATATTAAATACCTCAAATTGCTGAAGTTTTGGCACCTGTATCGCTTTGGGAGTCCAAACGCTGTTTCCGGACTGCAGATTGAAAGCTCAGCGAATGGTCATGTTGAGATGTCATGCATCCCAACACGCGATCGTCGTTATGCATTTCCCCAGAAAATCTCTGCAATACGTTTTATGTCACTTTTGAGTAGAGGGAGAGTCCCCTGTTGATACAAATGGCCAGTTTACATCTATCCCGAGGTTTGGCGCTTAAATAAGAACTTCAATATCGCGGAATTCTGTTAGGTAACCCCACAAAATCTTAGTAAAGTTGGCAAGGTGCTTGGTCCATACAGGAAGGGATGAAATTCCCAAAGCGAGCATGCTTCCGGTTTCCGTTTCGGGAAGTTGAACCCTCCCCACCGAATCGGGTGCATATAAAAGATCTCCGACATGCCCAACTTCTGATCAATTCCTCGTTCATTTTGAAAACATCCGTAACTATGGCTGACATTGACGTTGAGAAGGTTTTGTCTGAATTGACACTTGCAGAGAAAATTGGTCTCACCGCTGGTGTGGACTTTTGGCACACTTACCCCGTTGAAAGATTGGGCGTTCCAAGCTTGCGTGTCTCGGATGGCCCAAACGGTGTTAGAGGTACTAAGTTTGTGAATGGTGTCCCAGCAGCATGCTTCCCATGCGGGACGGGTTTGGCTGCCACCTTCAACAAAGATTTACTTCTCAAAGCTGGTGCCCTTATGGCGGAGGAAGCCAAACACAAGAGTGCTCATGTTATCTTGGGTCCAACAACTAACATGCAAAGAGGCCCATTGGGAGGAAGAGGCTTCGAATCTTTCTCAGAAGATCCTCACCTTGCCGGTTGGGCATCTGCCTCGATTGTGAAGGGCATGCAAGATAATGACATCGCTGCCACGATCAAGCACTTTGTAGGTAATGACTTGGAGCACGAGCGTAATGCATCCGACTCCATCATCACCGAAAGAGCCTTGAGAGAGATTTACTTGGAGCCCTTCCGGTTGGCTGTCAAGTACGCTGACCCCAAATCCTTCATGACTGCTTACAACAAGGTGAACGGCGAGCATGTTTCGCAGCTGAGAAAGTTCTTGGAGGAGACTCTCAGACAGGAGTGGGGATGGGATGGCTTGATTATGTCCGACTGGTTTGGAGCTTACACTAACAAGGAGTCACTCACCAATGGGTTAGATTTGGAGATGCCTGGTCCTTCATCCTTGAGATCTGAGCAGAGCATCGCTCATATGATCAACTGCAGGGAATTGCACATCAAGCATTTGGATGACAGGGTTCGCAATGTCTTGAACCTTGTTAAATGGGCTGCAAGATCCAATTTGAAGGAAAGAGGTCCAGAGGACACTGAGAATGACACGCCAGAAACAAGAGCGTTATTGAATGAGGTTGCAAGTGAGTCGATCGTTCTCTTGAAGAATGAGAATAATGTTCTTCCACTTAAGCGTGATGAGAAGATTGCAGTCATTGGACCTAACGCTAAATTTTCGGCGTATTGTGGAGGTGGATCTGCTTCTTTGCTTGCTTACTACACGACCACTCCATATGATGCTATCAAAGAGAAGTTGGGCAAGGCACCGGAATACTCTGTTGGATGCTACGCTCATCAGGCTTTACCAGGTCTCGCTGTCTCCACATTGACAAAGAACCCTGTCACAGGCGAGCCAGGTATCCACTGTAAGCTCTACAATGAGCCTAGCGGAACAGAGAACAGAGATCAATTTGACCTGTTCAACATCCGCTCTTCTCCAATGATCTTGTTCGACTACCTGCACCCAGCCATCACTGATGAGGTGTACTACATGGATGTCTATGGTGCTGTCACACCAGAGGAGTCCGGCGAATACGAATTTTCTTTGACCGTTACTGGCACAGCTCAATTGTTTGTTGACGGCAAGTTAGTTGTGGACAACAAAACTACCCAAGTACAAGGCGAGTCATTCTTCGGCACCGGCACCATCGAAGTAAAGGGTTCTACCAGATTGGAAGCCGGCAAGACTTATGAAGTGAAGGTCGAGTTCGGTTCTGCAAAGACATCTAAGCTCAAGAAAGAAGCTACCATTACCTTCGGCGGTGCATTGGGCATAGGCATGTGCAAGGTTATTGACGACAAGGAGGAGATTAAGAAGGCTGTGGCTTTGGCCAAATCTGTTGACAAGGTTGTCTTGCTGATTGGCTTAAACTCTGAATGGGAGTCGGAGGGCTTTGACAGGCCAGACATGGACTTGCCTCTCTTGACTAATGACTTGGTCGCAGCTGTTTTGGAAGCCAACCCTAACACTGTTGTTGTCAATCAGTCCGGAACACCAGTCGAGTTGCCATGGTTGTCCAAGGCGAACGCCTTTGTTCAGGCGTGGTATGGGGGTAACGAAGCAGGGAATAGTATTGCCAACGTTTTGTTTGGTGATGTTAACCCAAGCGGTAAGTTGTCGTTATCCTGGCCCTTGAAAAACATCGACAACCCAACATACTTGAACTTCCGCACTGTCAAAGGCAGAGTTTTGTACGGTGAAGACATTTACGTTGGCTACCGTTATTATGACAAGTTGCAAAAGCGTGTTGCGTTCCCATTCGGGTACGGTTTGTCATACACAACGTTTGATTATTCTGACTTGAAAGTGTCCATTGATGAAGTCAATGACAAATTGGCTGCGTCGGTTGTCGTAAAGAACACCGGTGCATTGGATGGTTCCGAGGTCGTGCAATTGTACATTTCCCAAAAAGACCCAACGGTCGATCGCCCAATCAAGGAGTTGAAGGGGTTTGAGAAGGTTAGCATCAAGGCAGGCCAGTCTATCACTGTCAGCTTTGAGCTTTCCTTGAAAGATTCTGCATCTTTCTGGGATGAGTACAATGAAAAATGGAGTCTTGATGCCGGCGACTACGAGGTGCAAATTGGAAAAAGCTCTGATGATCTCGTTTTATTCGAGGAGTTCAAAGTTGAGAAGACCAAATTGTGGCTCGGATTGTAATCTAATGTTCACTCAATGCTTTATGCGTTATGTATCGACATAATAAAATACAAAATTTCAGGCCTTGATGACAGCTAAACCGGAGCTGAGTCATAGATTTTGCGTCCACAGCGCTGATTATAACTCGCCGGCCTTTCTGGAGTTACATGCGACTATTTTAAATTTGTCAACCGCAATGTCACTATCATTGATGTCGTTGTTCGATATGTCGGTCATCTTAATCAACACATTTTTAATAATGAATGTCCAGACATCATCACAAAATCTGTATGTATGTAAGTCTCCCTTAAAGGTCAATTTCGACTTGCACAATCCTCTTTCCGCCTTCAAGTTTTCCGATATAATGCGATCGAAGTTGTTCAAAATTCTCATGGCTAGTTGTGGCTGGATCTTCTCATCGCTGATGAGGGTGTCCAAAGCATCCGCTAAGGCACTTCCGATTGTGCTTCTTCTGTATAGCTCGTAGTAGGCTGGCGCACTCATCTTGGTGGACAATTGGAGTAAGGAAAGTTAAGCTTTTGACTATACAAATTTGAGGGGCACGATTTATATACAGGATAATACACATTTCTACTATAGTAATTCAAGTTTCTAAAGATGGCCTGGATTCATAAGCTACGATAGATGGCAAAGCGTCTAATGTACAATTGGAGATGAAATAGCCAGGCTCCATCGAAATTTTTCTTTTGTTTCAGTTGCTAATCAAAAAGGGAAATCTGCTTCGCGCACGTGACTTCTATCACGTTGGACCGACTTGTGATTGCAACATTTCTAAGTGAGTCCCTAAGTCACGAACATGACGAGCAATTTAAAGCTCAATATACGAGAGCGCTTCAGGATTGCGGTAAAGGCATATCAATATATTGATAGTAGTTCTTTCAGGCAGATTCTGGAAGAATACCAGAGACTTGTGGCCAACCTGCTCCAAGAGTTGAGTTTTCTTCAATCAATCGTTGATAGTCTTGGTCTCTTCAGTGACAATGAGGAGTTACGCGAAATCAACACACCTTACTTGTCATTTTTGGCAATTCCATTTTACCAATCAAACCTTTACATGAAGCTTTTGGCGGACATCAGTCAAGGTGATTTTCGCTACAACCCCTCCGACATACTCGAACACAAAGTTGCCAATCTCCAGATTGCGAGGGGAAAGCTCCTTATCTATCTACAAAACATCAATAGGGTCGGAAGTATCTTGCTGAAAGATCAGGTTGCCAAGCTTGAAAACTTGAGTGACCTGTTAGACTCATCTCTGCAAATGGTAAGCATC
This sequence comes from Sungouiella ecuadorensis, assembly GCA_030579155.1. Classification (NCBI taxonomy): domain Eukaryota; kingdom Fungi; phylum Ascomycota; class Pichiomycetes; order Serinales; family Metschnikowiaceae; genus Sungouiella; species Sungouiella ecuadorensis. The sequence continues at coordinate 233,299 of JAKUAF010000010.1, read as the reverse complement.
GTGGCTATCGACCCGGCGACGAGAAGGGCGGAAAAAATTGCGAACTTGAGAAAAGAGCGTGAGTTGCAAAATAGACTTATTATTCTTGATGAATATTACTCCATGAGCACCAAGAGCTCAGAGGAAGAGGACGACCCGCTTGAGCTATTAGACGACGAAATTGTTCGTCAGGTCTACACGGATCAGTTACAGTATTTCTCACTTCTTGCCTTCAATCAATTGGAAGGAATACAACTCGAACTCGAGGTTTTGTCCAAAAAATCAACATTCGATAGGCATCGGGCGGCTAGAGAGAATAATTCATTACCTGAGCATCCGAAGGACGAGTACGCGTATACGACAAGGCTCGAGCGTGATCCTACCAAGCCAAGAGAAATTAATGATATCCTCTCGAAGCAGGGTAAGATTCTCCAGCCATTCGTCATTACCAATAAACAGGATCTAAGAAAAAAGGTATTTGGAACCGGACAGGTATTGCCCTCCATGAGTGTCGAAGAATATCTTGATTATGAACTAGCGAACGGGAAAATGCTCAAAGATGAGCACAAAACAGATGCTTTGTCAGATGATGAAGAGAACAGCGACCAAGAGAGAGAAACGAGAGATTGGGACGATTGGAAGGATGACAATCCAAAGGGAAGCGGTAATATCAAAGGTAATATTGGGTAATTGAAATTCTATACAAATTCGCGTCGTGCCGACATATTCTAAGAAGACAGACCTTCGCTCAAGTCCAACTCAAGTTCTTTGAGCCAGTCGTAGTACTCTAAAGTGATGTCAGCGAGACCGATCACGCCAAGTCTTTGGGCTGTATTTCTCCTGATGAACCACTGATCCGCGGTGTCCTCGAAAGTCTTTAAGCAATTAATGATGATCATATAGAGTTCGAGCACCTTCAACTTGAATTGCTTGAAATCCGCGGATTTGTTGGACGTCACTCCCAATGTTTCCATCTCCAATTTGAATCTAGTGATGAAAATGTATAAAGCCTCAACCGCGCCTCTCTTGTCTCCCAAGTTCACGTTGTCAACTCCGGACGAGCTGCCAAAAAGTCTCCACGAATATAAAAACTCATAACACTTGACGGCGTTGCTCAAAATGAGATCATTGTTAGCAGTCTCCAATAAGATGGTATCAACAATCGAATAATTTTTTACAAACAACGAATTTTGTCCTTTCGCGTAAGCTCTCTGGAAATCCCTTTTCGCAATTAGAGTCCTGATAAGTTTGCTGAACAACAACTTCAAGTCGGCATTGGAAAGCAGTGGGCTCAATTTATTCAAGGAATCGATGGCTCCGGTATAGTCATCGAGTTCCATTGCTCCATCGAATAGATTGCGAAGAAGTTCGGTTTTCAACAACGATAATTCAGAGTCTGGCGAGCTCAGCTCAGTGATAATTTGAAGAGCAGTTCTCTCAAAATTGTAGGAGCCTCCAAGTAGCAATTTGTTTGAATCACTACCTGGGCCAAGCTGAGATTGTCTCGTCGAAGTAGATCTCCCCAATTGAGCAAGTGAATGAAAGTAGTGCGCCTTTGACGACGTCTCGCTCGATCGTGTGGCGTAAAGCGATGAAATGAATGTTTTGAGCTCCCTGTGAGACTTGAGCCCTCTCAAGAGTGCATCTTTACAGGGCTCGTTGTTGACGCCTTCAAAAATGCTGTAGTCCGAAAATGTCGCGATAAACTCCGTAGGGTCGTTTGTGGTGAGACTAAGAATTCCAGATAAAAATTTGTTCACTGGTAAATTCATGTCCATGATGGAGCTGAACTTCTCTTTGACTACCAAAGGTTCATCCCTATTGAGTAAGTCGAGAACAACATCTAAAAGATATTGATTATAGTGAGGACCAAGAGTGAACTGGGCGTAATAATCAAACGCTTCGTTGAATTTTTGGCTTCTGATCATTGACATCAAGTTTGGGTAATTTCTCACCGCAGCTGTCCAAAAGATTGAGTATTCAAGCAGATTGACCCTTTCTCTTTCAATTTCCGACGTCAGGCTAGAGGTTTTGAAGCAGATGCCAAAGATCTTGTCAAGGACAGTGTATCTGAAGATCTGCTGCACGATATCCGAGAGGATTGTGGAAATTGAGGAGTTATTTTCACATAGCAAAAATAAAATAAAGAGATTCAAAAGTATAGACTCATGACTCTTCATGATGTTTTTGAAAGTTCTCACAACGAGCAATCTAGAGAAGACTCCCGATCCATCACCCAATTTGAGTCCGTTCATCTCTTCCGAATTTTGGATGATGCACAGCTCCTGATGTATTAAGTTGTGTATACTCTCCATCGCATTGGGCAATCTTTCGAGTTTCTCCATGATCTGGGAGATCTCCTCTGCCGAGATCTTGCCACTTAAATATGTCGAAGCCAATCTATGCGAAGCCACTGAGTTGACCGAACCAAGGGATTTAATTTCTTCCATTAATTTGCGTTTGGTGTTCGTCGACAATTTTGCTGACAAGGCAAAAAGAAGGTGAGATAGCTCTCCCGATCCTTGTGTCAGTTGAAAACATTCGAGAATGTGAGCTGGTTTGTACACCCCAACTCCGTGAACTTCACAGACAAGAATCTTGGATGATGTGGAATGAAGAGACAACGCCTCCATACTAAGCTTCTTGAATTCTTCGCATAAAAGATGAAGCTTGCTCCAAAGCGCCGACTCAGATAAATTTGTCGCTCTTGATGTGCTCTGAATAGTCTGGTCAACATCTTGGCGCAACGAGGAGCCAGATAACTTCTGAGTTTTATGTCCCGATTTGCTCTTAAATATTTCGAGAGCAGTGGCGACAATTTTGTCATCGAATGATCCGGAATTCAAAATAGAATTTCTGATGTGAGAAAGATCACTATGAGGGAAAATTTCTTCAAGAGTAGTATCGCATGAAATCAATGAGGTGGATTCGTTAACAAGCGTCCATGTCTTTGAGTCAACAGCGTACTGTGAGATAAGACTGTAGGTGCTCGACTTCCAGAGAGCGAACATATTCACGTTTCCTGTTGACTCCAGATATTGAACAAAGAAATCCTGAATTTTGAAAGAGTTCTGCTCGGCGGCCGTTGTGGTTTGTGGCCGTTCTGGAAAGATTGTGAAGGTAGCAGACTCGGCAATTCCATTCGCAGGCAAAATTTTGAAAAGCTTAAAGGCGTAGCCACTGGATGCTTGGCCATCAGTCTCTGAGGTGTACATAAAGGTCAAGCATTGTTCGTTCCCAACGCTGTGTAGCTGCATGTGTTTCGATGGGATGGAGGTCAACCATGATGCCGATGAGCCCGCTAGGGACTGATCCAAAACAACTCTCTGTTTCAACTGTTGATGCGACAAAAGATTCCAAACTTTGATGACTTTTCGCACGCTCACTGTGACAAAATTATGCCTATCTATCTTGACAGCATCCACGACGGCGTTTTGTGAGATTCCATCAACTGATTTATCATGGTACGTCAGTTTAAAAATCCCACCAAGACTGAGCGATGTAAGGTATGATTTTTCGGAGAAATTGTATATGTCAAAGCTGGACAACACAGACTTTCTTGCGAAATGCAACAAACCACCGTCTTCGAGTGCGACGATCAAATTGTTTATGTCGAATGCCTTCAAAACGAAAGGTGATGAACGTAATTCAAACGAGTATGGAGCAGAGATGCATAACCAGTCATTGAAGCTGTCGAGACCTAATCTGTTATTAAGATTACCCACGAGGAAGTCTGTTAGTTCTACCTTGAGTGTGACGAACAAAAAGCTTTCATCGATCATATCAATGGCAATGTATGGCTCAACTTTACCTTCCAGCGTGACAAATTGCAAAGAGAGCAATTTATTTCCAATGACTGGATGCGGGAGATGGAACTGAATGCATTGAAATTGAACGCTCAAGGATGTAACCTCATCCATCAAAATTGGTACAAGGTGGATTGTTCTTCTGTCATTATCTAGACCGTATTGAAGGGAGGAAAAGAAGTGACCATTTTGAGACGAAAGATCGAGGAATCCGCCCATACCAAATGCCTTCCGTTTGAACTGATCGCCCGCATCATCATTATCCTTGTCGGCTGCATATTTGAGCGGCAACTTAACGTGCTTCAGAGGGAGATGAGATTCATATCCCACAATGTTTGAGCAGCTGAGATTGGCCATGTGGTATAGTCGCTTTGTGTAAATCTTTTCAATCAACCCAACGGTTGGAGGATGTAGTTCTGAAAAACACAATTGAGATGTACGGATCTTTGCGTCTTCTAAAAGATTGAGGTGGAAAAGGTCACTTCAACAAAGATTCAAGAGCGAGACATCACATTTCGTTTTTCCATTAAAGATCTGGGTTGCATTTAAAATTGATCACCACAAAACCACTTTGCATTTCCCGCCATTGCTGTCAGTGGTTGATCAAAAACGAAAGTCAACTGCGCACGACAGAGAGCCAATTCATTTTCGCCCATACGATATCAATCGAATCAAGAAACATGTCATCAACAATATTTTACCGATTTGTTCATCAAAAGGAGAAATCAACGATTCATTTCGACGGGACTGGTATCAATGTTTTTGATTTGAAACACGAGATCATATTGCAAAATCAGCTTGGCCAGGGCCAAGATTTCATGCTCCGGCTCTATCATTCGGAACAACCTGACCTTGAGTATGAAAATGATCAAGATGTCATTTCAAGATCCAGTTTCGTACTAGCGAAAAGGTCGCCCTGCTCGGTTTATAATGGTCGGTCTCAGAGCGCGGCAAGGTATGTCACTGGCCGACCAAGAATCACCAAATTTAAACAAACTGCGGCGATAGAGCCCGCTGCCGGAACACCACAAGGAGCCTCAGTAGATGAGAACGTCAGTGAAGAGGACAGAATCAAGTTGATGTTCGAGAATCAATCGAATGTGTGGGCGCAAGCGCAGGATGAACTTTCAACTCACAAGATGGTGCACTACAAGCTGGGAGCCGAGGACCTCCCGCCCCCCGGCTATGTTTGTTATCGTTGCGGAGGCAAAGATCATTGGATCAAGAACTGCCCCACCAATTCGGACCCAAATTTCGAGGGTAAGAAAATCAAGAAGACAACAGGTATACCAAAGAGTTACATGAAGACGATCTCAAAAGAGACCGTTGAATTTCGTTTGCAAAATCCAGAATTGAATGACAGTGGTATACATACAAACGAGAATGGGGATCTAGTTGATGGAGAGGGCAACACGTACATGATTACTGAAGATGGGGATTATGTGATGACATTCGCTGACTCCAAGACTTGGGCAACGTATCAGGAGAAGCAACAGAGTGCTGCTCTCAAAGCACAAAGGGAATATGGGCAAGCTCTTGTCAAGCAAGCGACAAGTGACGGTAAAACTCAGTTTCTCGATCCCCTCTCTGCTGAACCGCAGGTACTAAAAGTTCCAATCTACATGACAGCCTGTTGTACCAGTGAAAGCAGTCTTAAAAAGCTCAAGAATTTCAACTACAACCAAAATGATTTGGAGCAAGCTCTCATTGAAAATGACTTCCACTGCCCAAATTGCGGGAAGGAGGATACTTTCATTGATGCAATCGTCAGAAATGCGAGCCTTGAATCGGATCTTGAAAGCTACAAACAATCTGTGGGGATTGAAAATCCATCACTCCAAAAGAGAGGCAATATAACTTCACCAGATGAAGAGGAACGCTCTCCAAAGAGACAACATACGCAAGGTATGCTTCCCTTGCCTAATATGCCATACCCCATGATGCCAATGCCGATGCAGATGCCAATGCCAATGCCAATGCCAATGGGGGGTACTCCTCCCATTTTTTTGCCTCCTTCGGGGCTAAAAGCCGGCAATCAACTGCATCGGCTGCATTTCAAAAAGTAATAGCATCACCTCTTGCACATTGCGTTGAGCCTGAGATTGGGCAACCCTGAGTGTAAGCAAGGTTACCCGCATTTTACCCTATTGCATATAAATTCGGAACAAGAAAATTTTCTATTGCCTCTACAGACATCTTGATGTAAGTTTATTGAGATAAAATAAGGGAGATGCAGATTGAGGATGATCCAAATAATCAATTCAAACTAGAGTTTGTGACTTTTGAGAATGATCACAACATTATAATGCATGGCTTACTGAACATCTGCTCCTCCATTGTCAATCTAACCTATTCTAACACAAAAGCATGAAATGAGTGTGTATTACAGATGACTCATAAAAGTTCTTCTTGATGCTCGAAATGATGATACAACAAAAACAAAGCTGGAATTACCAACTGAAATTCTATGATTGACAAGTTTTTGCATAATCACTGATCAAGTTAAAGAAAAATTTTCGTTTTCCTGACAATTACTAACGAATAGGTATGTGAAAATCCCAATCCCGAAACAGTTGAAATGAAGAATTATTGCACTGGGCACTGATTTTGCATGAGTGACAACGCATTATTTTGGGCCTCAGAAACCCATTCAAACTGACTCCTTCAGGGACACATTTCTGAATATGAGCTAACAAGCAGGAGCAAAGGTATGTTCTAGCAATATTATGACGAGATAAATTGATGATCTCCTAGATGACGAGTCAGAATCGGGATTCCCGTTGACGACAACCCTTAATATTACCATTCATGCATTTCTGAAGCATCTCAATCAAGCTATATGTGTATACTAACTAGACAGTTACCATTTCAAATTTATTTCATGACCAAGGAGGGATGGTTCAGTTCCATTTTTGCTACTGTTTTCTGTGCATCAGTGTTAAAAGATGAGCTAGAAATTATAGACAAGCATATGTCCGATTTTCAAGAAGAAGATACATTTCATGTCTGATAGCATATCGCATAGAAAATAGGAGCAGGAATGGAGATGATTAATCCCCTCCGCAATAGAAGGTATGTTCATTTTAAATTGCGACGTATAGGATGACTTACCACATTTATCACGACGGTCTACTGCGCTTGGTGACTTGTAATTGCCTTGCCTTGATGATACACTCGGCCCTGACCGGCCGTGGTCCCTGAAACTGTCCAATATCACGACGAACGAATCTCAACTAACACATAGGTATGACCCAACGAGTAAGTCGGCATATGATGACACCTCAAAATTCGATTATTTCCATGAGACTCCAAAACTTTTTCGATTTGCATGTCAGTCTGATGCATGGCCGTTGACGACCTGAAGAAATGTACTAACTGATAGACACAATTTATAGAATCAATAACGTAATACGAATTCAGCTTGACATTATTTATAGGCGTTTCACCTGCGATGCGGCGTTTTGCCTCACCCCAAATGTAGGTTTTGCGGCGGGAGCGATAACAAATTGCACCGAATCTGCACAAAACTTTCTACAGCTGTATTATCGGTATTATTCAATTTGACTTATGAGACTCCACAATACACTGAAACTGCGAGAGTCGGGTGACATCCCATCCGAGCCACCTTCCTATGAAGATTCCGAGGTAGGAAGCAGTGCTGCACCATCCCGTCAGCTGCCTTCGGGATCGCCAAGACCGCTTACTAGTACCGAAGACTCCCAAACTAGTCTTGTGCTCGCTCAAAGTCACAAACGAAAGAATGTTCCATACAGACCTCTGAAAGAGCAACAGGCTCATATTGATCGGTTGGGCGGCAGCTCCGTCAACGCGCTCACCACGTTCTCCACTGGCACCAAAACTGAGTATTTTGATGTGCTCCCATCATTTCAAATGTTTCAATCAATTTTAAAACGAAATGACTTCGAATTTGATGAAGATTCATTGGGTCAACCCCCTCAATATGGCGACACGACCACATCCTCGCCAACGCCACCAAACGGACCGGTTTCAGAAACACGTACGCCTGAAATTGAGGGTGTCTTACGTTCTGCCAGCAGGCAACTCGAGGATCTTGACATAGATGAAACGTACGAAGAGGAGAACGAAGGCCAGTATTTATTTTCCGATAACGACAGCGAGGATGGATTGCAGCGATCATCTAGGTATCACAACCGAAACAACTCTACATCCTCAGCAGTTAACTCGAGAAGCAACAGCCGTCAGCCTGGAGGGGCAGTGACTCACGAGAGCTATGGTCACTCAGTTCTAGACAATATTGATAAGCTTCCGCATTCAAGAGCCTCTCCCTTGGCAATTGAAATATTCGTTACTAAAGACGTTCCCGCCCCTAATACGTCCAGTGAGCTCGAGACCAAACTTAAAGAGTATTCTTGTGGCGATGTAGTGAACGGCTTTGTCATCATTACAAACACTCTGGAACACGATGTTGATTTTGGGTTGTTCACTGTGAGCTTGGAGTGTACAATTAAAGCAATTTATCTGCAATCTCAGGCCCATGAGAACAACTTGCATCACAGAATTTTGTTGAAAAAAAACTTAAAAATGTATGATCTAAACGCCAGCTATAACTACGGGGCAATCCCGAGCTCGGCTGGGATCACCTACGGACTCCATGAGAAGGACTCACTTGATGGCCTGATCATGGGACTTCCAAACAATCGCATTCTCAAAGCAAATCTGAAGTATAAGAAATTTATTACTTTTAAATTTCCACAGATGCTTTTGGATAATTCATGTCCACACAATGTCATGCGACACACGATGCCTCCACCATCCTTCGGTGTTGACAACACAGCCTTTTTTGATAGAGCTAGTACGATCGCGGTGAACAAGGCTCTTGGGTATGGATTTTTACCATACCGCGGAAGTCCAGTAAAGGTGAGGGATTATGCTTTCGACGACATTAGTGTCTCTTACTCGATTGAGGCCAAGTTCATTGACAAACAGCACACTAAGAATCAGAGGACGGCAATCGACGCAGATGATATAAATGATCCGAATAATGACTCGAAGTACATTGTCTCAAAGAGTGCTCTGTATTTTTTGAGATTTGTGCCTGACATCAAAACTCAAGTTGAGACATACAGCAGAACATACAAGAATTTTGGAAAGGAGACGTTTGACACGATAGGAATTGATGGGATGCTTTTTGGGACCTTTGAAAAACGCTCGACATGGGATTTTATTAAATTTATGAATGCGACTTTGGAGCAAGAGATAAGAAATGCTCTCGATAAGCGTGAATACGATGGCGATCAGATGAAACGAAAGAATTTGTTTCAAGATCTCGATGATGATAGATCTGGTTTGGGATCTCACAAACACGTACAAAGTGATCCTGATATTGACCTTGAAAAATTCTCCTACAAAAATCGAAGAATGATCGGCAATTGTTGCCCAGTCGATGTCTATGGCAAAAAGAAAAAACGATTGTTGCTGTCATCCGTTAAAATCGGATCAGCTTTTTTGTACGCTCAGGTACCGGATAAGCTCATCCCCTATGGATCACCTCGCTTGATCCAGAGGTACAACGATGGAGGTGATGTTTCCGATACTTTGAGTCCCGCATCATCCAATCGCGATGGGTTCACCTCACTCCACGCGGCTATCAGCAATATGGGAGAGTTGTATCATCGAGACAGTGATAGTATTCTCAAGAGTGTCAAAGTCGAGGTCAACTTTGAGTCATTGAGTGAAAGTGGTCGTCCTCCTAGTGTCTCACTGATAGAATGCAATATTGTGGCCTGGTCTTATCGAACCGATTATCCAATACCGGTATCCTTTGAGCATGACTTTTTTTATACAAAGCCAAGCGACAATGATTTAATCATTTATGAAGATGACGTCGAGAACACGAAAGTTAATTTGCAAGTTTTGAAGGATCAAGTGAACGGTTATATTTCGTTTTTGCGGGAAAACAAGATCTATGTTTCTCAAAACATTTATTCATATTTGAAAGGGTTAAGCAAGCTTGGAGTTAAGAAAGATACTATCAAGGGCTACTTTCAAACTCTTACCGCGAGTGTTGAGCCTCTGCTTTTCGAGAATGCAGCTTGGGCAGCACATCAGACGCGAGAGGGACGGCCAAAATGGATATTAAGTTTGGATGTGCCCCTTAAGACAGTGAACAAGAACAATATTACCCTCCCCCCAAGTTTCCAAAGTTGCTTGGTTGGCAGATTATATTGTTTGCAAGTAGTCCTCAGGCTAAAGGGCGCCGATGAAACAACTAACACATTGAAAATTGATGTGCCAATTCTTGTCGGGTAATTCCTCGAAAAATAGAACGGACGCGGCTATCAATACAACTACAACTACCCTCACGTCTATCTGGCACTACCAGTGTAGTGTAAAGTGAGCGAGACTTACGTCACTATTATATGCACTCCAGTACTTGAGATACCTCGACTGAAACGAGAGTTTGGTTTGCGTCAGGGAGTGATAAAACGGGCAGTGGGCTGCTCGCAGGAATGATTTTCGAGTGCTAGTATCAGTAAATATTATAATTTCGCAATGCAAAGTTTTGGATGGCAGCGAAATGCAGATTGTTTGGTCACCAAAGGAACTATATGAGGGTTTCCTATTCGGGCAATGTGTGTCGATGCCGCGGTGGGTTATCTTTGACTCATAAAGAATTTTCACTGCACTACTTCTTTCTTTGAAACGCTTCCCCAGCACTAGCTTTTTAGCCGACTTTTTTAAGAACACTTTGGAAATGAGCAAGGCATTCACTGGAAGCCTTTTATTATTGAGGAGGACTTTAGCCACAGCTGCTCCATTCTCGAAAACCTCTCAATTAGACAGGGCGACACTCACAATTAAGGATGGACCAGTCTTCAACGGATATTCTTTTGGTGCCAACAAGAATATAAGCGGCGAGGCTGTTTTCACGACTTCTTTGGTGGGCTACCCCGAGTCAATGACTGACCCATCTTACAAGGGGCAAATTTTGTGCTTCACCCAACCATTGATTGGCAATTATGGGGTTCCCTCATCCACCGAGAAAGACGAGTTCAATTTATTGAAGTATATGGAATCTCCGCAAGTTCAATGTATTGGTATAGTTGTTGCTGATGTCGCGTTAGAGTATTCACACTGGACTGCCGTCGAATCACTCCAACAATGGTGTCAAAGATCTGGCGTGGCGGCAATCAGTGGAGTGGATACCCGTCAACTTGTTAGTTACTTGAGAGATAGGGGATCCTCGTTAGCCAAAATCACTATTGGGGAGGAATACGATGCTGATGAAGATGAGGCCTTTACTGATCCCGGCGCCGTTAACTTGGTGCACAAGGTCACCACCAAGGCGCCCTTTCACGTCTCCTGCCCAGAAAAGTATAATAAGGGCTATCATGTGGCAGTATTGGATTGCGGAGCAAAAGAAAACATTTTGAGGTGCTTGGTTCAAAGAGGAGCTTCGTTGACCGTGTTTCCGTACAACTACCCAATTCACAAAATCGCAAACAAGTTCGACGGTTTGTTCATTTCGAATGGCCCTGGTGATCCGACTCACTGTTCTCAAACGATTGAACACTTGAGAACGACCATGAAGGAAAACGAGTCTTTGCCGATTTTTGGAATTTGCCTCGGACATCAATTGTTAGCCTTGGCTGGTGGGGCCAGAACTGTCAAATTGAAGTACGGAAATAGAGCGCATAACATTCCTGCTTTGGACTTGATTTCAGGAAAGTGTCACATTACCTCACAAAATCATGGTTACGCGGTGGACGCTGACACGTTGGACTCTGCTTGGTTGCCATACTTCACCAATTTGAACGACTTATCCAACGAGGGTATGCAGCACAGCACCAAACCAATTTTCTCTACTCAATTTCATCCGGAAGCTAAGGGCGGGCCGCTCGACACATCATTTCTCTTTGACAGGTTCTTCAGAAACGTTGAGGAGTACAAAAATAACAACGGCTTGAATTTGGGAGACGTGAAAAACACTCTTTTGGTCGACATTTTACCGAAAGAAAGAGTTTATTAATCTAGAAATTGTCATTGACATTGTAATTGCTTCTGCTTCCACAAATTACGTATTCGAGTGTGCATAGAGTCGCTTTAACGAGTTATCAGGGCTCTTGTCATCTCATCAGCGTATTCGACAATAAAGACCTTTCGATACGCATTCTCGCGGCCCTCAGTGATCACTTGTGAATGGAGCGTAACACGTAAGGTCGAACTCACACTGCTCGTATACTCGTATGAACTCGTCAGGTTGGCTTGAGTGATCTGCATCTCGCGCGGAACACCTTACGATTTTTAGTATCAGAAAACATCACGCAATTTAATCTCTAGGTTGTACGACGTCTATACGAAATTACGACGCATATATTAAAGTGATCAACAATTCACGGCCGGATTTCGAATTCGTTTTTTCAACTATATTACTTCAATCTCAAGAAAAATGGACACCTTCACACAATCGTCAAGTCTTGCCGCGCTTCTTGATACCAAACTTGCAGCTAATCAGACATCATACCTAGGTATCTTGAATTATTTACAAAACGTGTCTGGGACCGACCTCACTTCTCGGGTATCTCAATTGAATTATCTAGAGAAGCTTTGGGCTTCATGGTATTTGTATATTGACAATGACATATTAGCGACGGGTTTGCTATTTTTTGCAGTGCACGAGATCACCTACTTCGGAAGATGTCTCCCATGGGCAATTATAGACCAGATTCCATATTTCAACAGGTGGAAAATTCAACCTGATAAAATTCCCACTCTGAGAGAGCAGTGGGAATGCGTGAAGGCTGTTCTCAAATCTCACTTTCTTGTGGAGGCATTACCAATATGGTTATTCCACCCGTTATGCAATAGCTTGAAAATATCAGTGAACGTACCCTTTCCTTCGTTGAAAGTGATGTTATCACAGGTCGCGCTATTCTTTGTTTTGGAAGACATGTGGCATTACACGTTTCATAGGTTGTTTCATTGGGGTTGGTTTTACAAGAACATTCATAAGCAACACCACAAGTACGCTGCGCCATTTGGATTTGCAGCTGAATATGCTCACCCTGTGGAGGTGATGTCCTTAGGCGTTGGAACGGTCGGATTTCCAATTGCTTACGCTTTCATCGCCAAAAGCTATCCAGATTTGCAACTTCCCGAGTTGCATTTGTTTACCATTACTTGTTGGATTGTTTTGAGGTTATTTCAGGCAGTTGACTCGCACTCCGGCTACGACTTTCCATGGTCCTTGAATCATTTCTTCCCTCTTTGGGCTGGCGCTGCTCATCACGATCTTCACCATCACTATTTTATTGGAAACTATGCGAGTTCCTTTACATACCTTGACTACTCCTTGGGAACGGAATCAGGACCGGTTGCAAAAAGGCACAGAGAGCGCAAGACTGTGAAACTTGCTGAGAGTTTCGCCAAGAAGAATATATAAGAAAGATATAAATTGGCAAATACCATGAATGTAGCAGACTCGAGATGAAGGTGTCAGAAATCTAGACATCATGGTCATCAATGCAGCGGGGCCAAACAACAACATAATTATAGGGCTAATGCCCTGAACTTTCATGCTTGTTTAATCACGTGAGGTCTACACATGAATTTCACGACATGCGTACCGCACGCTGAAGTACGACATTTATTTCGTGTGAGTACTCATGGTGGATATATGCAGATTACAGTGCAAAATTTTCACGCAGTCTGTGCGACATCCGACCATCCTCAAGCTCATCTGTAGGACTCAGTTTTTTCTTCAACGTTTGTTCTCTTAGTCAACGCAACACAAAAGTATGTCAAACAACAAATTCAGCTTTCCCTCACAGCAAAGATCAACCACAATTCAATTAAAACATTAAGGGGAATCTAAATTGTATCCTTCCAAATTGTTTCGTCTCACGATTAAACTAGGATAAAACTGGAAGGTTCACTAATGTTTATTGATTTTTCAGGTTCATTAAACAATACTAACCTCTACAGATGTCTAGATTGAACGAGTATCAAGTTATTGGTCGTCGTCTTCCTACCGAGGCCGTCCCAGAGCCAAAGTTGTTCAGAATGAGAATTTTCGCTCCAAACACCGTCGTTGCCAAGTCCAGATACTGGTACTTCTTGCAAAAGTTGTACAAGGCCAAGAAGGCTTCTGGAGAGATTGTGTCCGTGAATGTGATCTCCGAGTCCACTCCTACCAAGGTGAAGACTTTCGGTATTTGGATCAGATACGAGTCTAGATCTGGAATTCACAACATGTACAAGGAGTACAGAGATGTTACCAGAGTCGGAGCTGTCGAGACCATGTACCAGGACTTGGCTGCCAGACACAGAGCCAGATTTAGAAACATTCACATTTTGAAGGTTGTCGAATTGGCTAAGACTGAGGATGTCAAGAGACAATATGTCAAGCAGTTCTTGACTAAGGACTTGAAATTCCCATTGCCACACAGAGTCCAAAAGTCCAAGAAGTTGTACCAATTCCAGGCTCCAACTACCTTCTACTAAGCCTTCTAATAGCAGGAAACTACCGCGGTTCATTATCCACATTTATCTACAATACATGTGAAAACATAATAGTTCGTCAAGAATCTTGATTGTAGCATGTAATAGAAAAGCAGTATATCATTGCTCTGAATATGGGCTTTAAAGAGCACATTCAATAACCTGCACACAATCACCACCCTTCCTGAATTTTAATTTCGATAAGTGATAACTAAAGCTATGTCTTACGGAACACAAGCACTGCAAAGATTGCGTGACAAAACCATTCTTCTTACTGGTGCATCAGCTGGTATAGGAGAAGCTACCGCTCGTGAACTTGCTGCGGCAGCTGATGGTCAACTTAAACTAATTTTAACAGCGAGGCGAAAGGAGAGGTTAGATGATTTGGAAGCTGACTTGAAATCGAAATTTCCTTCCCTAAAGATTCACACGGCTAAATTGGACGTCTCAGTAATCAACGAACTTGAAGATTTTGTCAACCACCTCCCATCTCAATTTTCAGATGTCGATATTCTCATCAATAACGCTGGGAAGGCTTTGGGTAGGGAGTCAGTCGGAGAGATCGGGGAGCAAGACATGATCGAGATGTTCAACACAAATGTGCTCGGTTTAATTACCTTAACTCAATTGATCTTGCCCATTTTTCAAGCCAAAAATGCAGGCGATATTGTTAATTTGGGATCCATTGCGGGAAGAGACCCTTATCCCGGTGGGGCCATTTATTGTCCAACCAAGGCCGCTGTCAAGTCCTTCTCTCATGCGTTGCGCAAGGAGTTGATTGGAACGAGAATTCGAGTGATGGAAGTTGATCCAGGCAACGTTGAAACCGAATTTTCCAATGTGAGGTTTAGAGGTGACTCGGAGAAGGCTAATGCCGTTTACGCCGAGACTGAGCCTCTCGTGGCGGCGGATATAGCTGAAATTATAACCTTTGCACTCACGAGAAAACAAAATACTGTTGTTGCTGAGACGTTGGTATTCTCTACCAATCAAGCATCTGCCACCCACATCCATCGTGGGCCTGTCTGAAATACTGTATACAATCAAAACATTAAATATTACAGCTTAAATTAGTTTTCAAGTTCAATAATGACTTCCGACTGGCGTGAAGTGAGGAAGGACCTAATTGGTGCGCCATTCGAAACAAAACAATGGGACAAGCTCATTCTACTGACGAATCAGAGGTTCGAGGGCATAAATTGCAGAGATCAATTAACACTGAAAGATTTGTACCGCAATACACTACGTGCTTACCTTCTGTTGCAACCTTGGCTTAGTAAATATTGGGTGTCTTTGGCGAAATGGGAATACAAATCAGGCAATAAATCTAAAGCTGAAGAGACATTCAAGGAAGCTCTCAAATATGTTTCGTACGACGTTCAGTTTTGGATTGCATATCTCGAATTCGAGATCGAAAGTTTTGATTGCGAGGTCAGTGAATTGCTTGAACTATTTGAGGAGGCTAGATTTCACATCGGGTTAAACTTCCACAGTCTGCAATTCTATCACATGTACTTATCATTTTTGAATAGGTACGCCACGGCACGCAACGGTTTCTGGGAGAAATCTAACTTGCTTTTGCGTCATATCCTTGAAATACCAGCATATGAAGTTGCACAAATTTACAATACTAAACTCTACAAAATACTTCAAGGTCCATCCTATAGCGCTGTAATTAATTCAGTTGCTCCAGCCGAGGGAACCAGCACACAATTTGAAGGGAGGAAGAATATTGACTACTTCAGGAAAACTTCACTCGAGACGTTTCGGGGCCTTGCTTTGGCCATACAATATGATACCTTTGAAATATATCATTATGAGAGGAGTCTCAGCAAGTATTTACAACACGGTCAAATGCCAACTTGTGAGGATGATATGTTCAATTGGAGCTTGTACCTTGAGTACGCCGAAAACTTCTTACCGTTTAGTTATGTCAGACAACTTTATGAGCGGTTAATGCTACTGGCACAAACAACTTACGATATCGAGAACCGCTATTTTCAGTTCATGTTGAGTACAGGGAGATTGAATTGTGCCAAGAATCTTTTGAACCGATTTCTTTCGAGGGGTTCAAGTATAAACAATTTCAGACATATGGTGACACTTGTCGATTTGGAACTTAATGCTCATAATTTCGCTCGAGCTCGAGACCTAGTAATCGACTTCGTGGAATTGAATGAGGATATACCCCTCGAAATTTTGGTGAAGTTGTTACAAGTTGAGGCGGCGATAAATCATTCCGACTCAATTCACATTTCAAAAATTGCGGAAATTATTGCATCACGTACTAATTCTCGACACTTTCATGCCTTACTTCAACGGTACCCGATTGCATGCACTTTCATGTCTAGTTTTCCAGGATAAGGAGTGATTGTGCAAGGCGAAATTCGAAAGTTCCGGAAGTGCGTCGTGTCCTCTCACAACGCCAATGGTATGTTGTAGAGCTTGTGTTAATTACCCGCTCTCACATCCATATAAAGACAAGCCAGCGTCGTCGTAATCCACACGAAAATACCGGCTACTCCGGCCCTCCTGTCCAAATTCCAATCATTCCAAGGGAGGTAAAGAATGTACATCAGTATGACTGCGAGCAATGCAGCGGTGCTCACATAAATTTCAGGGCTTATATCAAATTCGAGAGCTTTAGTCCGTGTCTGATGAATCAAATTGCATGTAAGAATTCGAAGCACACCATTCAAACCGATTCCGAGCAGTATTGATATAAGACAGGTCCCCAAACATGAATTTACTCCCAAGGTTGGACCTAAATTTGTTGAAAGCAGAACATTCATCGCAATATCGTTTAAGGAATTCACTAGAGAGAAAACCAGGAGGCCCATGCTATACTCTGAAATATCCCATATGGCACCCAAGTTTTTGAGCAAAAGGATGGTAGCGCGTGTAACAACCGATATTATACCTAAGGAGTTGACTATACTAGCCAAATCCAAGAGAACATTGCTAGAATATTCGTTCGAAAAGGCTTTCGTGAGTTCCAATGCGAGATAACTCAATGTTGCAGCACCGCAGACCCATAGAGTATCTGCTCTGATAGTGTTGCAATTGAGTAATACCAAACTCACCAACACCATCCAAAAATGAAATATGCGGGAATCGAATAAAGCTACCTTCGCCCACTGCTCGTTTCCGTTCAGCCGATGAAGTGTGAGCTTCGAAACTGGAATGAGCAAAAAAATAAAATGATCTATCCCATTCAAGAAGTGCTCCACGCAACTTCTATGCATGCTTGTATCATCTCGGGTATCTAAAATCAAATTGTCTTGATCATTGGATAGAGAGGCTAACAAACTCGTCGTCTCGGACATTAATGGGCTTTTGGTTGGATCTTCCGAATTGACGAGCGGCGCCGTTCGCAATTCTTGCACACCTAAAAAGTATATGTTCCAAGCGTACATAACGAATAAGGCAAACACAATTACGCACTCGATGAGTGTCACCTTGCTATCAGATAGGACAAATGCAAGAATGGTGATCATGCCCATCGCCCATAGAAAGCCGACATATATTGTTATGTTGCCTCGAACGGAAAATGGGCTCACGATGCCTATTAATCCAATTATTATCGTGAAGGTAATCAAATTGGCACCGATCACTTGGCCCAACACCAAGTCAACGGATTCACTTTCCATCGCACTTTGATAACTGAACAAATCTGGTAGGGAGTTCGTCAAAGGAACAACGAAGAAGCTGAAGACTTTTTCACCAATTCCAAACAAATTTGTGAAGTTTGTGACACAAAAAAGGAGATAATTTGAGACAATGAGGCCCAAAAGCAACATTAAAATGCCTATCGAGGCGATGAGCATCAACGTATAACTTAATGATATCCATACGGAGGGATAATCATTCGAGCAATAGTAAGATTTGGCCGCAAAATAATAGTTGGTGTCGCAGTAATTGCTTATATATTGGCATGATGTGATATTCATAGAATGACTAAGTGTACACATAAAGTTTGTAGTTGCCTTAATTTCCATCAAAGAATAGACTTCTAAGACATCACTGAGCCATACTTTCATCTGATCCCTTCTTATCGCCCCAGACCTGCTATGTACACGCTTCGGCTGATCAATGAGCAACCATGAAAACCGTGCAATGCACGTCACTATTGAAATTGTTCTGCAATGCTAGCAAACTCTTTCCGACACAATGCTTCTTGAGCAGTGTCTATGTCTATTCTTATGTCATTTATGAGGGCCTCTGAGTTGTGTTAGTACTTTTCAAAACAGTAAGTAGCTAGATTCGTGTCCGTACCTTTTGTAGTGTAGTCTAATTCTGGACGAATATATCCCAAGACAATGAACTTGATGTGGGCACCATAAAAGTTCTCTGAAAAGTTGTGAAGGATATGAACTTCTGCAGCTTTCCTCTCGTTGTTGTAAAAAGGATTCCATCCGAGTGACATAACCATCGGTAAAACTTTCCTGTCGTGCAGCGTTAGCTCTGATCCGTAATTGAACGTGACATTTCTTGTAGAATTTGCAGTGCTCTTGTTATGATCTGATCCAGTAGCCGTTGATACTTTACACCACCCAAAATAGACACCTGTGGGCAAGTTGTCAAGTGGGCCATCAATAGGAACATTGGCAGTAGGTATACCTAACTCGGCAGATCCTCTGCCATACCCAGCCACCACATTTGATTCACAGATGACCGGAAACGGGCTTTCTATACGATTAGGAATTGACGTGCGAGTGGTCATTGGAGTAAGATCTTGGTAGGCTAGAGAGGTTCGCATAAACGAAGAATAAGTCAGGACTGTGTGTACCCTCGAAGGAAATCTCACCTCGGGAAATTGGGAGACAGCGACATTTGTCGAGCTCGAGTGATGAAACTTACAAAACCATCAGATTGTGGAATAGGATCTATCTATGAAAGCCCTACCTATTGATCATCAGAATTCGATTAGTAACTATCAGATAATCCGTTCCTTCAGAATCTAGACTCCAATTGAGCTAACAAAGTCTCCGCATCCTTGGCGAAACCCCTGATACCTTGTGCCAATTTCTCGGTTGCCATTGCGTCCTCATTCAACAAAAATCTGAACTCAGATTCGTTGTTTATATAGGATACCTTAGCCTCATCGATAGATTGCGATGAAGAAGCATTCAAGATTTGGGGAACTTCCTCCGTCGAGTTCATCAATTCCTCCAACAACTTTGGTGCAACTGTCAAGTAATCGCAACCTGCCAAAGCTTTGATCTCCCCCGTGTTTCTGAAAGATGCGCCCATCACGATGGTATTGTAACCGAACTTCTTATAGTAGTTGAAAATCTTTCTCACCGAGATAACACCGGGGTCGCTCTCAGCATCATATTCCTTTCCAGTAGACTGCTTGAACCAGTCCAAGATTCTACCGACGAATGGTGAGATCAAAGTGACTTTTGCCTCAGCACAGGCAACGGCTTGAACAAAAGAGAACAACAAGGTCAAGTTGCAGTGAATGTTGTGCTTTTCTTCCAACTCCTTTGCTGCTTGGATACCCTCCCAAGTGGAAGCAATTTTGATCAAAATTCTGTCCTTTTGGATACCAATTGACTCATACAAAGCGATAATTTCAAGAGCCTTCTTGATGGTGGCGTCCTTGTCGAAAGACAATCTGGCGTCAACCTCAGTGGAAACTCTTCCAGGTACAATTGCCAAGATCTCCTTGCCAAATTCAACTAGCAATCTGTCCAAAGCAATTGCCGCTTTGTCTTTTGGGTTGGATCCCTTGTCATCGGCGTACTTAATGGCAATGTCAATCAAGGAGGCATACTCAGGCTTCTTGGCCGCCGCCAAAATTAATGAGGGGTTTGTTGTAGCATCTTGAGGGGTGTATTTGGCAATTGACTCAAACTCACCAGTATCTGTGACAATAACAGTTCCGGTTGCTTTTAATTGTTCCAATGAGTTCGACATTATGTTCTTTTATCCGTTGACTAGGATAAATTCTTCGCGCTATGGTCGATGGGAATGGACACTATTTAATTGTGGGTGCGGCGGACGGGTAATAGGCGTTCGATGCAGTCCCACCTTGGAAGGCTCGGATTATTAGTCATGAATTAGTCTGGCCCTTTTGCAATTTCACACAAACGAGCAATCGTTCGCTCCCCGACCTTTCGCAAATTTCGCATCTAAAGTATCGGATAGATAGTAAATTTGGGTTATTGCTTACTCCTTATACTCCTTAAAAACCTTATCCTCATGCACATTTTCTCGAAGCATGTATTCCCAGGTCAAGGCGCTGGAAATATAGCCATTAACATAATATATGAGCAGGACTGTATTAATTAGGATGAAAGGCGACCATTCTCACCCGTCATTCGCAACCCAGTCACGTTTACAAATTATAGGTTGGACTATTCAGGGTCTGCATATACTCGAACACCATAAAATTATGGGAGCAGCAATCAAGGATTCACACCAGCAACATGAGTCTCACAAAGAAGCTACACATCAAGGCGTCCACCCTGTACGATGGATCATTCACCACATTGCCCGTGAACACTGGTGAGTTCATCACATTGTCGTCGCAGATAGGAGATTTTCTGATCAGCGTATTTATTCGCGACTTCGACGGCAGCCAACCCCACATAAAGAATAGCGTTCGCAATGATGGAGACAGTACCTTTTTGGATGGGCAAAAATTCAAGTCAACCAATTCATTAAAGGATATTGACTGCCCCAATTTAAGGATTTTGGTAATATTCAAACCAAACTCTCCGATAAATGGCTCTGACTTACTATTTGGGAATGATTGCACGAGCTCTATAAAAGAGTATGTGCCCACAACTCTACTCGCAACAGGGCTCAAATTCTTTTCGTGGTTCATTAACCCTACGATCAACGGAAATATAATGTGCGAGGCTCCGTTTCTTTATGCCCCAGCATTGAATAGTTTTTCAAAAATTGCAAAGCTAAACGAAGAAAGCTCAATTCCGATAATCTTGAATGATTCCACCGAGAATTTGTCGTACGCGACTACCGCCGAACTGCTGCATACCAAATCAAGTTCCGAGAGAATGAAGTTCTACTCGAAGCTCCTGAATTGCGAGACCTATACCTTTGAAGAGGGAGTGAAATACCTATTTGCATTCGACACCAACTTTTTGAGGATGGGTGACTCCAAATACAACGTTGCAATCCCGACGTACGGGGAACGCACGTTCGATATTGACGTTCTAAAGTATGCAAACAAGGAACTCGATAATTTCAATTGGATAATCAAACTAAAAGGTTTTGAAGGTGTTCAATTTGGAACACCAGGTGTTATCCTTAATTTTTCTCTATTGGAAGAATCCACGTAATTTTATTCACATTCATTTGAATTAGCGGTACGAGGAAACGGTAACCAGAATGAACATAATTAGTTGCTATGAATTATGTATAGAGCTAGACGCTGACAAAGCTGTAACAGAATGCACCACGATACTATTCGGGAATATGTGTTAAGTTTGTTCCCGATAATAAACATCCTTTTGGAACTCAACCAAGAACGAACAAATGATACTACTTGAGAAAAAGCTTCAACCCAAATCACCTGCTGAAACTAGCCAGCCTGGTTGCCAAACAGCTCATTAGAATGCATTCGCTCTACCTTTTAATACGAAATCGAGTCCCCTGCTCCATTAGACATCGAAATCCACTAAGAATCTATTGTACCTCCAACAAAAGCAATGAACTTCTTTTCTTTAATTATCCGTTGATATTCTATTGCTCGATTCTGAACGGCCGTTCACCGTAATTCGGGAGCTCCAATAACCCGCAATTTGTGCGACTTTTAAGAAGTTCATATTGACTATACATGATTATGGTTTGAATCGGACAAGAAAAATTAGTCCGTCGCATATTTACGTGTGACCACCCGAAATAATTTTTCATCTGCCCTCGTCACTCAGTCACCCAAGTTTTTGGTTACTCCTTATATATGATACGTGATAGTTCACAGTGTCATAAGATTCGACTTCTAAAACCTTCCGGAGAAATACCAGAAATACCACCAATCCCAGTATTCAAGAACCCCAGCTAAAATTTCAACCTAAGTTCCAAAATCAATTGTCCACATAGTAAAGACCCCATATTTTCTTCTTGAATTAAATCTAGAAACATTCCTTTTCTTATCCTCGTGAAATGGGCATTTGATCAAGCATAATAGGCACTCATATCTTGTGAATATCAAGATTTTCAATGAAAACATGAGTCAGAACCTGTGATTGTACTGGAAACAGAAATATGTCAATGAGTATTTGCATTCTAAACAAGTCAATTTCTCATAACTTTATGTAGTCCCGATCATAAATATCCGGTTTCCAACAAATAAATCGGCATCGCAACATGTAAATATCTGAAGAATAACAAGGTAAGCTATATATGCTTCGCAATGATGGTTGTCTTCTACGCTTGATCTTCACATAAATCTTTCCGGTTTGATCATTAATGTCCCCTCCTAACTGTAACATATTATGGACTGTTAGAGGTCAAATATTAATGCAATATTAATCCTGCCCTTCGTGCTCAATACTCTATCCCTAACTCAGAAAAACATTGAATAGACCCTGTTCTCTCCATCTGAACTAGTGAGATCCAATTATCGGTTGGAACTTGCGCGGAAGCTCACACGGATGATTGACTGTTTATCTGTAATTCGAACAGCACTGGGACGTATACTTTTTAGATTTTCAATTAGTCATAATTTGGTTTCATTCAATCAGCTGTAACATTATTTATAAGGGTGCTGGATAATTCTAGAGGAATGCGCTGCAGATTGAAGAAGATCTTCACACTTTCGCTGCCAGATCAAAATGACATTTACCACAAATTACGCTGGTCGTTCTGAGAGAACACTAATGGTTTCGAGCAGATGTGGTAGGGCAGGACAAGTGGTAGGGTACGAGTGTGTGATTTTATTGGTTTCTTTCAAATAAAAATTAAACAGATAAACCTTATCAATAACAACAATCTCTAGAGAAACGAAAGCTATAAGTGAACGTTTCTCGGAAGAGATTGTACCCTTAAATTTATTTCTTGCTCCTAGATAGAATGAAGTACTGGAATGAAAATTGACTCTGTTAGGTGATGTAGATTATGGCAAGAGCTCTGATATGCAGAAATACCTGAAGCCTTCTTCAATCGTCGAGGGTTTTGTGATTAGAGATTTTGGATAATGTTAGCATATTTTCATGTTCACTCAAAATCTTTACACCATTTTCGCAAATTGCAAGGTTTCTTGAGACTTTTCTGACTATTCTCACTGGTCACATTTCGATCAGGGCGCATTGACTTTCCATGTGTCGAATAGCTGCCCCACAGGCTTTTGGTAGCGGTAAATGCTCTTAGTTTTGTAACTGATTATGGGGGTGACAAATGTGCTACAATGCTTGAGTTTGCCATGGCATAGATATGCCAAGAATGAGATAGGACTTTAACCATCTCATTTGTTCAGTGTTGCTACTTTGATTGATGTAATTCTAATCTTCATTTTACGAGCAGGGGCGATATATCAACTCTGTTCATGACTGCTATTTCCCATGAGGTAGCAGTCGCCAATGAGCGTTATTTGAAAAAAGTTAGCAAATGCATTGAAATTAAGTTGAGACTGTTATATGATTCATGTTACACTTTTCTACTGGAGATAAAACTTTACATTGATTTAGTGAAAAATGTTGAGTCAAACAGTACTTGCGCAAAGGGCAGCGCCAACACCGCTTCCGTCCTTGGCGATGGTCAAGTGAACCTTTTTAGTGGAGCCCTTCAAGGGGTCGATCAAGTCGAAAGCTTCCAAGACCTTCTCCTTGAAGCCTGGATAGAATTCAACTACGGAACCATCGCACCCAATTTCGAAATCCTTTTCATCCTCAGCATATTGATCTTTAACTCTCGTCACAATCGCCGCTAATGGAATTGCAGACAAGTATGCTGCTCTTTTCGAGATTGCTTGAGTTAATTGTTGAATAACCCGCCTCTCGGTCGAAGTTGTTGGCAATCTCAATTGATTTTCAAGAATGAGCTCTGACATTCTGAGCTCTGTTGAGTCGTCGATTTGCAAATACGACAACACTTCTGAGGACAATAAAAATGGCTCAGTTAAGCGATGTGGCAAGCTATTCCCTCTAGACTTGTAAAGCTCCTGAAAGATGTGGCCCTCATCAAACAATTCTATAAGGGTTACACGGAGCAACTCACCGAGGAACATGCCGCTGATCCGCTTTTCAAACAAGTGGTACCCTCGATTACTTGTTTCTCTATCAACAGTATCGTCATACTTGGTTTTCGGCAAAACTTCCAATGAATTGTCGAATGACCCCCACTCTGTGTTTATCACCATTCCTCTTATGTCCTTCGACAATGGTGCGCCACCAAGCTTTGGAATATTTGAAAGAGATTCAAAATAAGCACCATTGGTTCCAGTTCCAAAAATGCAGCCAACCACAGTGTTTGCATTTGATATCTTGACGTTGTTGGAATACGCGCGGGATAACAATGTTCCAACGGTGTCGTTTGCCAACGCCACAATCGATACTGGTACCTGTAAAATGTCAATGTGCTTTTGCAACATTTCAACCACGTCTCTTCCAACACAATCGGGCAAGTCAAAGCCCTTCGTCCAGCGAATTAACTTCCCTCGGTCTAGGGCAGTTTGCTCAACAGGAAAGGAGAAGGTGAAACCCAATTTCAAGGCCTCTGAGGTCTCCAAATCATTATGGTGTTCGTCAAGAAAGCTTCCTATCTTCTCAGCAAGGAAACTGAAAAGCTCATCCGAGCTCTGTCCTTTCATCAAGTCCAAGGGGACTGGAAATTTTGATTGCTTCAAATTAAAAGTGTGGTCACCATGTAAGTCGATAGAGCACACCCTAAAGTTTGTGCCGCCTAAATCTGCCGCCAAGTATAGTCCGAACTCATTTCCAGTTGGAATTGTGGTGACGTAGGTAGGAATCATGGGCATGTATTCTCTGGAAGGAGTGTCATTTGCTAATCCCGCATCCATCGAACGAAGAAAGTGACCTGTTGCTTTACATAAAAAAGCTTTATCGATGTGAAAAGAAGAGATGATCTTCTCTAAAGAGTCGTTGAGGCTGGATGTCATTCTGAACTGATAAAAGAACTCGAGGTGGCAGAGAAATTTTAATAGCAAAGAAGCTGGGGTAAGACATTCGCGAAAGTGGGGTGCTTCGCATGCATGGCCCCACTCACACTAGAAATAGGGACTGGCGAGCGGAAGATTAAACAATATAATTGTGTCATAGTTTGTCGACAGCAGTTTGATACATGAAAATCAACAGCTAAGGGCCTCTGGTTGAAGCAGCAGCTAAGTTCACGCTCGAATTTTGTTTGCTCCATCAGACGCATACTGTTTCCTTTTTCGAATGATCACAATTGCGGGCGGATATGCATCACCCACTAGTTCAATTATAACGCGAGGTCGAAAGAGCGACAATTTTACAACTTTTCGAGAGTAAAAGATTTCACAACGAAGATTTACAATAAAACAGGCAGCGCTTGAAGAATCTACATTTAGTATTTTCTTTCGAGACTGAATCAGCCTCTCAGTGTTTAGAATCACAATGCTTTGTAGACATCACCAAAACTGATTCAAATTCCTGTACAAAAGGGAACGTTCGGCACTTGTTTAGAGATCAGTGTTTATCAAGTTGTTTCCTCATCGAGATGGCATATCAAATAGAGCATGATGTGGCCGACCAGCCAGCCTCCCAAATTATTGCATCTCATCAATTCCTCATGATTTCGAAGTCTTGGTGTCCAGATTGTCACTACGTATATAAAATATGGGAAAAATTTAACGTGGCATCGAAAATTTTCATTATTGAGTTGGACAAGTTTGAAAACGAAAAGGTTGCAAGCAGATTGGAGAATGAATTCACTGCAATTTCAGGAAGGAGATGGGTTCCCACGATGTTCTTCAATGGAAAGTTATTGGGAACTGACGCAGATTTGAAAAAGTGGGAACAAGGTAATTCTTTGAGAGAGCATTTTCAAAAAGCTGGTTTATTGTAAAAGACTTTCAATGAACAAATTACACGGGGTGCTGGTTAAACTGACAACGGAAACTCACCGGCCCATTGTGAAATTTCGGCCTTGACCTTGTCCAAATTCTCATCTTCGCCGTGTAGCACCTTTTCCTTGAAATCCTTGAGCTTGTTCGCATCCTTAGGCAAATTGGATTGGATCTCCTTGGCGTAATTGACGGCGAAATCAATATAGCCAACAATTTTCTCGAAATCATTCTCTCCCAATCCTCTTGTAGTCATAGCAGGGGCGCCAATTCTGACACCACCCGGAACGAGCGCTGACTTATCACCTGGGATTGAGTTTTTATTAAGTGCGATATTGATACGCTCGCAGATCGTTTCAACACGAGCGCCATCAATTTTCTTGTCTCTCAATGAAACCAAAACCATATGAGAGTCCGTCCCATTCGACACGAGTTGGTAACCCTTGCGAATAAATTCAGCTTCCAAAACCTTGGCATTCTTCAAGACTTGAGTCTGATATTGCTTAAATTCGGTGGTGGCAGCCTGTTTGAGAGCGGTGGCTAATGCTGCAATTGTATGATTGTGGGGACCCCCTTGATGTCCCGGAAAGACTGAGAAATTGATGGGATTTTCCAAATCATACAAAATCTCCTGTCCAGTTTTAGGATTTATGGATCTCACACCTCTTCTGAAAAAAATCATTGCACCTCTTGGGCCCCGCAATGATTTGTGAGTGGTGGTTGTGACAATGTCAGCGTACTCGAAAGGTGAAGGGATAACGCCAGCGGCAACCAATCCGGAGATGTGAGCCATGTCAACGACCAAGTAAGCTCCGACTTTATCTGCGATTTCGCGCATTCTTTTGTAGTCAATCAAACGACAGTATGCGGACGTACCAGCAACGAGAACCTTAGGCCTGTACAACACAGCAGTCTTTTCCAACATTTCGTAATCAATCAAACCAGTGTCTAAGTTGACTCTGTAAGGCATCGTTTCAAAGTAGGTCGATACTGCGGAAATCTTTCTAGAGTCAGTCTGATAGCCATGCGACAAATGGCCGCCATGAGGTAAATCCAAGCCCATCAACCTCTCATGGGGTTTCATGATGGCTTGATATACCTGCAAATTAGCTGGCGACCCGGATAACGTCTGCACGTTCACGCCCCATTTGTCCGAGGTTACATTGAAAGCGTTCAATGCCCTTTCTTGACACAAGATCTCCATTTTGTCGATTTGCTCGTTACCACCGTAGTATCTAGCTCCCGGGTATCCTTCGGAGTACTTGTTGCACATAGGCGTTCCCAAGGCATCGAACACAGCTTTCGTGGTGAAATTCTCACTGGCGATCAACACAATCGAGTGCTTTTGTCTGTCCACCTCAGCTTTGATGATGGAGTCCACTTCCGGGTCGGTGTCTGCCAAACGACCTTCCACCAAATGCTTATGAGATTCTGATAAAGAGTATGACATTTTTTTTTCCGTGGGCGTAAAAAGTAGTGGTGGAAAGAAATGAAACTGGTGAGGAGAGGGTGCCATATAAGTAATCGCACGTGAGGTGACTCGGAAATGTTACCGCGCAGTCATAAATTAATCCTATTAATCAAATCAAAGCATGCGCAACCCAATAATTCATTTAATTTATGCGATAATCGCGGACTGGGGAAAACCACCATGCATAATCATTTGATGGTTGAGAAGATTATGGGATATTTATATTGATATAAACTGGTAGGCCGGGTCGGTCGTATTGGCGTACTGAACAACCATATTAAAAGAGGGTCACTCTTAAGCGATGCGCGAATGCAAGCTTGGGAATGATAACGCACAAACAACTTATACCACTCACAGTGAACAGATATACATTGTAGTTCGAATAATGTGTGGAAATCAAGAATAGAGCGATGGGAACCATCATCAAGAACTTCTTTGTGGGAGTGTATTGGTCACCATTATCTATTTGTTCCCACATGGTTAAGTTGTCGTATGCGCCAGAATTAAACTCGAAAGGTGTTCCTTTGACTTGGTGGAACATGATATAAGAACCAAAATTGTATATAACATTTGTCATAGTCCATTTCCAATCATTGTCTAGCACGGTTATGAAGTCAAGAATGAGCTTGAGAAAAGCTATCAAAACGAAATGGATTACCCAAGCGCCCTTGTAATGAACCCAATCAGCATTCAAATTTGGGTTCAATGATTGATCGATTTTGGTATCCAAAGTATCAGGCTCGAGATGCTGTATGATTGATGAGGAGCGCCGTTTTCGTTGAGAAACGGCGTGATTATGAGAAGGAGTTGGAGTAAGGTGACCATCTTCATCGGTCAATCCTGATCGTTTCGGACTCGACATAAAGCAATTATAAATAGGGACTAGGTTTGCGGATTTTTCAGTTAGCCTGTAGTAATTGAAATTCAATGATGTGTCAATAACTAGCTTTCCGTATTCCGTGGAATGCAATGAAGATCAGAATTTTGGTTGCCGTCGTATTCGTTGAGTCTCGAATGTGTGATCAGGCAGCATTACCCGGATATCACGTGACCCGTACAAGGTGACAGGATACCAACATCCGCGGTAGAGTTAGTCTCATTAATTGCAGCCTCAACAAATGCACGGTATTGGTATGTTTCCGGTCGG
Organism: Sungouiella ecuadorensis; assembly: GCA_030579155.1. Lineage (NCBI taxonomy): Eukaryota > Fungi > Ascomycota > Pichiomycetes > Serinales > Metschnikowiaceae > Sungouiella > Sungouiella ecuadorensis. The sequence continues at coordinate 204,401 of JAKUAF010000010.1, read as the reverse complement.
TATGAAGTATTGTTTCATTTTACATTTTCTCTTCTTTTGTTTCGTATCCCTTTATTGTTGAAAGGCTGCTCTTGAAGAACATATACTAGCATTTATATTGTAACTAGTCTACCCTGGCGCTCGAGAATGAGCATTCTGACGAGTCAAGATTATCGGGGAAGCTTTTTTCTTCTAAGGATTAGAACCATCTTTTGCATCATTCTCCACTTATGGATAACTACTTCACCAGCGCTGCATTACACGACTTACTCAACTGACTTCGTACTATCTGACCAAAACCGCACCTCTATAAAATAATTTATAAAATGTGAAAATTATCATTTAACAAGAAAAAAAAAATCGCTCTAATGAAAAAGAAAAAACAAAAAGTACATGAACACGGTTCAAAGCTACGACAGAGATATGAAAAGCGAATCTATAAATTCGAAAGTATCTGAGGCAAAGGAGTCCGAGATAAGGGTGTAGGGTGACACAAAGAACTCCACGGCTCTTGCGCCTACTCTATACACGCGGAAGCTATCATGGAAAGTTCAATGATACGAAATCGAGTAGAAATGCTACTAGATAAGTGTAAAGGATCAGAGGCTCGATACATGATGATGTGGTTTACAGACGGTAGGGATTGACCAGAGTACCGCAGCCTTTAGACTGATGAGTAAAGAATTTGTATACAAGCAGGTGCCACTTACTGACGCTACGCATTGATGCACTCCATGCCCTCATAAGCAAACTTGTTTGCCAATTTACATAAGGAGAATGTCAACCAGAGTTGGGTAGTCAATGAGAGAAGAATCACGCTGTGCAACACCTATCAATGTTGAGATTCGAAAATCACTCATGACTGCCATCCTGCTGCAGTCATTGCAACCAAAATATCACTTTAATTCCTTGCGGACTTTAGCTCCGGCTTCAATACTCACCGATCATCTCCTTCAAGCAATGTGACACTCGCACCTCGCAGCAAAAGGCTTAAGTTTGTAGCAGCATTGATTTTGCAGAGTAGTATCCAGCTCGACAAAGTGTCTTTCATATTCAAAATCAAGTATTGAAAATCCGCATATCCCACGTTCCCTGTCTTGTAACTCTTAAATTGATTTTATAGATAGAGATCCTTGAGGCTTCAAAGGTGAGGTAGCCGTTGCCAGTGGCCTAAGCCTTTTCCAGTGGTAACTATGAATGTATCGACCTAACTGATGATCTTAACATATCGGTCGCTTTCGCCTTAAGCTAAGCGATTGATCAAATGTTATACCGGTGCACAGTTCGAGGGATTGCGATAGGCATGTTAACTCTACAGTCAAACAAGAAAAGATTGACCTCACCCGAAAAGAATAGAGCCATGTATCAAAGAAACGAAAAGTTCATGACCAGGGTCAGATGCGGGACTGACACACTATTCACAGCTGCTAAATTGAAACCCAGCTCGAGATCTAGATGAAAGCAGTTCTTGCTATCGCCATGCGAGGGTCTATATCCCCCGCTTTGCAATTTCACATCCTCAAGCCCACGCAAAATTCTGTTCATTTCCTCGTAAGACGAGCAAACGTGAGTGGATACCAACATTTTACTGTGAAATTTTTAAATCCCATTGAGGATCGCAGTACTGAGTGCAATGAAGTGTTGCTTTCCGCTTGATATCCGTTTGATTCCCGTTGCAAGTGTGATGATAAGGAAATCACCTATGTTTCGTCATGTTGAGATTCTAGTAAAAAGGAGCATTTAATCACGGTTCGCTTTGGCCAAGGCATACGTGCAACTTGCTTTGTGCACAGTAACTTGGGCCAAACACTCATTCTCCATATTTGAAGCTATGCACTTACTGCTCAGAGATCTCGCTCTTTCTCAAATCATCTTCGGCAATTCGGAGAGAGGCCATGAAATTTATCATTACCATTTGTTTCAAAACAAGCCATAAACCTTGCAATTTTACAACAAATGGATACTGAATTCTGCGGTCGAGATGTTTTCGACAAGAAAAGGAGCTGAAACTTTTGTGGGGTAATTAAACTCCGGAAGAATGGGTGATTGATGAATCGAAGTACAGTTTCGGAGGGTGAATTTCAATGTTCATTAGTCAAATAGGCCACATGTGTTACCGTAAGATGCTTTCAACGAATGTTCTTCAAGGTGGAGCTCTCGATTGCCCCGACCATCTCCGACATTGCGGCTCTGTACAAGAATTCATCTTGCTCTAATCTGTGGTGGTGCATCATCGCTGGTCAATTGATAATTGTTTCATTTGCAGGTGAAAGATTGGTTAGAGCTTCCGCCGACATGTTAGTATTCACGAAATATGACGGCAATCATGTCATCTGTCCTTGAAGAGAAGCATGAGGAGCTGTCTGCTCTGCATCGCTGAGCGTGTGGGTAAAGGGCGAATTGTAATACATGATATATGTACCTTTGAATAGCAATATGCCTCACAATATGGCCATTCATTGATACTCTCAATATGCTTTCAAAGGCTCTGAGTTTTTAATGGACAAACTCGCCTTATACATCGTTTCTCTCGCGTGCGGAACTCGGACAAAGTTAGGTTCATTTATTTGCAATCTACAATTCAAGCTAACGCTTCTGAACCAACGTGCTCGGGGAAATTTATGATTATCGAAATGATGGCATTATTACTCGCATATACATATGACGGGGCAGAGAATTTGAGATGCACATATTCATGAGTGGTAGTGCGCATCCTGTCTCACCGAAATGAGGATTCGAGGCGACAAAATATTCGAGACGTCTTCTCTTCAAACACGTTCGGCCACAAATTCAGACAAGGCGCTACTTACGCATTATTCGGTAGAGTCTCTCGAATTCGATCATAATTTTCAAATAATTCGTGCCTAATCAATTGGCTTTCAAGATACATTACCAACGTTGGCACACACACAATGGCAAAGGCTAATGTCACCAAGAATGAAGTTTTTCTCTTCATTCCCAATTTAATTGGATATGTAAGAGTATTGACCGCCATCTTGTCATTTTTAACAATGAGAAATCATCCGATATGGACTACCATTTTGTATGGGATCTCTGGATTCCTCGATGCGTTTGATGGCTATGCCGCTCGAAAATTCAACCAGGGTACAAGATTTGGTGCTGTCTTGGACATGGTAACAGATAGATGTGCCACATCTTCTTTGATTTGCTATCTTTGTGTTGTTTATCCTCAGTTTTGTATCATGTGGCAATTGCTTGTATCTTTGGATTTGGCTTCTCACTACATGCATATGTATGCCATGTTGTCATCTGGTTCAGCGCTGCACAAGAATGTGGATGAAAGATCCAAGCTTTTGAGTTTATACTACAACAACAGAAAAGTGCTATTTTTTGTTTGCCTCGTCAACGAGTTGTTCTACATGGCATTTTATTTGCACTACAACGAATTCTTTTGGATGGGAACAGCTCTCGTGTGGATCAGCGCCCCAATTTGGTTATTCAAGCAAGTGGCGAATGTGGTGCAGATGAAAAATGCAGCAATCATATTAGCATCAAAAGATGCGCACGAGCGATCAACGAAGGCTGAGTGAGCAGATACACAATGCCAAATTCTTCGGAGCGAATCTGGACGCAATTAAACATAATCACCCGTAAAAACATTCTCATATCCTGAGAAATTCACGATCACATTCCTCGCCTATTTTTTTCTGTAGAAGTTTGTGTCCCGAAAAAGAATGCCTTTTGAAGTTCTGAAAGGGCGTATTTTCTGTCAGTTCATCTGCACAACTTTCGAATACATGCGCCATACTCTGTTCAAGTCTAAAACAATCAAGGAGCTCCTTTAAGCAGCCACATTGTTTGAAGCTTGATATGCTCAAACTGAGATACATGAGGAAAGCAGCAAAGATCTCTCGCCTTGTGACACAAACACCCGTAACTTGACGATCGATCAAAAGGTGGGAGCTCCTGGAGATTTCCAAGTACGTCCTTGCTATTAGCTGCTGATTTCGCGTTCTCATCACCATCGGAACTAATCGAAGAGCCATTGAATAGGCCGCGTAGACGCAACCACTGAAATTTAAGTAGCGCAACAAGTGAATGAGAGCCTCGTGGAGCAATGTTCCATGCCCGCTCCATTTTGCTAGTTTAATTTGATCGACGAGTAACGAGATTGCTCGGTTGTACTCGCCTGCTTCAAATAAACTTCTGACTTTCATCAAATTGAGCCGAAGGCTACTGGCAAAGTTCTGACATGTGTTGGATTCTGGCTCACATACAGCAGCGCTGACCGCTCTTATGGCATCGAGATGGTTATCACTCGCAGCAAGTATGGCGGCCTCGAGTTCAACTGTCTCCAAAATTAAGTCTTCATCATCTCGACTTCCAAGTTTGAGTAATGCTAATTTGTCCATAGCACCATGATAATTTCCTTTTTGTAAGTTGAATCTGGCCTCAGCGACTAATATTTGGTATTTGAGTTTTCTTCGATGATCGATATTCGCTTCATACTTGCCATGTAGTTCATCCAAAGCCTTAATCACCAGCTCTGGACCTGCGCGTGAGTGTATTTCGTTTTGTCGCCTCAATTCAAAAGTGAGAGCATCGCTTGCATTTCCATATTGGATTGTGTAATGCAGACCGAGATCCACATATAAATCGCTGAGGTGCGGCGCGCTCAATTTGGACCAAATTGACGACGCCACTTCGCATGATTTCAAAAATGACATAGGACCATCATTGAGGCAGACATATTGAGCCTGGATTAGACTTTGACTGATTCTTGCTGATCCCAGGCCATTTGCAAGGAGCGCGCTTGTAAAAAAACAACTCCCCAAGGCCGCTAGTGAGAGCGAAACGTCCTCCGATTTTCTTGCTAAATAGTGTTCAAGTTGGGCGTCACTACCATTTAGAAAGGACATTTGACTAAGCCAAAGGTGTGGTTTGTTCTTCAAGAATTTTGATAGCCAGCACAAAAGGTAATTGAGAGAAGCAGTATCTTTATTTTCCCGAGCAACAGAGATGGCTTCCTCGATTGAGTCCAATGCTTTGCAATCCTCACCGAATTGTTGATGAAGAGAGGCTTTTGCAATCAATGCAAAGTGATAAAAATTGCGTGACCCTCGGGACACCATGTAATCAAAATATCGATGAAGAGAATCGAAGGCTGCAATGTACTTGCCCTCGAATAACTTCTCAAGGTAATCGAGATAGTGACATGAGCGGGATACGAGATTGTCAAATTCTCCATTTAACATGCCTGCCGATTGTGCTAAGGCTAGTTGAGCCAATACGCCCTTCATTGATTCGGGAACTGGAGTACCATGTCTCTCGAGAAAACAGATTTGTGCCTCGATCAATGAACTAGGCTCAGTTGCACAGCAAGGCACATCAACAGTGCGATGTTTGTGTGAAGCTGATATGCTTGAACACAGTTCAAGTTGTTGACGGAGTGAGCGCTCGACTACGCTACGCTCCCCATGATGAGAATGTATACTGGCATCCAATTCATTGACACCCGTCAGAAATAAATCAGCATTTGGTAAGCTCAGCAAGATCTGATGTAGTTCATAGCGATAATGACAGAATCTTTCAAACACGAGAGAGCTTTCATAAAAATTCACCAACTTACTAGCCACAACTAGCTTCTGAACAAAGCGACCAAAAGCTGACCGAGGATGAATTGGTTTCTGCGATGTGCTGGTGAAAGTCTCACTAGACGAGAGCAAATTGTAAGAATCATTAATTTCTGCAAGCAATTCCTCTTCGGTTCTTAATTTCCACGCGAATTTCATGGCCGAAACCACGGATGAGGCTCCTGTATTGTTCAGCATCTTGCCTTTAGAAAGGCCGGACAGCGGCATTCCACAGAAGCTTTTGAGTTCCTCCCTAAAGTCAATCAATGGGGTCAACTTCTGATTTTCACTTCGTGAAGGTGCTTCAGACGTTTCGAGCTGTCGTAGCAAAAAGCTTATGAATTTCGAGTCTGTGGACAGACGAGAGACTTGAATCTTAATCATCATCATAAGAAATATATTTCGGGGGGTCATATCCTCAACTAGGACACAATTTTGCTTTCCATACATCCTTCAACACAAATGGTTTAGCACTGAGGACTCTATATCGTTCTGCGCGATAAGAAAAAGATGTACAGATGTTTGTGAGCCACTTCATGAGGGATAGCATCGAAGGTATGGAGATGACGTACAGCTATTCCAGCTAAAATAAAATGCGGATTTAGATACTCGAACCTTTTTTAGGTCCAGAATATGATCGATTTTTAGATTCAAATTGTGAAGTTGAAAGGACGATGCTTTCATGTTCAGCTCACCTGATACCTATTTCGCCCTCTATATCATCAAATCTGGTGAGAAGAAATAACATTTGCTTCAACTACGATAAAATTGTCTTCACCGATCTCTCTTTCGATTTTCTCCAACACTCCTTGGTTATAACTATATAATTATATAGTTGAAACGTGTATGAGCTCCTTGTCACAAGTTCCAATCTCCGCCCTTCCTCCAACCAAGTTTGTTCTCTCATAGAGCCGTTGAAGCATATATCAACCTTTAACTATTGTTGCCAAAAATCTGATTGAACCCAGATCTGTATGAATCTTTGTATGTTTTAGAATGACATATATGTTGTAAGCAAATAAGTTCGTAAAAATTGCTCTGGAATCCCAATGAGAAGATTAAAGGTGAGAATTATACCTATCGATCGATCTGGCACATATCAACCTGAAATACCGATCTTAACCGATCATGATCACCACTGAACCACATACACTTTCCACATGCAGGAAAGTAACAGTATGGTAAGTATAGAACAGGCTAATTTTGTATTTCAACAAGCAAGTTTACGGGCGTGTGGTCTAGTGGTATGATTCTCGCTTTGGGCGACGACGCAGTAAACTGTGTCGATACAACAAACATGCGAGAGGCCCTGGGTTCAATTCCCAGCTCGCCCCTTTTTTAGCTTACTTCAATTGCCACCGTGTTGCAGAAGCTACAAAGAATAAACAGACCCATATATTTGATCTACTCATCGAGCAATGAGTATTGATGCAAGAGGATACAGTCTCCCCCTCGTTCGGGGTTCAATTCATAAATATAGAAGAAACCCTCTGATGTAACAACGCTTATGTAGATTGGATTTGACAATGCGCCGCTTTCAGAATTGTGCGACGTTGGCGATGGAATTGGATGCAAACTAATGTCGTCGGCATTGTCACTTGCTTGCAATGTTTTGTAATGAACAAATTCACTGGGCGAGATTGATCCAATTGTGGCAATGGATCTCACATCCTTTCCCACAGTTTGAATTTTGAGCGAGGCGAAATGTCTTGTCGGTTCTAAAATCAGCGAAAATCGCGAGGGAAGAAAGTCACCCATTTTCTGAGCCGCTTTTCTTCCAAGAGTTTGTGATGACCTTCTGATGATGCGGGCCACCGACAATCGATTTTGATCAATGACAGGCTCCGACTTATCTCTATTGTCCTCATTTGACAACGTAGAGTTGAAACTCGTGAATGACGTTGAGGAGCCCTGCGATAATTTCCTTTGCTTGTTTGGAGCCTCTACACCGCTTTCATCGTAGGCATCGCCACCACGATCAACATCCCCATCAATTGTGTCGTTGTCGGCTTCTGCATCGCTATCATCACCGTCATCCTCAATACTCTCATCTTCCTCGGATATGTTACGTTCCGCTGAAATTTGTGCGTGCTCCATTTCTTCCTCAATTGTAGCATGGTCCCGGTTAATTTTCGATCTTCGATCCCGCATGTCTTTTTTTTGTTTCTGTTTATTTGCGAGAAGTTCTTCGTCTCCAAGACGAAACACATGGACGGTCTCACTGGAACTAGTCGCCACGACATACTTGTTGTCGACGCTAAAACTGAGCGAGAATATTTTGGTGGGATAAGTACCCCGTCGAAACTGAAACAATTTGACCCCGCTGTGTACGCTAAAAACTCGGACAATGGTCCCCTTATCTGATGCTGTTGCCAATAACGTACCATCACTTGATAGGCACATGGCAGCGAGGGCCGATTTATGGGCCTCAATGACCGCAAGTGGTTGCAATGATGTGAGATCAAATATAATTGCATCTCCAATTCGATTTGGTGCATTGCTTACTGACAGAATATTGTTCTGTGCGGAATTTAGACCACCATTAGTGTAAACACCTGACACTAACAACGAATCATGAGCAATTGTTTTTGGTGGTGAGGGATATGCCAAAAAACTTGACTTGGACTCCCCAAAACCAAATTCTGACATTGTGCACAAGCGATTGACATTGGGACTAGTCTCAATTGTATGCAAAAGCCTCATAGTCAACACATCGTAAATATATATTTGTTCCTCTAAAAGAACAACCATTCGGCGTTTGCTAAGCTTGACCATTAAAATAGTAGAGGGGAATATGAGGTCGCAAATGGTGCTTTGACTTCTGGTGTTAAGAATTTTGAGCTTCCTCGGCAGGGAGCCCGCTTCATCCCCTAGCGCCACCGTGGCAAGTAAGGATGTGTTGTAAAGCATCTCAATCAACCCAATTGACACTCCATTTTTGACCAGTAGGCATCTGGAGAATTCAGGTTTGCAGCTGAAAACTCGGTATCCATGATTGAGCCCAACAACCACGCAAGTCGCGTCTTGATTGAAGTTGATGAAATTGACACTGGATGAGCCACATTCAGCCTCGTTTGCAATCGATGGTTCAGAATCGTTATGTACAGCGTCATCTTGTATTTGATGCTGATAGTTCATGTACGCTCCACCTGCGGCTTGTGATTTTAGCATCGTTTGGTTTGCGCAACCCAGATTGTGTTTAAGCTGCACAAGAGATTTTGAGATCTGGTCTCATTTATTAATGCACCCGTACCTCACAGACGACACGTGACTGAGCTACAAACATAAGTACCCCATACGCGGAAGGGCTAGAATCAATCATAGGGGCGAATAACTGTTTAATGAAACCGCTCGTTTCCATGCAACAGGATGTTTATATTCAGCTCATCGGAACGTGCGATCTCAAATTCACACAAGATCGTAATCACACGAGACAGGTCAAGCTTAAGTATTCAGTTCATAAGATTTTGACGAGCCAGTCTTCGAATTTTTGCACCATGGTAAAAGTGATGTCATGAACTGCGCCCTCCTCATAAAACGCTTGAGACTCCGAGTTCAAATTTAAAGCAGCTTTTACCCAGGACGCAGAAACTTTGGACGGCACAAGAGGATCACCACTGTAGAAGTTCGCGAAAACCAATGTTTCTGCATGAGGGAAGTTGTTTGCAATCTCATGATCATCGCTTGCTAAGATTTCATGCAAAGGCTTCGGATATAGCACCTGTTGCTCTGTCGTCAAATTGAGGTCTTTGTAACTCTGCGCATAGTATTTGAATGCGTAGTCTCTCGAGTTTCGCAACCTCGTGATTAACAAATTAGATAAATAAGCACAGCCAATATTTGGATTGACAATAGCTGTAAGATCAGGATACCGGGCCGCCATTCGGATAACAGTGTGTGCACCCAATGAAAATCCGCTGAGGATGTTACGAAATCGAAATTTTACATCTTTCGCCAGAATTCCTAGGTGAGCGCTCAAATTCAAATGAACGGGAAGGTAGTCAATCGCCAATTTGATGTCATGTATGTCACCATCGATGCAAGATGCCATATCAAGCCCATGAGAAGAATTCCCTTCATCCCAAGATTTATTTCTTTGAAAATTCACTGTTCTCTCGCCATGATTTCTACTATCGAACGTTATCGCCATCAAGGGCGATTCATTGAATTTTCGAAAATGCAGAATGATTTGTTTTCCCACGGCCTCTGTGTATGTGTGATCGCCCTCTCGCTGATGAACCAAGTAGAGGACATTGATCGTGATCTCAGATTGCGAGTCGTCCTTCCAGACGAATGACTCAACATGATCGCGGACTTTGTCAACATTGTACAAGTAAAATTTGACACCCCCAAGCACAAATGTCTCCTCCGTCACCTCGATATTTGCCGACTCCAATTTGAGCATCCTTTCCATGAACGTGCGAGTTGACATTGTGAGCATGTATCTCATGGGCACTGGAGTGCATTTACCAATTCCTCCCGTTATCTACGAACGTTTGTCTTTTTTATGATCACTCTCACGTTGGGTCAGATTAAATGTCATTCATGTTCCGACTTTACAATTGCTTTTGAATTTGCCTCCAGAAAACATCCTACTATCATCTCTGTTGAATCTTGGGGACGCAAAATTGGTTCGAGCAATTAGGAGCCCTGGTTTCCCCACTATCGCCACTCCCATGTGAGTTCACATGCAGCTTTACTCCGCGCTTTCGCGGATTTAAAGTCGTCGCTCGGCTCATCAAGAACTTCCACAATTGAAAATGCCAGATTTAGTTAGAACAGCTGAGGTCAGGATCGCAAATAATGCCTCAGGTGACGAAACTGAGAAGGTTGAACAGTCGCAACACAACACCAAAGTTGGCGCCAGTCCAGAATCTATTTTGAACTACACTCCCCTTGATGACATCCCCAACATTGTGGAAAGGTTGATTGAAAACTATCATCTGCTGCTCAAGACCCATTCTTTGCAATTCCGTCTTAATCAATTGAGAAACATCTATTTCGCGATCAAGGACAATATTGATGACATCTGCGATGCATTGTATCAAGATTTTGGACGAGCCGCGGCAGAGACAATGAATTTGGAATACTCCCCGTTCATGAATGAGCTCTTGCACACAATGGCTCATTTACATGAGTGGACTAGACCCGAACCGGTCAGCCATTTGCCTCTTTCGATGAAGTTGACTCCAATCTATGTGGAGAAGGAACCTTTGGGAGTCGTGCTCGTCATTGCACCATTCAATTATCCCTTGTTTTTGTCCTTGTCGTCCTTAGTGGCCGCAATTGCAGGTGGAAACTCAGTGGTGCTCAAAGTTTCTGAGCTTACCCCACACTTTGCGCAGCTTTTGACTGATATTCTCACAAGGGTTCTTGATCCTACCACTTTCGCCATGGTTAATGGGGGCGTGCATCAGGCAACGGCACTCTTGGAATGCAAGTACGATAAGATCATGTATACGGGGTCCATTCCTGTTGGCACCATAATTGCCAAAAAAGCTGCTGAAACCTTGACGCCAGTCCTTTTGGAGCTCGGAGGCAAATCTCCCGCTTTCGTTTTATCAGACGTGAAAGATAGGGACATTGACGTGATTGCAAGACGCATTGTGTGGGGAAGATTCACAAATGCGGGGCAGACCTGCGTTGCGGTGGACTATATCCTTGCCCATGAGAAAGTCAAAGATAAACTCGTGCAAGCTATGGTCAAAGTCATTAAGGAGGAATTCTATAGAGACTTGAACGCTAAAGACCCTTCATACACTCACATTATCCATCTGCGTGCGTTCGAAACATTGGTAAATACCATTGCCACCACGAAGGGAAATGTTGTTGTTGGTGGTGAGTCAGACAAAGAGTCTCGTTACATTTCTCCAACTATTATAGATGACGTGCAATGGGATGACTCCACAATGCAACAGGAAATCTTCGGCCCAATTTTACCAGTCATAACATATGCTGACTTGAAGAGAACCGTTGATGAGGTTGTCAAACGACATGATACACCTTTGGCTCTGTACATCTTTACATCTGGACCACAACTGCGCAGCAAGAACAAGGAAATTGACTACATCAGATCGGCCGTAAGATCAGGCGGCACGATTGTGAACGATTCTTTATTACACGTGGGGCTTAGCAATGCTCCTTTTGGGGGTGTTGGGAGCTCAGGTCATGGAGCCTATCACGGGTACTACTCGTTTAGAGCTTTCACTCATGAGAGAACCACAATGGAACAAGATCTCAAGAAGGATTTCGCCTTAAAGGTTAGGTACCCACCTTATGAGGAAAAAAAGACGAAGGCGGTTCGCCAATCCATGACACCATATAACGGACGTGTCTGGTTTAATCGCACAGACAATGTTAAGGTTGGAGGACCTTATCTGGCCTGGTCGTTTTGGACTGGGGCTATTGGCGTCGGCGCTTTGATTTATCACTTTGTGAATGCTCTTTAATTTTCGAGATTTACCAATATTATTATGCCATATGTGAAACCTGCACATTATGTATCAACACAAGTACACCCGTACATTTTATATCAGTTACGCCAGAATTTCTGTTCGCTGAAAACAGACGCCAACAATGTCCTCGAGCATCTCAATTAAAAATGCTGGGAATGTGCATGTTATAGAAATCGATGAAAGTACAACGGGGCTAGATTTAAAGATGAGGATTCAGGCTCTCACCCAGATACCTGTTGGTCGCCAAAAGATTTTGGTGAAAGGAGGCAAATTGAACGACGACGCAAAAATTTCGACCCTCAGAATTCTGGCCAAGGCCCCAATCATGGTTCTCGGCACCCCAGATAAGGATTTGCCCTTACCCAAACCTACACAGCAAGTGTTCCTTGAGGATCTTAATGAAAATCAATTGGTAAAGGTCTCTCATGACCCATCGGGATTGGTGAATTTAGGTAACACCTGTTACTTAAATTCATCGCTCCAGGCCATTTACGCCATGAGTGATGTTACTAAACTGATTGAGCAATCGTCAGAATCCCATGACCCGCTTGTCACCAGCTTGAAAAGCATATTTTCATCCATGGCCAAGAAGCAAACAAAAGTGAATCCCGCACTTTTCCTTATGCAATTCAGAAAATTGTATCCCCAATTTGCGGAGCAAGAACGAGGATTTTATAAGCAGCAAGATGCCGAGGAGGCATTCTCTCAGTTGCTTAACGCTTTGAGCTCAACAACGGGAGTTGATGATCTTTTACGTGTGGACTTTAAAGTGGTCACAAAATGCTTGGCTTTACCTGCTAAAGATTTGAAAGTGGAGTTTGAGTCATCAACCAAGCTTAATTGTCACATTGACATAAAAACTAATTTCTTGAGAGACGGCATAATCAATAGTTTGACAGACAAAGTCCAGAAGTTTAACGAAGAATTGCAAGCTGACACTGAGTACGAGGCAGTCAAAACCATTACGCGCTTGCCAAAATACCTCACAATTCATTTCGTTCGGTTCTTTTGGAGGAGAGACACACAAAAAAAATCGAAAATTTTGAGAAAAGTTCAGTTTCCCTTCGAATTGGATGTCGCTGAGATGCTCGATGAGTCGATAAGATTCGAGAAGGTTTCTGTTCGGGATCTGTTAAGGAAACTTGAGAAAGACCACACCGAACTTCTTAGGGATTACAAAAGGACAAAGAGAGATTCCAGCTTATCTCCCCAGGAACAGGAAGAGGAGAATGAACTCAAACTCGCGTCCATCAGATCAAAATTCGCCGACGACTTTTCTGATGTTCTACCAAGGGGCTATGACCTTGAGCTGACAAAAGAAAATCCATCCTCGGTGTATGAATTACAAACGGTGATCACACATCAAGGTTCTTCTGCGGATTCTGGCCACTATCAGGCATTTGTCAGAAATGAATCCGATTTGAATGGCGAGGAATGGTACAAATTCAATGATGATAAAGTCTCTCTGGTCAATAGAGAAAAGATTGAGCAATTGGCAGGTGGTGGTGAAAGCGATTCGGCTTTGATTCTTGTCTATAAAGCAAAGGGCCTTTAGACTTAAATAGTGCACGGGTTATCTTCGATTTACACAACGCAATGTAAGTTCGTGAATTTAGATGCTATGAACCAATTTCTTGAATTGTTCAACCTCTTCCCAACAGTTCAAAGGTTTTCCTTGGTTCTCCATGAAACAACTTATCACCGATTGTCTTGTAGCCTCTATATCCGCATTGAGCTGCACTTGAAACGATTTTTCGCTTTCGCGTAGAAGTTTTTTCAATTTAGAAATTTTCTCATTCGAAGAGTTCACAGATATCTTTTGATTATCGACCTTTGTCAATGCATCGCTCGTTGTGTTTTGAAACTTGGTGATCGTTTCACCTTCCAACCTTTTCAACTCCGAGGCAACCCTTTCGTGTATATACTTTTCGGCGTACTGTGCTCTGGTATAATCAGACTCCTTTGAGTTCTCCAAATGGGACAAAAATGAGGCACTAAAATCCACGGGAGCTTTAGGTGTGAACACTTTGGTTTCGGATTTGGAAGCTGATGAACCCATTGTTACTTAATGTTAATACTTGAAGACCCAAATAATTGTAGAAAGGTTAATCATATGAATGACACTTACGAGAAGAAAACTCGGTCGGGGACTATACTCTCACGTTTCTTCAATCCGTGGGATATAGGTCGCTATGCGAGTGGCCAATTGGACAGACCATCGTGCGCATACCAATAAATGACTTTCACCACAACACACAAACTGCAAAGATTTACTTCAGAAGATTGGCCCGAATTTTATCAATCGGGGAAGAGCGTATTCTTTAGCCTAAATCACAACCATTTGCTTCATATCTGCAAATATACACCTCAGTATATCACTTTCTCCTTCTTTTGTGTGGAGACACAACATGGAAGATGATGAAGAATATTAGCAGCAGGCTCTCAAGCAAACGAACATTAATGTAGCCGATACTATCTCCTTAAGCTTGCTAGATCATGTGTAGAGAGTATGGCCCACCTATGGAAACATACATTTTGTGTCTGGCACGACCAAAAGTCTTTCCCTCCTCACATTGAAATCACGCCGTGAAATATATCGTTTCATTTAAAAGGAATCTTCCGAAATGTCAGTCCAATATCACCAGCCCTCTAATTTCGACAAATTCAAAATGGGCGCACTCATGGGAGGCACAGTGGGGGTTTGTGTTGGTGTGTTATTTGGAGGCTTCTCGATCTTACAACACGGAGCAGGTCCAAATGGTGTGATGAGAACTTTGGGTCAATACATTATGGGCTCTGTTGCGACATTCAGTTTGTTCATGTCTATCGGGTCAGTTATTAGGTCAGAAACTGAATATCAAGCTTATGAGAGAGTCATGCTCCACAACCAAAGGGAAAGGTTGAGAAAGATCTACGGACTCGACAATTAGTTCGCCTTAAGTTAAAATGTATATAAGAAAAATCGACGGACATCTAATTTGCAATTGTTCGAGTTTTTAATCATAGGTCAACACTACTTTACGTCGCAGAAAGCGAAATATTCACCGTCTCGAAGATTGTATGCGTAAGTCAAACCAAATTCAGGAACGTTGTACGCACCCTGTTTGCCTGAGTGTCTTGCAAGATCTAGGAGCTTATTCTTGGGTTCGAGTATTGGCTCTGAACTGAGTTTAAAAGTTCCGAAGTGCACACCTAGGAGGAACTGACTCTGCACAGATCTCGCTATCAAAAGACTTTCCTCAGGGGATATGTGTCTGGGTTTTTGATGCCATGACGGACAATACTGGCCTATTGGCAACAAGGATAGATATACGGGCCCAAATTTATGGCCAATCATATCAAACAATTCCTTGACATAGCCCGTGTCCCCAGCATGATACACCACGGATTCTCCGTTCCTTCGTATGATAAATGATCCCCATAAGGACGTATTTGAGTCAATGATATGCCTGCCCGACCAATGCATTGCAGGAACACAAACAACATCTAATTTGTCAGGGAATCTCGAATTTGCACTTTCGTCAACGAATCTGTTTAGGTTGATCTCATCCCACCAGTCCATCTCAATGACGCTGTCTATTCCCATCCGAGAAAGAGTCTTTTTGAGCCCCATAGGCACAATCCAAAGCGCCGAATTACCTAATTTTTGAGCAGCTTCCAAGTCCAAATGATCGGGGTGATTATGCGAGACTAGAATGAAGTCTAGCTTGTTATTTGTAGCAAATCTCACGTCTTCAACAGTCATAGGTGATGGAACTAATCTCTTTGGACCAATGGACTTGTTTAAAAGGTGGTCACTGAAGAGCGGGTCTGTAAGAATATTGATTCCACTTAATTGTATAAGAGAGCATGACTGTCCTAGCCAAGTGAATAGCAATTGATCTCGAAGCGGAACATTATGTAAAGGTGTACCTCTCTTGAACATGTCAGAAAAGTCATTTTTCGAGAGACAAGACTGCAAAATCTTGGAGTTTTGTTTCATAAGATGAACATGGGGGCAGAACGTTCTCAACAATTGATCAACTTCGGCAATTTCACCCTCGGGCATTTGATATTTGTCATGCAATTCAATCACATTGCCATACAAACTCTCGGCAAATTCCAATATTCGGACGATAAGAAATTCAAAACCGGTTTGGGGTCTATATTCCTCGAATGGGTTCACATACATTCCCAGAACGGTTGCAGAGCTGAACTTTCCTTGCTCATTGCCCTGCGCAGATTCCAATTGCTTTCGACGATCTCGAATTAGCAATTGTGTTCTTATTTGCATATATGATTCGAAGGATGTGTAGGAAATCAAAAGTCCACAGCCTATTTTTGCCTTGAGCGATAGTCTATAGGGACGCGACATTATGTTGTCGTCCTTAATTGGTAGTCAAAATGACAGCGCTCGTGAAATGGCATCTCGAATATGACGCGCACTCTATGACATGTATACAAGGGTGGAGTAGATAATCCTGTTGCAAAAAGTAGATATCCTAACGCTATACAATTAATGCTTAGTGCTTTCTTACCACCCCTGAAGCATCCGCTTGTTTCAAGATGTGCTTTTTGTAATCATGAATGGTGCCTGGGAATCTCTTCACCATCAGATTTTCACTCACCCAAATCTCATTACACACTCTCTCAATTGTCGAAACATCGTGCGATACCATCAAAACTCCACCCTTGAAATTAATCAAAGCGTCAGCAAGGGCGTCTAATCCCTGTGTATCCAAGTGATTAGAGGGCTCATCAAGAATGAGAACATGCGGTTGATTTAAGCAAAGCGCAGCAAAAGCAACTCTGGATTTCTGACCACCGGACAATAACTGCATCTTTTGCAAACCAAGCGAGCCAGTGATACCAAATGAGCCTAAGTGACGTCTGTACTCCTCATCTGATTTACCTGGGTAGGCTTGAGCCATCCAAGTCACTGCAGAGAGATTTAAGTCCATCGCATCCACATGGTGTTGAGCAAAATACCCCACTCTCAATCTTCCATTTTTTGAAATATGGCCCTCCAACGGATTCAATTGGCCAAGTAACAACTTCAACAAAGTAGTCTTACCGGTACCGTTACCACCACAAAATGCGATACGGGAGTCCATTTGGACATCTAACTCCACATTTTTGATGATTAGCTTGTCTGGACTGTAGCCGAAGGTAACGTCATGCATCTGTAAAATGGGAGGTGATAATCCATCTGGATCAGGGAAATTAAATGTGATAACCTTATCATCTTCAGGGGGTTCTAAAACGGGCAACTTCTCCAACTTCTTGATACGAGACTGAGCTTCCGATGACTTTGCCGCATTGTATCTGAATTTGTCAATGAAAGCTTGCAAATGCTGTCTGTATGCCATTTGGTTTTCATATTCACGCCGTTGATTTTTAATTCGCTCTTCTCTTGTGGCATAAAAGGAATCGAAGTTCGAGCCTCTATAATAATCAAGACGCTCAGAATGTTGATGAATGATGTCAGTTGCCACTTCGTTAAGAAAGGAGCGGTCGTGTGATACAACCAACACTGTACCCTCATATGTTTGCAAGTACTTTGCGAGATATGTAATCGATGGAACATCCAACATATTGGAAGGTTCATCTAGTAACAAGAGGTCTGGCTCACAAAAAAGAGCTCGTGCTAGGGACAATCTCATTCTCCATCCACCAGAAAAGGAATTTGTGGCCATGCTTTGAGACTCCTGCGAGAATCCAAGACCGTAAAGAATTGACGCGGCCCGACTTTCAGCTTTATCGGAGTCCATCTCATATAACTTCTCACTGATCTCTTGCAAATGTTTGTCCAAATCTGCCCGCTCATTATCCAACTTAAGAACTTCATTAGACCCCTCTTCAAACTCTCTGCGTAAAACTTCAATTTCCTCAGATCTCTCAGTTATATTTTTTTCTTCCTGAAGAAGAGTCTTGCGCCAAACATCAGCGTCGAGAACAGCTTGCAAAGCGGGTGTATCGTCACCGCGGAGTTCCTGCTCAACATGTAAAATGGTGATATGTTTCGGTATATTCAATTCTCTTCTGGACAAAGCTCTCAATAGAGTAGATTTACCAATACCATTCTGACCAACCAAACCGTATCTTCTTTCATGTGCCAATGTCAAGCTTGCATCACTGAGAATACGTTGACCGTCTCCGACGTACAAATCAAAATTCTCTATCTTGATGTCTTTTGATTTACCTGCGCTCGAGCCAAAATCGAGAGGGTTGATTTCCAAATAGAAAGAGTCGTAATCCTCGCTCTTTTTCTCATTCAAGAGTTTTGATGCTTCGTATTTCACAAATTGATTATTTCTTTTAGCAACCTTTTTGGCAATTTTTCTCTCCTGCTTCTCCAATTTCTTCTTGTCGACCCTGCTTTCCACTTGCCTTCCAGCATGCGAAATATCACGAGAGGCACCAAGCATATCAAGAGATGTGTTAATATCTCTCTTGCTGTTATTCTGTCTCAACACGTTCACATCCAAAAGTCTCTTGGATTTGTCACCAGAGATTTCTAGCTTGGCCATGTTTTCCTGTAATCTTTTCGAGAGCTGCTCTGTGAGAGTTTCAGTGAGGATCTGGACCTGTTTCACAGAGCCCCCAGCTCCAATCAAAAGAGCCTCAATGAAAGAAAGCTCTTTGCTCACATCAAGTTGTTGAGCGGAAACAGAGTCTTCAGTTGCATTGGATATATGCTGAATATAACCAACAGCGTAGTTTGCAACAACGGGGTCAATGGAGGGTACAGACTTCCTCACTTGTAGGCCGATATTTGACATGGATGGAGGTTCAAACTGTACTCACTAAAACTTTTCCAGCTTTTATCAAATGGGGATGTACGGGTGCAAGATTACTTTCCTACCTGACTGCAAAATGAAAGTGCGAGACTGATCTATTAAATAATTAAATTCTCATCCGCATCATCATCATATTCCTGTGAGTCAAGAGGAATATCCCGATAAGATGAATCTCTGCCCACAAATCTAGACAGAACAACATCTTTTAAATTATTGACAGCGCCTCCTATACGGTTCCATAGACCTTCGCTGCCGTTGGCTAGAGTACCCGAAAGCTGCTCCTGGTTGAAGTCAATACGATTGCTTTGTAGACCCAGGATATTGGAGTTGAATTCCCTTTGGTTCCTCTCGTACACTAGATCCGCGGCATTCCTCAATGCAGTATTTTGCAGATTTGCATGGGTGACGTTATTTCGCCGGTTAAATTCCATGGCAACTGTTCTTTTTGCTTCCGCAATTATATGATCTCTCCTGTTCTGAATATTATTCGAATGAATACCAGAGATCAGGATTTGCTCTTCATCATCGAAGTCCGCCCAAGACCCGTATAAGTCTGAATGTAGCCCAAGTCGTTGTTTCACCTTATCATACACGTTGAAAGTTGTCAACACAATGGGAATCAACAACAATCTGGGGGCCCAGCTATTTATGAGGTTGAAAAGTCCAGTCAAATGAATCGACTTACCATACCATTGTTCAAACACAGAATCTCGGTCGGTAAAGAATGTCAAGAAGTTGTATGACATAGGAATCGTCAATCTCGCGATGTATGACACGTAGAAGCATGTGGATACGGGATCTGAATTTCGAGGCACCAAATGAAACATGCTGAAAACTTTCAATCTCGTCAAGGAATTGAGAGAGCAGAAAAGCATGTACAGAAATAACATAGCTGAGAACGTGGCCTGGGACAAGTTATGATTGTGAAGACTGGTTTTGAAGATAATCATGTTGACTATCGAAAGTTTGGTCGAGTGGAAAAATTCCGACTGAACTATGACAACGGACACGAGAAAGAGAAATGCTGCAAAAATTCGTGCAATCTTTGGCTTGACGTGACACTGCCAATAGTAGTTTGCGCCCGGCGATAAGAAACTGTTAATGCCTGACATGACTGCATTCCTTGTGCGAGGATCTCCAATCGATTTGGCTTCTAGAAGAGTTTGCAACCTACCTATTTGACTAAGTAAAGTGTCATACTCGGATTCAAAAGCCAGTAGCTTGGACACATGATTTTGAAATGAGCTAGTCAAATTTTTCATGAATGAAGCTGTCAATTGGCTCCGCGTGACTGTTCTGCTGCTGTCGTGCACGTACAGGCGGGCAACAGAAGATTTGAGGTCCGCCGGAATCTTCTCGGCTAAATCAAGAATCCAGTCTCTAAAATCAAGGTTTTCTTCAACAGAAGCGTCCGTGAAATTGCTCTCCAAAATGAGAACCTGAAGTATATCCTCCTTGAAAGATATTTTGGTGTCCTCTAGGGTATCGACTAACTTGGGCACTTTCAAGTAAAAGTGGTTTAAATTCTGAACGAGATTACCTTCAAGCCATCTATTCCTGGGGAGGGCAATGAGACCGTGTGCCATGAGCCACAAAGCAAGTATCAACGCATAAATATGTGAAAGAGAGATGATCATTGATCTCATCGAGCTCAAGGTAAGGCCAGCCTCAAGAAGTAAGTAGATTCCTCCAGCGATTCCCGACGCTAGCACAACAGCCTGGAATTTGAGATTTCGTCTCAATGAGGTTTTGATCTTGTTAATCTTCAGATAATCGCCAGCTTTATAAAATTCCTGGAGAAACGGAAGAAGTACCCACGTGAGGGCAAAGGTAGACCAGTAATTGGATTTCCACATAAGAAGCGTGGTATTATCACTTATCTCGAACCCAAAAATTGGATTGGAGGATACGTGGGACACATAATCAATCGGAAGAAGGAATGTGATTGAGAGCGGCAAGTAGACTGCCAAAACAATCGGGAAGACATAGTATACGGGGTACCGAAACAAATTGATGTGATATTGGAGAAATATTAGCGATACAGCACCCGCCGCAATATAACATAGGAGTAAGGGAACCCACATGGCAATGATGTAGTTTTGCTTTTTCGAATCAAGTTGATCTGCTTGGCTGTATACGTATCGCGGGGAGGTACGGTTGCAGGATGCGTATTTATGTGAGAAGGTGACAAAAAGGCCATTACTACAAAAACAGAAACACAATTCTTAGTCCTGAAGTGTCTCAAATTTCGGCGGTATCCTCAGTCTGACAATAAAGCAGGATAAAGTCCCACCTGTCAATTGAAACTCTTCTGATTTTCTCGATTATCGAACATCGAATCTCTATTCTGATCTCGACTCACCCGCGGGAAATTCGGCCCAAGATCCAGTCAACCTACTGATTGACACACACACTCGAGTTCATTTGATAGGCCGAAAAAAATGTCTAGCGACCGATTAGCTACTAAAGACACTAGTGCGACACATCTTGCTCAACACACTCCACACTCACAGGCGCAAGAAACCATGCAAGGGGGCCTAGTCGAGAAGGAACTACCCCCAATATTTGACATGACAAGTAGTAACCTTGAGGAAACTGCAACGCCAAAAAAGAAAAAGTCTGTAGGGTTTGCACCCGAACCTGAGCAAGACTTGAAAGACCATCACAGATACCTTGATCAGCGAAGGAGAGATAAGCTTCAAGCCAACCCCTTCTGGAAGATTCCTGCGGAACTCTCTCATCTTGAGCAGCGCCGTGAAGGGCCAAAACCTTTGCCAAAACTACCTCCAGCAGTCAAGTCTCGCAAAGTGAAGAAACTAGAAGATTTGAAGGATTTACCTACGCGAGCAGTTAAAGAGATATCCGTTGTGAACAGAAACACCGCTCTCAATTTCAATTACCATGACGTGAATATCCCGGTGGATGCCGACAAAATACTCGTTGATGTTAAGTATGCTTCCCTATCGTCCCTAGACTTGTCAAAAATTTCTAAATACGCACTCAATGTTTCCAAGACTCGAATAGGTTTGGGCTACGATTATGTCGGCGAGATTAGCTCATTAGGTGCCAATTATAAAGACAACCCATCATACAAAATTGGTCAGGTTGTTTATGGTGTCACGAACCCTCGAGACAAAAAGGGTTCGCTCCAAACCCTTCTCGTCGTCGATAGCCGCGACGTGATAGTCCCAATTGATCCCGCCGACTTTGAAAAACTTGGAGAGATCGATATCGAACTATCTGTATCTCTAAAGTCGCCATTTATAATTGACGAGAACGAGGTGCAGATCCCACCACCTGAATCAACAACATTGGAAGGCATCACTACCCCCGCACCTTCCAATCCGAAAAGGGTGGATCCATATCAAATAACCGAGGCTCTCCCAACTATGGGAAAGCTCAGCGTGTTCTCATCACACTTCTGCAGGGCAATGCAATCGCTTGAAATTGTGCATTCTAAATTGGTCAAACAGGGCCTGGCAAATGTTCTCATTAATGGGGCGGATACCAATCTCGGACGTACCATTGTACAAATTCTCACCTCAAGTCTCTACTCAGATATCTTGCACAAGTTCAATGTGATTTTGGTCGTTCTGAATGTCAATGTTGCCTCGATGAACGAATTGGTGCATAGTTTGGGAAGTGGGGGTCTCAGGAATTTACACGTTGTTCCGTTTGATGTTGAAAATACTGACCTTATTCTCTCCGGTGAGAAGATACCTATCGCATACAAAAGTCCTTCCCTTTTTGCATCAGATATTTTGGAGAAATTGTTCAAGTTTTTACCGGAGTCAGAGGCAATCGAAGGCAACGTCGAAAAGATCAAGCTAGATCTTTTTGTTGACATAATTGGAAGCTGCAAACTTTTCCAGCAACCATTAGACTTTAAATTGCTCGATGAACTTAATGCACCTTGGAAGGCTCGCCTAGGCCAAGGCTCGAAGGTGTCCTCGTTGCTTGGTACTGGGAAGCAACCACTATTCACGCGCATTTTAAAGCCCAAAAATACTGGGTCCGCGTATGTGAGCTACTGCAAATTTGATCTTTCTGAGCCCAGCTATGAGGTTGACAAATTGGCAGATTACAGCACAAAGAGCATATTCGACCCTTGGTCAATGAAATGGTCTTCCAACATAGCAAATCTGTTCGTGGCAAAGTACAATTACTACGAGAAAATGGATCTAGAGGTCAAGCAGCAGTGGGTCGAATGTGCCCTTCAATTGGTTTTGCAAGGTGAGTTGAAAGTGAGAATTGACGCGTTCATTGATTGGCGAAGCAATTCACGCAGTCACATTGAGGATTTAAAGAAGCATGATGGCCAAGTCGTGTTTAGAATTGAGAACTTTTAATTCACGTTTTCGAGACATGCTCCCTAATGCTCCCTAATCAAAATATTGCCACCATTGAGCAAATCACATGGTGAATTTCCCGGATCTTGGCTCACACGCGGCTGTGATAATCTTCGACACACAGAAGACCAATTGGAAAGACGTAAGATTGGACATTCCTTCCAGTCATGTTTGATGAGAATGGTTATATATGGTTTTTGTCTGGAGGAACAAAAAGAATATTAAAGTTAGCCGTGCCAGGGCTCAGGGCCCGAATCGGGTAACAATGTGGCTCAAATGGTAGAGAGTGCGCTATATATAGGTAGGTGTTGTATGGTTGTATGTGTTCGATTTTGTCACTTTCGGTAGCTCTGCGCCAAATCGGGACAGCAGTGTTCTAGACCAGCAAGGGCTGTGAGATTTAGCAAATCATCGAAGATGGGGCTGTGACAAGTGAGCCGGTTTCTTAGATCGGCCAGTATATCGGAAATATCCCTTGATACGAAGATCTTCGCAAACGAAATGCTTCTATCGCGAGCAGCAATGCTCATTGGGCACAGGGTCGAGCTCAAGCATCGCTCGCAGCTACGAAGTCCAAGCACTCATTTTGTAGAATCAAACGCGCCACTAACATGCACTCCTGTTCCTCTGCGATCACAATATTCTTTTGATTGATTGATTCTACAATCTCTAGTTGTTCATTGCTAACCGCGTTCAATCAACTATTTAATAGTACAGCGGCTCACGTTTTTTTTGTCCATAAGCTCTTTCTTGACCAAAAGAGCTTTGACATTTCAAATCATTCTGAAACGTGTTGTTTCCCTCGCATGTACGGTGGCCATGAGTTCAATGAGTGTACATTCTCTCATAGATAAATTCACAAGTGCTGACGAGAGGCCACCTGTGCCTCGGTCCAGGTCGGGACCAGCCGCTCTGGAAATCGAGAAGGAGCAAAATCCAGCATTTCAAAAACTTCCTTCTGTTCCATCGCTAGATCCACGATCTCAGACTAAGGACAGCGCATCCCGAAGCAGGCCACTGACCACACCAATAAATACACAGATTGATTTTGTTCCCGATCCAGCATTGCTCGCGCTTCTCGGCCCCAATATTAAATCGTTTCCACATGGGGAGACCGCATTCATCGAGGCGCTCCGACTTCGATCCGAGGTGGAGAGGAGTAAACAGGAACAAATACGTTTAGAGATTGCATCGAGGAATTTATCCATAGTACAGGCAGCCATTCAAAATGATGTTCCTCCGCACCTCATTCCAATGATGTGTGTGGGTGCCGTGCCCGAAGGATCTATACCTCCTTATTTTAAACAGCAACAGTCCCCACAGATGCCGGTTTATTCACACGCTACTCGCCGAAGCTTTCCTTCTGGAGACTATGCGCATGCTGGCCTCGGCCATGCACCTAATTTCCAGCCTCAAGGCTCGGGCTCACACTCCGCTTTTGGCATAAGTGTTCCACATGGGGCGAGCGGCCCGGGAGGTGGTGGGCCCGGCCCTGGACCGTCACAGAGATCGCCCTTTCTAGCTCCCTCGCCATCAATAGTTCGCACTTACGACCCTCAGGATAATGCTAGTACAGTTGCTCCGATGAATTACAGATTTGGAGCGGGGCCGAAAGCGCCCGGGGCGCCGCCGCCGCCCAACAGAAGACCACTTTCCCCCGCGAAAATAGGTGCCGCCGCCGTGGCCAATTTGGCAAACCCCGTGACCCCCTACAGACCGTCGCATCGCACTTTGCCCACGCACCAGCGCCACTTCTCCATGCCTGTAGAGTCCCTGTCGCCACAGAAAAGCTCGGACAGAGGCAGCAAAAACAAAGGCTCGCTGAGCTTCCAGCTTCAGTCGCCCTTGGGCGTGACTTCGTCAATTCAGGTCCGCCCTTCGCCAGCGCAACCGCTCAATAAGCAAACAAAGAATAGTCAAATTCCATCTCAGGAATCAATGACTTCATTCCAGCATATCATTCAATTCCACCATTGGAAGCCCGAGAATTCAGGCGAAAGAGACGCTGCAGAAATGGGATCGATTTCGTCTGGATCTCTGAATCGCGGCCTGTTTTCGCACAAGCGCCATAAGTCCAACGATATGTCAATTGACCTACTGCTGGTACCTCATGATTCCTATTTGGCTCCGCCACCGAGTGCACAAGGTGGGCTCAAGCGAGAGACGGAAGCAGATATCTCTATGGACTCGGGCGATGTCACAATCACCGACGGCACGCAGGATACGAGTATGTCATCTCATCCACCTACAGAATCTGGTCGATTTCCTCACGACATCTTGTCCAAGAATCGCTGAAGCACACACTGCACACTGTGTCCATTTATGCATTTACTTTCATTTCAGTTCTCACATATTGAATTCTGCATGTTCTTTTACACTACTTCGAGCCACATGGATCACGGTTAATGCCGTATTGTAGACAAGTATCAAATTTGACTTCCATTAAAGTTGCGAAATGTACTCGCTGTATGAGTTATCGGCCATCTTCTCCACCTCGGCAATGTCCAAAGCAATCATGCCGTCACCAGTCTGCGTGTCGTCGACCTTTTCAAATGTGATTGTCTGCTTGGAGATTTTGTCATTTTCCCTTTTGAAATCGTGCGCCAACTGACGAATGCTAAATTCCGACACCAGGTCGCTGATGAGCCACACACACAAGTCATCTAGCCAAATTTTGTCGTACACATAGTAAACATCGTGAAAGCGAAAGAGCTCCTTCAAGTCTAGAAGGCATTTGATCACCATCCTCTTGCCTCCGCGCAAGCAATAGTATGTGTCATTCCACGCTTTCGACGCAAGTGAGTAGCTTCTGTGGAAAGGATATGAAAGAGCTCTGCGGTAGCCAGCAACCACCGCCGCATGTAATAGACTCGTTGACTGCTCGTTGCTGATATGAAGCTGAGAATCTAAGTAAGCAAATTGCGGTACCAACTTGCCAATCGTCCAGGCGCTTTCAATGTTGTGCTCGCCTTCGTTCTCGCGAAGATCGTAGTGGTATGCGAATAGCAACAGCAAGACAAGCGCATAGAGTTGTGGCTTGTACAGATCATTAACGAGATAGGTCTTTCGGGGAAGCTTGAGCATTCTGTCCTGCTCTTCTTGGGTGAACAGAACTGACATAGTCTGACCTCTTTCGGTCTCTGGTAATGATTTCTGGTGTCTATACCAAGCGATAAACTGACTAGTTGCGGGCGCAGTCCAGGCGAGAATGCCTGAAAATGACTTATCATCATCTGGAGATGGATGACACTCCATGATGTAATCTGCTGCGTAGTATTCAGGGTCAAACTTAATGTTTTCCTTGATGAGTCTCTCCAACACTCGATCATTGGGAGCTGCAGATTCAGGGTTCCCCAATTCGTTGATGTCATTTCCGTTCGAAGCAGAGATACCTACGATCTCGTTGTATGCATTGTTGAATCCGTAACGGGGCCCCAGAATCGGGTTCTCAGCCACTGCTTGCTCGATTTCCCAATCGTGTGCCTCGGCTTCTTTATGGAGATCAGTCGTCATTTGTGCAATGTTTGACTCTTCTTGGTTTGAAGACACCTCATTGGTGACATCCAATTCCTCAATCAAAGGTTTCTTTATTGACTGTGGCCCTGCCTCTTCTTTTCTCGCTAGGAGTTTGGCGGTAAGGTCCAAGTCTGGGAAGTGCTGGCCCTGAATCTCCTTCGGGATTTTGATATTCACGCAACCCTCCACAGAATCAAATGCTGCGTGTGCTCTCTCATCATCTACAACACTGTAGGGGAGCCTGAGCCGCAAGTAGTACGGCGGAAGTGAGAAGACAAAGGTATCTGAGTTGGCAACCATTTCTATAGCCTTGGCAGAAAATCTGATATGCGAGACTTTCACAGCGATGAAAATAAACTCATCATCCTGCGACACAGTGAAGGACGGCGTGATCATCTCTCAAAGTTGAAATTTCGATGTTCTCAAATTGTTCTCGCCTGATCTGTTTCCGACTTTGCGTATATTTGTATGCGCCTGTATATCGCCTTGCGATGACTTGAGCTTACCACCAGATACTCTGCGATATCATGTCTACGGAAACACCCAGGAGACGGTTTATCGGGCGGAAAGCCACACTGGGGCTGAAAGATTCGGTGGTGATGACACAGAAAAGGCACGTTGGCCGTGTGCTCAACCAGATTCCGGAGGACATTCTCAACGATAAGGACCTCAACGAGGCCATAAAGCTCTTACCCTCCAACTACAATTTTGAAGTCCACAAGTGCGTCTGGAATATCAGAAAAAACAAAGCTACTCGTGTTGCCCTACAAATGCCCGAGGGTTTACTTATTTACTCACTCATCATCTCAGATATCTTAGAACAGTTCTGCGAGGTGGAGACTATTGTCATGGGCGACGTATCGTATGGAGCCTGTTGTATCGACGATTACACCGCCAGAGCGCTCGACTGTGACTTCATTATCCACTACGCACATTCATGTCTTGTGCCCATCGATGTGACCAAGATCAAGGTTCTCTATGTATTTGTCACGATAAACATCGACGAGAAGCATTTGATCAATACAATCAAAAGGAATTTTAACCAAGGAGATCAGATCGCCTGCTTCGGCACAATACAATTCAATCCAGCCATACACAGCATTCGCGGACTTCTAGAAAACGATGCTGAGAAGCCCATTTATGTCATTCCTCCACAGACTCATCCGCTTTCAAAAGGTGAGGTATTGGGCTGCACTTCGGCCAGACTTGACAGCAAAATCGACGCCATGATCTATGTTGGTGATGGAAGATTCCATTTGGAGAGTGCCATGATCCACAATCCAAAGATCCCAGCATACAGATATGACCCATACTCTCGAAAATTCACCAGAGAACACTACGATCAGGAGCAGATGGTGAAGGTGAGACAGGACGCTATTCACAGTGCGCGGAATGCAAAAAAGGTTGGTCTCATATTGGGTGCTTTGGGAAGACAGGGCAATCCTCAGACCTTGGACAGACTAGAAAAGGTGTTTTCTGATGCAGGGGTGGAGACGGTGAAAATAATATTGAGTGAGATTTTTCCTCAGAAACTTGCAATGTTTGACGATATTGATGCGTTCGTCCAGGTTGCATGCCCAAGATTGTCTATAGACTGGGGTTATGCGTTCGACAAGCCACTTCTAACGCCGTACGAAGCAATGGTGATGTCCGAAAAGGATGTCTGGAGTGACAATTTCTACCCCATGGATTACTACCACAAGGATGGCTACGGTAGAGGTAAGGTGCCTGTTAGAGACTAATGACTATTAATTGATAAAGGCTAAAATTGTAACTTTTCATGTCACATGGAGATCAGGCTACCCGTGTCGAGGTAAGTCAGCTCGACACCGAGCAAAGTGGCCACCTCGACATCCGTCCACGTAAATAAGTACTCACCCAAGTACATCTCAATGACGAGGGAGAAGAGCTTATAGAAATGCGCGAGTTGAAGAGACGATGCCGTGATGATGTCAGAGACAATGATAGGGCTGTTGAGCTTCATGAGTGCCAGCTGAATATCCATGAGTGCTGAAGGAAGCGCCAGCTGTATCGTGCTGTTCGCGGCGACCAAGTTTTCCTTCGTAAAGAGCTTATTCTCGGTGATCGCCAGATATATCGAAGGGTCCAACATATTCGGGTCAATTGGGCAGATCATGTTGACTATGTTGTAGTAATCCGTGAGCTCGCAGTTTTCCAAGAGCGTGTGTAGCTGAACCTCTTTGAGTTCCGTGGAGTAGTCATTCACCTTGTGATTGATGTCTAGAACCTTGTCGCTGAGAATGCTAAGGGGCATGATTTTGGTGAGCACTAAGTCGAGAAAATTTAACTGGAAAATGAGGGTGTCTCTCTTGCCGAATGCCTTGGACACTAATGAGAGATGCTCCTCAAAAATGCTTATTGGCTCATCCACGACAAGGCGAAGGAGTTTCTTGCATTCATCCTGTGGCAAGTTGAAAATTGTATCGCTTGTGACAGAGTCCAATAATGGTAGAAGATCCCCATAAAAGTCAATGATCCACTCTGGCGGCTGGAGATCCGAAGACAAGTCAATTTGCGCCAGGTTTGAGTTGCGCACAGTGGCGAGTCTATTTGTTAACACTGTGAAGATTTTCTCCTGCGTTAATTTGATAGTCTCGTTGATGGCTGCTGTGACACCCTTTGCGTTCGGCAACTTCTGAAACATGATCGTGTAGAGGTCTAAGTGGCCGAACACTGAGTTGAGTGTTGAAAGTCTGGTCTGCACCGAAATCAACTGGTCAAGCTGTCCTCTAATTGGGGAGGCCAATGAGGACAAGATGCGTACAGCCATGTCACTTGCAGTGGCCGTGAACTCTGGGCTGTTGCCGAATAGATTCTCGACGGTCTCTGACTCGTTTACAACAAGTGAGTGCACAAATGCAAGCAAGTCAGCAATAAATCTGACAGGGTCATGCGAAGAGTAGAAAACCGGTCTGGAATCCGAGATGGAATGCGAGGAGTCGTCGGCGCCGTGGCCACTAGCTTGTAAGTTAAACTCCTCTACCAAAGCGTTAGATCGGGATGACACATAAGTGTCAATGACTCTATTGAGGTACTCAGGTTTCGACCTCAAGTAACGCAAGGACAAATGGAGCTGCTCTGCCCTCGCGCGATTGTTGAGCAGGTAGAAGTTCGAGAGCGAGCGATTGCAAAAGGTCAAGATCTTGTCAATGGCACGCGTGATCAACTCATTGTTCTTTGCCATTACCTTGCGGCCAAGCTCGGGGTTATCTAGAGCCAAAAGGATCTGACACCGCTCGTTGATGGCCTCTGCCTTTTGGAGGGCGGCAAAAAAGTCAACATTAATCTCATTGGAGTGAAGCACAAATTCATCGTACTCGTTAAGCGTGAATTGTTCTCTGAAACTCACTAATAAACTCTTTTTCAAGTTGACTGACAACTTTTGCTGGGTTAGCTTGTTGACTTGTTCGGATATTGCAAGGGTCAATTCATGGTCTTTATTGATCATCTCGTTCGTCTCTGTCACTTGCTGATCTAAGCTTGCCACCCTTTCACCCAAATACTTCAAGCTTTTGATTGGCTTAGCGTAGTCTGCCAAGACAGCCGTGTGACTTTTTATAAGGCCCGTTTCAATCTCTCCACGAAGATTTTTCCGGCCGATTGATCCGGTTACGCCAGGATCAACCATCAGATCGACATCAGAAATCTTTCCCTCTAGCCGTACAAAAAGTTCACGTGTGCTCAGATCGGACAATGTTGGATTGAGCGCTCGAGACAATCTCTTGGATAGCGTGGTCGTTCTAGCTCCATCTTCACTTTCTTGCGTGGCAGGCTCGGGGGAGGACGTAGTATCGCTTGAGTCACCCAACAGCTGCAATGACAAGTATGCGTATTTTTCAGCAAGACGGACTCCAGCATCCTCGTCGTTTGTGGTTGATGAAGATTGTTTGAGTAGATTTCTAAGATTGTTGAAATTGGAGAGTTTCAACCCCAAGTTTTCGATATTAGACTTGAGCGGGAGTGAGAGAGATGGCTGAGGAGAAGGCAACGGATCATTCTCAGAGAACGACTCAAATCCGACGAAATCCATTTGACTTCGGTTCAAGCGATAATATGTGGAGGAATTGGCGATTGTTAACGTTGAAGTGCAGGATTGTTCAATTGGAGGATGTACGGGTGCCTGTGGGACTTTACGCTACAAGAAACAAGTGTCATTCGCTTGTTGGAATGCTTCAAATACCGCACTTCGCTAACATACCGTGAAAATTCTATCTGGAGAAAATCGCAGAGAAAACATCACACTTAACATGTTGGCTACAGGCTCATAAGACTATCGAGATCGGGTAAGATTTGAGTCAGCGAAAGAACTATTGAAACTCTTCGTGAACTCCAGTGACTTTTCTTCGAGATAAAGACTTACATCGTCTAACATTTTCTAAAAGATTCCTCCTCACAGATATCGCTGCGAGTGGAATGGGGTAAATTCTGATTGTGCATGCAAATCTCACCCATGTTGAATTTTTGGTGTCTGCAGATATGGTCATACACGAAGTGTGGGGGCATTCTCGCGTGCAAACCGAAAAATACTCGAGGGTTAGTAGTAAATGCAGATTGTGCTAATTAAGCTCCAGATCCTCCGGGGTTTCGAAGCAATCGACGTATGACCCCAGCCACTGTTGCTGGACTGCCTAAGTGATGATCTAATTTGACTTTGGCAATTGTGCACACACAGAGACGCTAGTTCCGTGATAGGATCACAAGAGATCGAGAACCTATACATATAATCTCTTGATTTACCCATAAGTCAAATCCATAATACTTTATCAGAATGCGGTGCTGATGAGAGCAATCAATTGTTAACCCCGAGACGAGCAATGTGCTCCTGCACTTATATTACCGAGACCCTATTGTTAGACATTGGCCAGAGATGAAGGGGGCTGATTGCTCGAGATCAGAGTTGCTGCATATATTTGCGGATGCAAATCGCTGGGTGTAATTCATATCGCAGAGTAAAATTGTACATTTGTGGGGGCTCGAGACTATATGCGCAACATTTTGCGTCAAGCGTACAGGGCTAAGTCAGGCTCTCTAACCGTGTCAAAACCCCGGGTACTGCCAACAATTTGAGAATGTTACCCCGCAAGAAGCTAAGTGTAAAGAGAAGTGATGTTGGAAATGAAAACTTCAGGGTGAAAAAGTTATCAAGACATGGCCGGTAGGCTTTGTTAACTCCTAGCGTAATGCCACAGTTAATTCCGAGTAGAAGACAGGGTGAAATTCTAGAAATGCCAGTGCGCAACCCCTCACAGTATATTGACCATGCACGACGATCAGAGAATGTGTCAAGGGCGCGGGACGGGGCGTGATCAAAATTTCCAGCCAGGCTCGGGCAAGATTCCGCCGTGTGTCGTAAGCGACTCCCCCCTGGGTTATCATGCTATGCGGTCAAAATCAAGAGCGCAAGTATGGCGGCTAATTCCAAATCCGGCCGATGGAGCGTGACACTTAGAAGTGGTCTATCATACATGAAGTGTGGATTTGAGTCCACATGCGTGCGGGCAGGCTTCTGCAGCTCGATCGGCAGGCCAATTTCGCAAGGCGATCCTCATTGACCTAAGATTAGAAATGCTCGTCTCTCTTTATCTACATTGAGTGAGAAGATCGTATGAGTAAATGTAAATATTCCAAACACTGTTTATCATCTGTCAAATGTCCTATACACCGTGAACTGAAAAATTGTTACCCAAAGAATTTAAGAAAGCAAATTGTTTATACGCATCTTGTCCTGATGGACTTCGCCTGATTCCAGTGACATCAGCGACCGCTGGCTTAACAGCTGGAGGCATTTTGACGCATTGACAAGGTCCACCATGTCAGAATACGTCATCGCTGGTTGCACAGTTTCGTTCAGCATAGGCTCTGCTAGGCTATCTGCGGATTTGACGCTTGTATTTGCGTCACGGCTTGGCGTGGAAATTTCATCTTTCACGGCAGAAAATGTCTGGTTTGGCTCAAGGTGCATCGGAACCTCAGTTTTCGGCAGGATGGCCAAATCAGCGACTGCATGAAATGAATTCATCTGTCTGTAGTCGCCATGTGAATTCTGCGTTGGTGTTCTGACGTCCAATTGTATGTGTGGGGAGTTCTGAGGCAGCACTAGCGTAGATGCAGAGTCATCAAACCGGAGCTCTCCGAATCCCAGATCCGTCGGCTTGAGACACTGCGAGGGGAATTCTGGGCCGAAAATCGGCACGAGCTTGTATCTAATGTAATAGCAGAAGCGAACTGCCAACTTCTTGCACAAAAAAAATGGAACCCACGTACCCTGGATTTTGAGATATCCTCCGCGCACGCGCTTTATGTATGAGTGCAAAGCCTTCGGAGTCAGCTCCAACAACTTGACTATGTCCGCCTTAGCGTTTGCCTTCACGTTCATTACACCAGCGCCATTCTTCTGTATGGCCTTCTCCTGCAAAGCTGCTCGCCAAAGACCAGTCAAGTGCACGTACCCAGTGTCGTGATCCCATATTACCCACTGCGCGCCTACAGCGTATTCGTAAACCATGAGATGTGTCTTAGAGGGATCCAATGCAGAAGCACTGTACCTTTTGGTTTCAATCGACGGATATACCGTCAGTTTGAGGTACCGAAGTTGCTCCTCAGGAATTTTGAAGTCCAGCAGATTTGCCTCGTGAATCGGATAATTCACACTCGGGTCGCCAATTCTTGATGATTCGCCGGTTGCGTGTCGGTGATGAGTCGTGGGACGATTTTTCAAGTCGGCAGGCTTGTGCTTTTTGCGCCGACGCGGGGCAACTGGCCCCAGCACGAAGCGGAAGTTGTCCACCATTGAGCGTGGCGCATCCTGATGGGCCTCGATCAGCAGGACCAGTTGCAAAGGATAGAGACGAATCTGACTATTCGGCGAGTAGAATTGCTGTGGCTGTGGCTGGGTGTGTGCGTGTGCGTTGTACCACATTTGATTTGAAGGAGGGTGATGAACGGGATACGCAATTTCCCTTTGGTTCAACAGGATGGTCAAGTCTGAAATGGATGGCAAACGAACTAGCTGGTGGGACATCGTGGACAAGTGAAACCTTATGTAGGGAGCAATGTGGAGACTGGAAGTTCAATTTTCCGCAGGGCAATCTTCAGGAAACAATAAGGTGAATCGAATCGGATCAACTGAATTTGGTGAATGAGCTCCTGCTAGTAGTTTGGGCAAGTTGGTCAGCTGGATTGACCTCGATTAATTGCAAGATATCGCGGTGACAGAACAACGACAAGGACTGAAGTTTGATTGCACGGATGAAATTCAAATGAGTTAAGTAAGAAGCGGCAAATCAATTAAAATGGAATTCATGAAACTCGATCCGGTACTAGACGCTCTAAAAAATAAGTGCTTTATGTGCGACCAAATAAAGAGCGGAATCGGCAGCTATATAAACGCAACAACTAAAAAGATAAGCCCGCCTCACTCCTACCACATTTGATTGGGAAGGAACATTGCATCATGGTCAGGCTAAACCTTCCCTCGGTATAAATATCGTGGCTTCTACCATAACGGACAACACAGGCAAAGTATTCTCGATCTTTGCTCCTGCGTATGCAGAAGCCGTTAGTGCACCAGGACTCGAGCAGATGCAAGATTTTCTGTCAGGCATATGAGCCACGAGGCTTGCCGCTGCATGGCGCTAGTTCGCAAATGAACCCTTCCATGTAGTGGGGGTTTGACCTTTGGCGTCATTGCTCACGGGCAGATTTCCGTCCGCACCAGATATGCTTGGCTGCTGCTTTTTCGACCAAGCGGGGACTCGACCAGCCGACTGACAATTTTTTCCGCCCCGAAAAATGTATTTGAAATTAGATTTATCACCCGTCTCGAGCCGGACTTAATAGAGCATTCCATTACAGGTTGCAGGGGGGGTGAGGTTGGGGCTATGCATAATGCGACTCTCGAGTGAAATTGGAGAGTGGCACTCATCCGTAAAAATTATGTTGGACTCAAGCACGTCCCAAAGGGGACTACGGACTTTCAAGTCTTCTATTTTTTCGAACCTCTCAATTTGAAATTTACTTTTCCTGGTGAGGGGTGGGGGGGGGGGAAACAAATAGCACATTCGCACTCTGATATTCAACCGCCCAATGCACGTCGCTATCTGGCTTTTCACAGAATCCCGCATACAGCCCCAGTTATTTTGTCAATTTTCGTGAATCTTTCTTTTTTATCAATTTGTCATCCCCTTATCGTGGTATGTGCGTCGGCAACTACTCTCCAATCTTTCCGATAGCACCACCTGCCGCGACTAGTCGAGGCTACCTTGTCTGCAGGACTAGACCCACACGGAACGTCACCATTTCAAGGACCTTTCCGTCCAGGTTTGTTGGCGTCTCTTATCAGACTCACTGAAATTTCGCTCTTGACAACCGGACATGGCATCGCGAGCCTAGACAAATTGCACAATATGCAATCGCATGATGGTCACAATACAAACTTCCCAAGTATTCAGGTATTTCAAAGTCATTGTAGCAAATTGATTGAGTTCACTATCGCCACCAACAATCAGGATCCCGATTGTAGTGCGTCTTTGACAAATTTGGGAAGTTTATGTACTGCACACAAGGGGATCCCGTATACGTGCTATTGTTCATGCGCTGCTGCACGAATTTGGATTGTGCTTGGAGGCTGGCGATCGCACATCTACAGCTTCTTTGCGCACCTACAATTACCATGGATTTGAACGAAAAACCCGTATATTTGGAGAGAGATAAATTTGAATTTCGATGTAAAACAATTACTATAATCGAAGATCAAAACAAACAAAAAAAGGTAACTCATCAAATTTAGCGCATTTGCGCTATCTCGAGTGATGTGTAGACTTGTTATGGGCAATAATAGCCGCGTCTTGAAAGTTCACGGTGCTTCCGTGCACAATCGATTACTATGTAGAATGCTTGGTCAACATTACAAAGAAGACTTCAATCTGTCGGCAACAGCGTCCAAGAATTCCGTGGTGGTGACATAGGACTCACGGTTGGTCTTGCCCGAGGCCAACGCCAAATCTTTGGTCATGATTCCGTCAACCTGGACGGTGTCAACAGTGGCCTTCTCCAAGGTGTTGGCGAAATCAACAACATCGTTGGTACCGTCCAATCTGCCTCTCTGTGCAATACCACGGGTCCATGCAAAGATCGAAGCGATCGAGTTGGTCGAGGTCTCCTTGCCCTGCTGGTGCTGTCTGTAGTGTCTAGTGACGGTACCGTGGGCAGCCTCCGACTCGTAGGCCTTGCCATCTGGAGTCATCAAGGCCGAGGTCATGAGACCCAACGAGCCGAAACCCTGGGCAACAATGTCAGACTGCACGTCACCGTCGTAGTTCTTCAAGGCCATGACGAAGCCGCCCTTGGACTTGATCATCTGCGCGACCATATCGTCGATCAATCTGTGCTCATACCACAAGCCCTTCTGCTCAAACTGCGAGGCGTACTCGGCGTCGTAGATCTCCTGGAAGATGTCTTTGAAGCGACCGTCGTATTTCTTCAAGATGGTGTTCTTGGTCGACAAGTACAAGGGCAAGTTCTGGCTCAACGCCATTTTGAAGGACGAGTGTGCAAATCCAATGATGGACTCGTCGGTGTTGTACATGGCCAAGCCGACTCCGCGGTCCTTGTAGTCAAACACAGTCTTGGTGAGTGGCTCGCGGCCGTTTTTGGGGGTGAACACGAGCTCCAACTTACCTGGCTCCTCAATGACCAAGTCGGTTGCCTTGTATTGGTCACCGTGTGCGTGTCTGCCAATGACAATTGGCTTTTCCCAGCCGGGGATCAATCTTGGGATTCTTGGGATGATGATGGACTCTCTGAACACCGTTCCACCCAAAATGTTTCTGATGGTTCCGTTAGGTGACAACCACATCTTCTTCAAGTTGAACTCGGCAACTCTGGCTTCGTCTGGGGTAATGGTGGCACACTTGACACCCACACCAAACTCTTTGATGGCATTGGCAGCGTCAATGGTGATCTGATCATCAGTCTTGTCTCTGGCCTCGATACCCAAGTCGTAGTATTTCAAGTCAACGTCCAAGTATGGGTTGATCAACTTGTCTTTGATTCTGGCCCAGATGATTCTGGTCATTTCATCACCGTCCAACTCGACGATTGGGTTCTTGACCTTGATTTTGTCCAAGGACAAAGCACTCGAGGAGAAGTGGCGGCCAATTTTCGCCTGACGGGAAATAGAAGCTCTCAACATGTTTTATGGTGTAATTTGAAAAGCTGAACAGACAACTGAGGTCCGAATCTCCGGAAAATTTTCGGGCCGGCACACACGAAGGGGCCGGTTTCGGGGAATGAGTCAGTCCCAGAGAAAACCAAGGTATAAAAAAAAACGGGAAATGAAATAATTAAACGGAATAAAGGAATTCATTCTACGATGAGAGATAGACAATTGACAATCTCATTTTTTTCGTTTGATCAATTGCGCTGGTGTAGCTTACTCGACTCTCGCTTCAGATTGATGGTTAGCCGCACTCAGCTTGACAATTTCGCAATCACGCTCGACCCAATGTCACGGCCGGATAAAGAAATGATTTGCGTTCTCGAAAATCGAACGGGACAAAGGAAATGCAAAGGTGATCTCCGTTGAACAAATATCACAGGCCTTTCCTAGGAATGGACAGCGTTCAAATCTGAGGGGTTTCCAGGTCGATCCTTAACAATTCCTTGAGAAGCATTGTAAATTGCAGTAAATTCACCAAAAAGCAACTTCTCAAGACCAAAACTATCATTTTGACAATCATCAAACAGAAATTTTGGACAAAGTCTGGCGAGGACTAAAAGTGTAGACGAAAGTCTAAATGAGCATTGACACTGTTCATGCGCGCGCACAATTAACTTCTCATTTCGACATTGTAGAACCAATTGAACGCTACAAACCAAGCAGAAATAATGATTTGCATCAATTACGGCTAATTTGATATTGCAGGGTGCCAAGTAAAAGAGCAGGCGGGCGAAAAAGTCAGCGTTGCAGGAAGTCGATCGCCGCAGCGACCACAGATGGATACACCAAACACCACAATCTGGAATAATATCCTCGGGTCGGATGTGCAAGTCCATGAACGTGTTCGGCACAGAACTCACTTTTGTGGTAGAATTGGTTGGTGTGTTAGGTGTGCATACCTGGAAACTATCCCGCATGAGCTCGCTAGAAGATTCCCTTTTTATCTCTTGCGCCATGGTCCATGCTCAAATCCTTCGTGTAAAAGCAATTTGGGCAAGAAGAAGAGATGTTGGGTAAATTCAAATGATTGGGCTCGGCGGCTTCCGCAATCGAGGATCGTGATAGCGAAACAAAGCGGAAATGCACAGACACTGAATATGCGAGGGTTTACGCACGTTTTACATGAGGCCTGCGCACATGGGGTGAAGTGCCTCCACTTGGATCGGCCTGTCACTCAGCTGCCTTAGAAAATAAGCCGCCGTTATCTGTAAAGTGGTCCTGAACAAAATTTATTATTTTCTGCGCACCGATAAAATATCCGCTACCGGGGATGGAAATCCATCTGAGGAGAGCGCCGGGTTACAGCGAGTAACAGAAATTCACCTCGAGGTGATTTTGGTGGGATTGGGTAACCAACAAGACAAAGATTTGGACGGGGCGGAGCGATCGACCGCTATTAAGGCCACATGAGGGAGATCGCATGTTCAGTGCTCGAGGGATCGACCAGATGGGCGGAAATCTCGGGGGCTTTCGCATATTGCGACCTCGAAGTTATCGGCACACTTTGTCAGGCAACACGGAGGTGTTTGGAAGGGTCTGATAGAAGTGCTACACGACTAACACTTGCAGATAATTTACGAGAGAAACTCGAGTGTGAGCTATGAGAATTGATAACATGGAGTGATAAGACTTCATTCCGAAAGTGTAAGAAAGCGCAAAAAAGGATCTACTGGTTATGGGTAGTGGGGCTTTATTTTTTGCTCTTCCTGATCCTAGTTTGCGTTATTGCATTAATCCCAGAGATTGGATGTGACGTCTGACTCTGTAAATACGAGAGAGTTCGCACTTTCGGCTGCGAAATGAAAAACTCCAAAAGAGATACATAAAAGGGAAAATTTCCAACGAAGTGTACCAAAGACTATGACCTATACATTAAGGAAAAATTCGAAAATGACGATAAGCGGGCTGTCCTGGTGTATTTGCTCTTGCCTGGTTATCTTGGGGAGGTGCACAAGCCATGCCCACACGCCAGCCTGCACTTGACATGAAGAGAAAACATTTGTACAACGATGATCACGTGACCACACTGTGGATAAAGCTGTCT
The DNA here is from genome assembly GCA_030579155.1 of Sungouiella ecuadorensis. Lineage (NCBI taxonomy): Eukaryota > Fungi > Ascomycota > Pichiomycetes > Serinales > Metschnikowiaceae > Sungouiella > Sungouiella ecuadorensis. The sequence continues at coordinate 165,445 of JAKUAF010000010.1, read as the reverse complement.
CACATAAGCACTTCCCTAACTTCACCACCACTTGTAGAAACTACCAAAAAGGGCCTGTAATTGGATCCAATGAGCGAGGAAGAGTTTAGCGCTGAGTACTATCAGCATCTCCTAAACAACTTGACTCTCAACTCCAGAGCTTTGATAGCCGAGCTCACTGGGCTAGCAGAAAAATACATCGACAATGCCAACACGATAGTGAACCTTACCGAGGACAGAATATCGAAAATCCTACCCAAGTATAAACTCTACAGTTTCTATTTGATGGATTCGATCATCAAGAACATTGGAAATCCTTACAATTTATTGTTCGCTAAGAACCTATACAAGAACTTCACCGAGACATACCTAATCGTCACCGACACGATGACCAGACAGAATTTGATCAATTTGTTCAAGACATGGCTTACCGGTGAAACTAGTGCAGGTGCTGATTTGTTTCCCAAGGAGATATTGAAGAAAATCGAGGAGTTCATCATAAAAGCGACGTCGCTAAATCTGGCCCCAGACGACACGGTCAGAATCACCAGAGATACTATACTTCGAGAGGGTAACTACTTGCTACAGTATGTGATTGCCTTGGACGAGGGTCTAGAACAAGGGTTGCACAATCAAGAGTTGCGAGCCGAGGAGAGTCTGGTGGCTAGCAAGTTCCAACAGGTTCGGAACAATTTGATCTACGAGATCAACACAATCAGCGAGATGGCAATGACGTCACAGCGGCCGGATTTTGATAGCAAGAAGGAACAGTACGCGGCGGACTTACAGAGAATACGGCGCACTTTGGACGACCAGAGTTTCCAGCAACAGGAGCTTTTCAAAGGCATAGCCAACGCCTCGAAACCAGACGCCCACACAGGAAGCAACAACGTCAGCATCGAAATCAACTTGGTGCCCAAGGGTGCAGATGTGCTTATGCTCTTAGGCTCATCCAATGACGAGCAGTTCAACTCGTTTCTTGAGCTGTGGGGAAAACCCATAGTCGAGCCTGTGATAGACGCCCCAGCAAGTCCGCTTAAGAGCATCACAGAACCTTCAACTCCAATCGAGGCCAGTGGATCATTGGCCGGCAGCTTAGGGTTAAATTTAGCATCTTTCAATTTTCTGGACCTTCAGGGCAGCCCGAAGAACGAGCTCACGCATGTGAACATTGCTGCTCACGACAGCGACGACGGAGAGGACGGCTACGATCCTGAGGACTCAATGATGCCTACAGACACAAATATGGATCCAACGCCATTACCGTCGAGTGCAGAGGCCAGTGCTGCATTCAGTGGGAAGTCTAGCCTCAAGCGGTCGTTACCCGGAGAGGAGAGAGTGAAAAAGAGAGTCAGATTCGAAGCATAGAGAAGAAAGGGAGTGTAATCTTGGTATTGGTTGAGAATGAATTGGGAATACTCGGTATTGATCGACATATGGGCGTGTTGGTGCGAATGGGATAGCATGCTCTAAGAGGCATTTCAATGATGACGAAAGTCGAAACTTTTTAAGTTGTAATCATTCCCACGCTGTCTAACTGACTTCATTCTTTTTTTTTCTTTTCGCTGTCCCCATTCTTCTGTCTACAGTGTCTCGTGTAATTCTGTATTCGTATGAAGTCGATGCAAAGTAAAGTTCCTGGCTCAGATGTTACCGGCCTTCTTCATGTGCCAGTAGGAGGTCAAGAATGGGAAAGCAAAGAAAAAGCCCATGACTCCCCACAAACCAACACCAAAAGGCACAACCTTGGTCTTGACTGGGAAAGGCAAGTTGGAGTATCTGCCCTCCTTTGGAGATCCGTAGATATTGCCCAGCAACACTCTGGAAGAAGTTTGGAAGTTTCTGGTGGCTCTGGTAGATCTCAATCCGATTCTAGCAATCATTATTGTGGAGATTAATTGATTTCAATCGTAGACTTAATTTTTTTACTTGAGCTAGTGGTCTCATGTTTTCGCACCACACCCGTACATCTCTCCATCTGAGATTTCGCGGGTTGTAATTGGCTCTAGCCAATTGTTGTCCCACTAATTGCCCTGTATCTTAGATGAGTCTCACTAACTGAGAAAAAACCACCAGATATATTCATCACTACAATGTCTGCCATCGCCCCAATTACCGGCATTTTGAGAAAGAAAATCATCACCGACATCACCATCGGCTTCGGCTGTGGTTTTGTTCTTGCCGGTCTCTACTGGCAATACGAGCACAAGCCATTGGTGGCTAAGAGAGAAGCTTTTTACGCCAAGTTGAAGGCCGAGAAGGAAGCCGAGGACTCTGTCTAATTTGAGAGTCAAACAATTGCATATTCGCTCAATACATTTACGTTGAACTTTGTGTAGACTGGAGCAGCCGGAAGGAAGTGGAGAGGTTGGTGCACATTATCTATACTTGTGAGTTACGCCTGCTTCAAGGCTTGCATCAACTTCTCGTTGTTCACTAGCCCGCTGGTGAAAACCAAGAGCTTCTTGTTGCCCAACCTGTTCTGTAGATGCTGAAACACGCTTATCTCAGCCCGTGAGATGCCCCCGATAAGCACCACGATCACGTACTCCTGCTTATAAGTAGCCAAAGAGGAGTTACTCTTCCGGTCGTCCAGGTCGTCGCAGAGGTTGCGGTCGACCGTTTGGCCCTTGAGCATGGTGTCCAAATTGAGCTTCTCCCAGTTTGGCCGGCGCCGCACGTTGTTGACCGGCGTGTATGTGAGGAAGTCTCGGAAGTAGAGCGACTCCACAACGCGGTTGGTCAACGGCACGGTGTTGGACGCAAGGGCGAAATTAGGCACCGCGTAATCAGAGACGCTTTTCGCCACGCGTTCGTTCTCGTCGAACGGGTGCAAGTTCCAGAATTTGCTGATGAGCGTGTATGTGCTCTTGTACACGTTCTGGCCACCAGTCAACGCCAAATTGGCCACGTCGTCAAAGCCGAGTTCGTCTGAGGAGTCATTCAAGGTGGTACTGGCGCTGGCAGTAGATGTGGTTGTTGTTTCTGTGCGGCCAAATGTGAAGTTCCCTAAGAAGGAGTTGCTTTCGGTGGTTCTTATCAATTTGAGTTCCGCCAATCTGCGCAACGCCAAACCCGCGCCCAACCCGAAATTCAACACAATGTCCAGCTCGAGCTTGTCGTAGTCGCTTTGGTATAAGCCGTCACTCGTGAGTGACACGAGCACGATGAGTGTAGCTATCATCTCGAAGGAGGTGTACTTGTCGAGAAACGTGTAGATGCTGGCGAGCCTGTGCTTGTAGTCGCTGTCGAAGAGCTCGTTTTGCAACGCAAGCCACTCCTTCTTGATGTCGTATTGCTCGGTGCCGCTGCGGTTAGCGTCGAGCTTCGCAAACGTCTCCCTCACGAGATCCAAATGCTTTTCCACTTCTTCTTTTTTTGAGGCGAGCAATTTTGCTTCGTTCGCGTACTCCTTGAGGTCAGAAGCATCTGTCTTGCCAGCGTTTCTCTCCTTCAATTGGTTTTCGTCTGCAATTAATTTCCGCGCAAGGTCTCGGAGCACAGTCTCTATGGACGACACGTTTATATGTTTGAGTCCTTCGTAGGTTTCATCATCAAGCTTGACATTGTCCCGCAATTCGCTGTTAAACTCGTCCTTTGTGCCAATGATGTCATCGAGAAACCCCATGTAGTTAGTTTGGCTGAGCAAAATAGGAAAATAATCCAAATTTCTCTCCAAAACGACAAGATCCGCGTTTCCTCGAAGTTTTGCATCGTAGAATGTTCGTTCAGGTTCTGAAAGCAGTTCTGAGAGCATTTCGGGGATCTTATCGTTCAAAAGGTTTCCCATGAGCAAACTCGAGTGGTCGCCCTTGGCGAATGCGTTCTTCAACTTGAAGATTTCTCTTTGTGTGGTAGTATACTTCAACACGTCAGCGACAGCGTGAGAAAGCTGCGAAATCTGACTCAATGGGTTGTTGAAATACAGCAGAAGACCTCCGTTTTCCAAATCGAGTGAAAATACGAAGTCGTGGATGCAAGTCGGGTAGCTTTTCCAGTTGGCCAAAGTACACAGACTGGATATAGTGAATGTGGTGACGTTCTCGTCGAAACTTGTGACTTTCTCGAGCAAAGACAGTCCAGATTTGCTCATATGACTCAAAATCTCATAATGGAACGAAAGTTTTAGATCTTTGACGATAATTGTGAGCTCGGTGTTGTACTTGACTCGGTTCCAGAGTCTCACCAAAAGTTCTAGATCCTCTGGGTGCGCTCGTATAAGCACAATCAAGCTGTAAGTTTCCACGATGGAATCAACATCTTCAGAGTTGGTGAGAGCCTCTAGCCATAAGACTTTTTCAAAATTGCCGGTTTTCTTGAGCGCCAGAAACGGCGTGAGATAGTTGAGTAAGGGCGAGAGGTTTTTGGACGGCACGAACAAATTGTTTGTGGACGGCACACTCTTCAAAGTGGCGAGTAAGTTTTCGGTCGTGGCGGCATTGAGCTTTTCGCCCAATTCGGCCTGAGTCATGCGGAATGGTGGTGTCTGGTAGATCTGGCTCGCAGTAAGTAGACCTACTTGGTATCTGCAGGCAATTAGGCAATTGAGTAGTCGGAGAGAAATGGCCGGGAAGGAAAGAGACGAAGATGGGATGTCAATGGAGGAAACAATGAATCACAAAGGATAAATCGACTGAAATCGATCGATACGACAAAAAAAATTGTCAGAGTGTTACAGGCGGTGTTTGTTGCGTGAGAGAAAATCTGGCCAGTAAAGAAACGTCTCTCAAGGGAACAGAGAGAAGTGAAAAACGAAAGAAGTAAGGAAAAGCATACTCAACTGGAATGTTTCATTTTTCTTCCCTCAAGAATCCTAACTGTTTCATCTTCTTTTGTAATCACGCATTTACCAATTTCAGGTCCATTCTGAGAGTCTCGTAACTTCACACAGCAACAAACCTCCAAACAGTGAAATATTTGAAAGCCACTGAATCAAATCTATTCCACTCAGTAACACTAAACAATATATCACTAAAAATTTGACCGGGTCCTGGTGAACCACCGCACCGAATCGGGCAACTGATGGTACTCGCAACCGGCTGCGAAAAACTCAAACCTCGAGTGTTTTATGCTCACGTTGGTGTCGATGCAATCCGTATCGAGCTCTAAACTCACCAAGCTTCTTGGTACTCTCACACACTGGAGGAATAACCCCACAAGTTTCAATCTCGCAATTGAGTCGGGGAACCGCTCAAAGGGAAATGTGGTGGTCATTTCCTCTAGTGCGCGAGGAAACTCCTGCTTGGAGAAAAGCGGTCTCTGGCGCTCGTCAGCATCACGGGGCATGTACTCAAGTTTCTCCACGGAGTCTGGAATTTCCACAGGGAAGTCAAAGTGGGTCACGCTCAAATTTTTCAAGAGCGGCGTGTTCCACTTGATTTGGTGGATGTATCCACCAGAAATCTTGAGGTCCGTCAAGTGCTGAGGGAGCTTGAGTTTGGTGAGCTCCTCGTAGCGGGAATAGGCGACGTGGAGAACCTTCAAGTTCGGTGGGAACTTCACAAGTCGGGTCCGCTCGCACGAGATCTCCAAGTGCGTGAGGCTCTTGTATGTGTTCTGGTGTCTCCACTGGAGTCGTTCCTGCCCACTGGCCTTCAACACCTTAAGGTTCTCTGGCCACACCGAATTCGACTCGATCTCGGTGAATGTGGGGAACTCAGTTCTCAAAACGGAAATGTCAAGCACCTCCAACTTCGGTGGGAGCTTGCATAGCTTTCTGATCCTGTTTCTGGCCAAGTTCAACTCCCTGAGTGAGTCGGGCAACTCATAGCTCTGAATCTTGGTGAGCATGTTACCCAGGAGGTTTAAAACCTCAAGAGTCTTTGGGAATCTTGCTCCACGAAGCGACCGGATGTGGTTGTCGCTCAAATCGAGCTTCCTCAACTCTGGCAAGTACTGCAAGTAGTCGATGTGTCTCAAGTTGCAGTCTCTTAAGCTCAACTCGGAAAGAGTGCGTGGCATGTCACACAAACGCAGCCAGGAAATCGCCATTGCAGCGAAGTCAATTCTCTTGAGCGTTGTGGGGAAGACAATCCAACACCCATGAATGCCTTGGCACTTGAGTGAAACAAGCGACTCTGGCAAGTCAATGCGGGCAATTTGAGCGTTGTCGATTTGCAAATGTTTCACACTCTCTGGCCACTTTGAGACCTCTGGGTTTGAAAAGATCCCGCAGTTATTGCGGTAGTCCAATGCCAAAGTGTCGGCATTGGAGGGGAAGTCCACGCGCTTAGGATAAGAGAGCGCAAGCGAGACGTCCTTGAGCTTTGGCTCGAGTGGCTTGAAGTAGTCGAAGTCGGTCTCAGAGCACGTGAGCTTAATCTTCGGGATTTTGAGAAGAAAGTCCTTGTGTTTGGCGACAAGCTCACGGAATTTCTCAATGTGCTGGAGATCCTCAACCTCTCTAAGAGAAATCTCCAAGTACCGCACGTTACAGCGGATTTCGCCACGCGCCAATTTGGACAACTCCTGAGCGGAGACATTATGCAATGTGCTGGACCATTTGTGTGAAAAGCTCAACTTTTGGTATAAAAGGCTCTCGATGATCCTGTCCACTATGGGGCCGCATTTTTGGCTGCAAAGTAAACGCCTAAGAAAAGGAGGCGACAGGTAAGAGAGAATCTCTCTTGTGATTTCGGGTCGCAAGTTAATTGTCATGATTTGATAGCTTGATAACAAAAGATGAATGAAAATAGTGGAGCGAAAACTTGGGATTTGGGCATGGTATTTATGTTGTTGCAAAATTTGGTATGGCGCGGCTGAACAATCTGGGGTATTGAAAATTTAGCAGAGTAAAACATGAGAGACATGGAATTCGAAAGAATGCAAAAGAGGGAGGTAGATGAATTAAATAGGCTCAAGCGGTATATGAGAAACTCATACCTACGCTTGTCAGGAAAAATTCCAGGTTTGTTTCAATATTTATCTTCATAATTTCATCATAGTTATACACCTATAGTTTCGCATTCACCTCCAACCCATTCAAGTGCACCAAGCCCTCCTGAATAACTGTCGCAACATGCTGACCTGCTGTATTGTAGAGCTCAGCTTCCAAAAGCACCCTATTGTTGACCAATCGGAGCGCTTTGAAGCCAAACGCCACCCATTCAGTGCAGTCAAAGTCTGTATCGTGAAAATAGATTGTGTGGTCCAATGAGACCGAGAAATAGTGGGCCACCTGGTTCAAGTTCACTGTAGAGATCCGCAAAAGCCTTGCCAATTTCGTCAAAAACAATGAATCAGTAAGCACAGCCAAACCTGCGAATTGCAAATTTGGCTCTTCCAATTTCAAATTGCCATCGCCCAAACGCACAAAAAATGCCAATTTCCTCTTGGAAGCAGGGATGGACTCCTCGTACTTTGTGCCTTCCAAGCTGACGAGTTGCCTTGGAATCAAGTGCTCAATGAATCGTTCTTTCCCCAAAGAGGTATTGTGGATCATTCTCAGCTTGTCAATGTTTTTGAGCCAATCAGGGTACGGCGTCAGAAAGTAAAAAGGTTTCTGTACCAAATCGTCATCGTCGTCATCTTCATCCTCCGCATCAACCGTGCCCTCAGCCACGCCACTGTGTTTCATTGCTAGCTTTTCTCTTCTCATCTCCAAATACTTTTTGTGCTCCAATTCTGCATCCTTGAGCGAGTTCTTCTTCGAAAAAGAAATGTCCACCAAATACTTGATTGCTCCTTCTTGAACACCTCGGACTGTCCGGCAACAAAAGCTTCTGCCGTTGGAAACCTCGTCAATTTCCCACGTGACAGGAATTTGATCGGTCACATTCTTCACAAACAAAGAATGGAACAGTTCTGGCGTGAAACCTGGCGGTGTGGTTTTCATTGCAGCCAAAATGGCCTGGCCCGCAAGATTGCCTCCGTAGACGCCACGTGACTTCGGATGGGGTTTAGTTAGTGGCATTATGCCCACGTAAGTGTGTGAGTCGACTTTTTCGAGCTCAAATGCTTCTCCAAATGGCGACATGGTGAAGTGTGGTGAGATCTCAGATGGACAGAAAAATGTGGGGTAAGACGAGCCTCAGAACGCGAAAGGAATTATAAGGAGGCAATTGAATTCTATTGGAGATGGTTATCGGGACTTCAATTTCCAAGCGACCTGCTAAACTCTGAGATTTTTAAGTTTTCGGTTCGTTCGCTTTATTTTTTCTTGCCCCACATAAACCGCTTCCATGTGATGGAGCAAATCTTTCCTGCACGAATTACGGCTACACCAAAGACAATACACGGATATATAAGCCAAAACAGCCGTGCAATGAAAAATTGAGGAAAAGCAATTGGAAGTTTACTTTGACTAGAAAATAGTTCGAAATTTCAAATCCGAGTTTTTTTCGAAAATCAAGTTTCTCTCATGCCAGCCTTGGTCCTCGGCACTGAAGAATACCGACCACGGCATAAGTGGGGCCCGACCAGCCAGTATACAAATCATCGAAGCAAGCAAAAATATAGACGCAGCGGGAAAAAACGCAAGTAGAGAGGCATGTTCATAATACAATTGCAGGAGGGATTATTTCACCATAAGACGTACTCGTATTTCGTGACATATCGTTTATTTGCTACTGTGCGAAATCTGTTGCCTGTTCTCCCACAACGTCATCAAACCTTAAAGCTTGTACGCGCCGCCCTTAGTGTGCTTGACAACACGCATCGGCATGAATGCTATGGCCTCCTGCGAAACAGTGGCAATCAATTTTTTCTCCTTCGTGAAGAAAGACGCAACCACCAAAATGCGGTCGTTGCTCATTCTGAGAAATCTGTAATCCAAAAACATCCACTCGGTGGGATCGAAGTTCGTGTCGTGGAAGTAGACAGAATGGTCCAACGACACCCTGAAGAAGTTGTTGGAGTGCTTGTGTGTCAATGGGATGCCCAAGGACCGTGTCATGGTGCCCAAGAAGAACGAGTCAGTGGCGAAGACCAAGTCGATCACGCTCGTCTTCCGCTTATCCTTGGCGTTCTTCAAGTCGTCGTTGACTCTGGCAAAAAGCCCAAACTGCTTGACGGCCGGGTCCATGCCGTTCTCCTCGTCTTGGACCAACCACGTTTCCGGCGGAATCGCGTGTGCAAGGTTGTCATTTGTGTGCTCAAACTGAGTTAGCGTGTCGATTTTGTCGATGTACTTGTCAAAGATGGGAATTGGCTCTCTGGCAAACTCTAAGGGCACGCTCGTTCTCTCGTGCAACTGCTTCTCCTCACTCAAGTTGGCGAACTTTGTCTTTCTCAGGTCGATGTTGTTGTCCTTGATGAAACTGGCCATGAAAATGAAACATAGCTGGTCGGTGTGCAGCTGGTAGCACTTGACCAATCGGCTGCAGAAGTTGCGGCCATCCGAAGTGAATTCGACCTCGTATCTCATCACCGATTCAGACAGCCCTGCTTTTAAGAAATAGGAGTGAAAGGAATGTGGCTCGAATTCCTTGTCCTCGACTGATTCCCACGCAACCAAGAGCGTCTGCGCAATGAAGTCTCCTCCGTAAGAGCCACGTGCGCCTTCAGTGAAAGGTTCGAGGGGGTGTTTCCCGACATACTCGCCCTTCAGTTTCTTAATAACTGCAAACTTTTCCTCCAACTTGGAGGTGCCTGCCTGAGTGGTGGTGTCTTCGGACATGCTGCTCTGAAAATTTGTGGATGGTTTTATTGTTAAGCTGAAAACGTCCTTATCTTTTCTTCCGAAAGTTGCCAACAAATTCCAGCAGGTGTGGCCAATATATACCTGTGGTATTTTCAGAAGAAGAACGGCGCATAGAGGCGACTTGCCGAGGGATAGACTTATCGGATCTTACCTGCAGGAAATACCGAGCATGTGGGGCAGAGCCAGTGAGGGCTTAGACATAGCAGGATTTAGTCACAGGGAGGATATGACAAGCCACCGAGCAATTAAAAGTGGGAAGGACCGATGAATAAAGCAAGCCAGCCAGAGAAAACTTTGCTGTTCCGTTTCAGAGGTGCCATTGTATCCAAAATTAGTGATCCAATTTTAGCGCCAGGGTCCAGTTGGCCAGATCTAATGTCGATCGCATTGTCACTTTTCGTCTTCTGAGGTTGCCTCGAAAAAAAAGTTTCAAGGTTCATATTCATAATTGTAATTGATTTCCTATCCCCGCGTGACTCACTGGCTTCTCACAAACTGGCCTTGTATGTCTGCTCCTTTTCTTCTCCCGGTACTCCAGGACGCATGTACGTCAAGCCCTCCTGGATCACCGTGGCAACGCAGTTTCCCGCCTTATTGTAAAAAAACCCGCGCACCAAAGTCCGGTGGTTGCGGCTGATCTTGAACTGGTACAGCAACGTCAACCAGTCGGCGATAGGGTCAACCAGCTCATAGTCGTCGGTGTGGAAGTAAATGTGGTGGTCAAGCGACATGGCCTCGTAGTGGTAGATGTGCATGGCGTTCATGGAGTAGTCGATGATCATGCGCGCGTCCTTGTTGTCGTCGTACGTCTGGAACGGGTTGTTGACGGTGGGGTTCCAGTTCAAGTGGAGCACACGTGCCATGGTGGTGAGCAACGCGGAGTCCAGCAACTCGCCCAACGCCACGTAGTTGAACTTGGGGTCCGAGAAGGGTTTCTGCAGCGGCTGGTGCAACTTGCTCCACAACGTGATCCACCGCTCCGCGGGCGGAATGTTTTCCTCTTCGGGACACAACTTGTAGTCTAGGAGCTCGTCCAGGTACGCGTTGTGGCAGAACTCCGTGTGGATCAGCTGGTCGAGCTTGTTTGGGTCCGGGTGCTTGAGGTGGAGCTCCGGCGGCGGGTGCATCAAATTCAAGTCGCCCAGCGTGATCTTCATTCCCTTCCGCACAAGCGAGCACATGGCGGTGAAAATCACCTTGTCGCCTTGCAAAACCTTGATCAGGCGCATGGAGAAGTTGCGCCCGTCGTTGAGCCGCGTGAGCTTATATAAGCATTTCACATCGGGCTTGCCCGGTTTGAGGAAGTGGGAGTGGAAGCTGTGCGGCATGAACCCAGGGGCAGATTCCATGAACACCAAGAGCGTCTGAGCAATGAGGTGGCCGCCGTAGACGCCGCGTGCGCCTGCGACGGGAAGCCGGAGCGGGTGATTCCCCTGCCAGGTGTTGTCGTCGATTTTCTGCACGTCGATGACCTCCTCGAAGTTGCCGGGGTCGACGCCGTTGCCCAAACCGGTGATTCTGGGTTCTCGAGACATTGATGAGGAAATAGAATGGACTGGTAAGCAGAAGATTGAAAGTTCAAGCGAAAGATTATGCAAAATAGGCGTGGAATAAATTCTGTTCGCTTTATTTCTCTTTTTTTCTTGTTTCGTTTTTCGTCTTTCTTCCTGACAATGAGAATGAAAGTGGTGAGAAAAGCGGAGCTTTATTGTCTGGGTGCAAATGGGCCCCGCATTTCAGCGCATGCACATGCTCATGCACATGCACATTTAACGAGGCTGGAGAAGAAAAAAGTGTCAATGGAGAATTGAATGGTGAATATTTTATTGAAATGAGAAATTTTCATACATTCGAATCTTTGAATGTTTGGTTTCACCCAGAATTTGAGCGATTACATGGTTTTGTAGTATGTATTATGCATTGGTGCGGGGGGCTTTGATAAATCTGGAAATGACAAAGATCTCTGGCTGAACGTCACAGAACAGGTTCTTCCAAGGGCAAAATCTTCGTGATACTTATCGCAAAACTCATAGGTTACCGTTTTCTGCCTCATATCCTAAATTGAGAAGCCTTGTTTGTAGAAGCCGTAATCTCCGTTTCTTTTTTTAACTCCGTTTGCCTGCGCTGGTGCTGAGTGTATGAGTCTACCCGTAGGAAGCACATTAGCTAACGCAATTGACGGCTCGTCTTGCTCGAGCTTCTGGTGGCGGTGCACTTGTCCCGAGAAATCCGTGAGCTTCTTATATTTTGGCAACTTCACCGGCCGCTTCTCTGCCGACTCAAACAAGCGCTCTTTCATCACCAAATCGCTCTTCAAGTCTTCATTATCATCGCCGCTTGTGCGCGGCTTGAGTCCAATGAGCTTTCTTTGCTTGTTGGTGAGGGGCAAGTCTGTGCACTGATCCTGGGGACGCAATAGCCTGAGCACACCAAAGACGATCTTGAGAATGAAAATCCACTGCAAGTGATGCAAAAACTGACTTGTTGAGATTACATAATCACTCAATTGCTTATACGCTGCCAGTCTATGCCACTGCGACCAAGTGTCATTTCTGTATGGGGCGTTTTCGTCATGGAACCTGATCTGATAGAGCAGATGCAAGTATGCGGCAAATAGTAGCGCCAAATGGAAAAACGCCAATCTCAAAATATTCTTCCAGACGCTCCTGAAGATCTTCTCCTTGTTCACTTGTCGTCTCAATGCCTGGATCACCACTGGACTCGTCCAGTCGCCTGTTGGAGCGTCTATGACATCACTCAAGTCTCCATCATCATCCAGTTCATTATTAAATTTTCCCTCGGGACTTTGAGAAACAATGATGGGGTTCCTGGCGCTCTGTTGTAAGGGTGGAGGAATGTATGATTTCGACAAGATCGGACCCTCGATCGTCAAGGGTTTATAAAAAACCGCGCCATTTCTATTTGACTCGGCATCTGGCTTTTGGGAAAACAAAGCGAGAGACCCAGAATTGCCCAATGCATTGAGTTTGGCGGGTACTTCGCTGAGTGGCTGGAGCGAAGAGGAAAACGACAGCGAAGGAGCCAGAGAAGTGGAATTTGATATTAGCTGGTACTGTTGGGATCTCAAGTTCTGCCTATTGATTGGCTCTGAATTTTCAGGAACGTCTCCTAGTGGATTTTGCGGATGTAGATGGAGATCATTTTTGAGCTCGTTGATGCTTGAGTCTGGAAGTTTTTTCAAAGGCGTTGAAAATTGCTCGATCGTTGAATTTGCATCTGTGGCAAAGGAGCCGTCTCCTGAGTAGAACTGGTCCAAAATCAGCGACTTGAACATGCAGCGGTAAAAATCAGGTGGTGTTTTCAGAAATTGTGTTTCTGAGTACGTGAAGAGTGTACATGATATGTGCAGGAACACTACCAAGAATGCAACTATCTACAAAAATACGTATCGAGTTTAAAAAATTTCCTAACTTCCATTTATTTCGTTCAAATTTCATAATTCTTCGACCTTTTTAAACCCTCCCTGTACCTTTTTTTGGAATTTTCAATTGCAATATAGTTGGGCTTCCGTGCGAACACTGTAAGGGCAAGTTGCACCGAGCCAACCTCGCAACCAAAATGTCGAATTCCTGTTTTGTCAATTGTGTCCCTAATTTCATGCTTTGCCGACACGCCAAGGAATTGAAAGCCTCCAAAATTCCAGTGGGTATGTCTTTCATAAGCGAAAACCAGGGCAGAGTGAGCGACAATGTCGTACTTTTCTTGCGCTCACTCAAGTCTTTTAAAGGCTGCAAAATGCATTCTTCCACCAAATATGGGTCTGCCAAATCCAACAACACCAAGGGTAAATGTGTCACGAACACTTCGTCATAAGCAATCTGGTACTTTATGCCGAAGATCTCAAAAATTTTCTGGTGTTTCCCAATTCAGAACTCGTCTCGTCGGAGATCGGACACGGAAAAATTCACAGCTACAATAGAGCTCCTTTTCTTCACACTCTGGGCAAATTTCTCAAGCAAAGACTCGAGTATAATTCTTTCATCACCCGCATGTTTATCCATTGGGAAAAGTAAATTTTCAACAGCAAGCAAAATCACCAGGTCTTGAACCTGGCTTATGCAAATGCACTTCTTGTCACTCAACTCCTAGATTGAGATTTGGTGTCTTGGTGGCATGGGAAAAACGGAGACTTCATTTGCGCCGCTGACGGTGGTACATTATCGTCAAGTTGCGCTTTCGGATATAATCTCATCCTCTTTGGTGTGTTTGGCGGTTTCGAATCCGCGGAACTTCTTTTGGATGGTGAAAGCTGGGCCGAGTTGGTCGCTGCAAGCCTTTTGCTCAACCCAATCTGCTTGAAACCATCAGTTATTACCTTTTTCACTACATAAAAGACGGAATCTGCAACTTTATCGCCAGCCGTTTTGAGTCTGCTTCCACTTGAAAATAACACCAAATAAAACACTGGGTATCTTGCAGGTTTGGCGAAGCTCTTTGGCCCTGTCTTTCTTTCCCGATCGAATTTTGCGCATAGAGAACGAGTCTCGGCAATCTGCCTGGCTGTCAACTTCGTTTTATCACAGTTCACGTAAATGTGCTGCTTCAGTGCACTATAAGACCCAACGAGCCCACAGACCCTTCTGCATACGCTGTTTCCAATTCCTCTTCAACTGGGTGCAAAAATCTTATGGGGAGGTTGGAGAGCTTGCCGAAAAAATTGCGCAAGTTGTCAAAGTCCTCTTCAAGGTTCAACAACTCTTCATACTGACCATTTTGGAAAAGTCGAATTCTCAGTCCAATACCCGAGCAAAGTCAAAATGATGAAGTACGACTTTGTGGAGTTTCTTTCTCAAGATCTCCTTTGTCTCCGTTTCCCGCACTCATAGTGCGATTGGGCTCCACCGAACAATGTGTTCACCACCACGATCGTCAGTGGCTCTAAATCCAAATCGGTTTCGAAAAATTGGAGTATCTTGTTTAGCTCTGGCGTGGGCCCGGATCGTCCGCAAAAGAGCTGAATACTTGCTCAGTGTAGTTATATGCATCTGGGTACGGACCTTTCAGAGTGTGGCATTTCTTGCCCACAAACAGCATTTCTTCCTTCATAATGCCACACCCATTATCTTGACAGCATACACTCATCGTGTTCCAGTCGACGATCAAATTTATGTACATTGATGTGCCGAGTTTTTGAGCAACTCCCGAATTGCAGCAGAGAACGAGTCGATAACTACGGGCGAGCAAATTTTTGCGACCAAATCGGAACCTAGCTATTTATAATATTCTACAGAAATTTTTCCAGGTGAAAAACTTACAAGGAAAAGTTGGTGGGTGGGAGTTCCTGGATCGTGGTGAAGACCTGCATACACACCAAGACTTATCTTTACAATTCCATACTTACACCAGCATGCACGAAGACCATCTTCTGAAGGGGTCTTCGGTGTCGCCATTGCAGTCCTTGGTGGCAGGTCTGATCTCAGGCGCAGTTGCGCGGTATGTTGTTTCCTCACTGGCCCGATATTGACGCATATGTCATTTCAGTTGAATACATGGAAATGCAGAGAGTTGGGCACATAGCCAATGGAAATACCCTCTTATATATGCATTAACCAAGTTGGTGAGCCCAAAATTACCCTTTGGAACTTTAATATTAACAATCAGCGCCGTCACAGCTCCACTAGATACAATCAAGATAAGACTACAGCTACTGCTGCTACAGGCCGAGCCAGTCACCGGTATACGACTACTTCGGAAGATCCTACGCAATGAGGGCATAGCAGCGTTCTGGAAAGGAAACGTCCCTGCAGAATTTCTCTATATTTTGTATGGGGCATCGCAGTTCACATCCTATTCTGTGCTCAATCAGTCGCTCACGAAAACACAACAGGACTTGCAAATCACGCTCCCGCTGCTGCTCCACCTGTTTGTTGTCGGTTGTGGGTCGGGAGTGTTGAGCACATTCGCTACTTACCCGTTCGATTTGCTCCGCACACGCCTAGCTGCAAATGACAGTGCACAATTTTTGTCAATGTCTCAGACGTGTCGAGACATATGGGCCGAGAAGGGAATCCTGGGCTTCTTTGCAGGTATCAGGCCGTCCATGCTTTCCATAGTCGCCCTGTCTGGCCTCTTTTTCTGCACATACTCGTTGGCCCGAGACGCCTCAAACTTTGTGAGTGAGAAATACCACCACCAAGTCTGGGGCGTGGAGGCGGTTTGCGGCTTTGTTGCAGGAGGAACCTCAAAGGCTATCACCTTCCCGCTTGACACGATCAGGAAAAGACTCCAGATCACATACCACAGGAGTGCATGGAGGATGTTGGTGTCACACTGGAAACACCACGGAATCGTCGGGTTCTACCGAGGATTTGGTGTGTCGCTTCTCAAAACAGCACCCACAAGCGCATTATCGGTGTCTGTGTACGAGTATGCAATTCGAGCGACACACAAAGTGCTGGAGGCGCTATAATAGAGTAATGCATATGAAGAGGAGCCTCCCAGACTAATCCAGGGAGCCCCTCCCCCAACACTTGATTTCTTTTCAAAAAATCGCCTGGCTGTTGAACAAGTAATCGTCCTCGTCATCCTCCTGGTCCTCACTCACTGACTCGTTGCTGTCCAGCGACTTAGTGTCACCGTAGTCAAGAAATTTATTGAAGGAGCTCGGCAGAATGTACTCCTTATCTCCATCTGACACAGCGGAGTCGTTGATTCCGTTCAAGTACGAATCTGTGCTCTCGCTGTCGTTGTTCTTCTGCAGGTAGTCTGACTCTGAGGTTCTGACGTCAATGGGGGAATCAGCAATGACATCGTTTCGTGCGACGCTCGAGCTGGCCATGTTTTGCTTCGGCGTTGCAATCGGCGAGTGTAAGACCGAGCTCTCCTCCGAATAACCCCTATGCAGATTGTCCGGGGTTCTGTGTAACTGCTTTCTGATGTACTGGGGCAAGTTATCTCCCACGAGCGAGACTCTGCGGGCGGCTAAGGACTTCCCGTTCAAATTGGGCCGCTCAATTACTGTTTCTGTATCGCGTGTGCCGCTCTTATCGTGCTCCTGGTCATCCTCTCTTCTTGCACTAACATCCACTTTCGGCTCTCTCCGTTTTCTGCCCCTTGATCGGTTCACAAGCTTCAATCTGTTCTGGTACGAGATGATCTTATCCTTGAATGAGTTTTTGTCGCCTTTGGATGTCACCGGCGTGTAGCCCTTCTTCTCCAATTCCGTAACTATAGTGGCCACATTGACATTGCTGACAACGGCCTGCGGCGGCTTTCCTAGTAGAGTTTGAGGCGACAGGTGTGACTGCGGACGGATCTGCATCAAGTCAAAGGACATTCGCCGCTGTGTTTTCGTCAATCTGGGCACTTCCTGTGGGGGTACCTTGAGTGTATCTGTTGACTGAGAGTCAGACCCCAAGCTTTTGCCGAAGACACTGGATTCTTGTTGTGGGACAGGGTCATGATTAATCGAAGGCAATTCGTCGAATTTCTGCAAATTCAAGTCCTTTATGAGCGAATCCACCTCCTTATATAGTTCTGAGTCGGCTGCAGAGTGTGATTGTAGGAGCGCCATCAATTCGCGGTCCTGGCCAAGTCGCGAGGACTCCACGAGATCATGGAACATCAGAGCTGCTAAGTCGGTCATCTTCTGTTTTTTTAAGGGAGGGTTTTCCGTGTCGGTAGGTGTAACAGTAAGTGGTAGATACTGATTGTGGAGAGCTAGATGCAGGAGATAACGATAAACCCAGGTACGGAAACAAATGGGGACAAAATGCAGAGCGTATGTAAACTTTTAACGATAGATGAAGGTTTAAAAGTTGTATCGAGTTTTATCACTCAAAAAGACTTTTATTAACCAAAAAAATACTCGTTCTTATATGCCACCAAATAGGTCTCAGATTGATCACATGTTCCTACACACTATATTGTTAATAGGATTCTCTACAGTTTTCAGCAACACTCACGGATAATTTTCATTTAATTTCGCCCAAGTCTCACTCGCTCACCCTCTTCTCACTTGTACTCGCTCAAAACCTGCTTCAAGATGTCCGGGTACCACCTTGCAGCCACATCCTGGTGAGACTTTATGCGGTTGCGAAAAACGGCATATCCCACCGGGTGCTTGCTCACATCCGGCACAAATTGGAAGCCGATGTTACCCCACAGCTTCAATTTCTTATCTCTCTCATTGCGCAACTGCAAAACGTCTTCTGGAATGTTCGAGACCGTGCTTTTGTACGAGTCCAAGTTGATTGTCTGAAAAAACGGAATCGAGATTCTGGTGCCCAGTCCAGCCTCTGGAATTGTCACCTGGTGGATTGTTGCTTTGCACACGCCGTTGGTGATGGCTTCCAATGTCTGTCCTGCGTTCACCACGAGCGAGTTCGGCACGTTATCCACCGAAATCCACTCCCCTTCAAAATTTTGCACCTGCAACAGATTTTTGTGCTCCGAAGCCTGGAAAATGTACGTCAAGAGGTCAGAGTCACGGTGGGGTCCCACACCCTGGTTCAGCTGCGGCGTATCCTGCAAAGCCTGCAGCTTGGTGCCGACCAACTGCGACGAGTCTGGGTACGCTATGAGTTTCATCTTGCACTGCTGGTTTTCCTTGAAGTAGGAGTCCATGGCATCGGGCTGGAGGCCAATGGCTTCACAGACAAGTTTTCTGAACACGCTGCTGAGGTTTGTCATCTTCTCAATATAGTTGGTGACGATTTTGCGGAAGTCTGGGATGTGCTTTGGATCTGGCCACAAGTTGGGACCTTCAATGCGACGGTACAATGGCTCGTGGTCTCCTGGGCTCGGTAATTCCGTGGCTAAGTCGATCTGCTCCCTCCAGTCGGTTTTAGCCGCCGTGATCTCATTGGCTAGTCTCGTGTACCCCAAGAAATGCGGAGAATGGATCATTTCACAGTCTTTCTTGACCTTCTCAGGCGAGGCAAAGAAGTCGAGGGTAGTTTGCTTAATATCTGCGAAATCCAGTGGAGTCGGCCCAAACTCCTCGTAGTTTATCAAAAGAAGAAACCCGACATTGATCAAAGCATGGCGCAAGTCCTTGAGAAATTTTGGTTTTGTAGCTGGATCAGAAGCTAGACTGAGATCGATGACCGGGATAGAATCAAACGACATTGGGGAATGGACTGCGACTTTTTCTGGTAAAAGTTGTTTTCCCGAGCGGATCCAAATATATAAGTGTATTTCAAAGTGTGAAAAAATTTGGCGATTTGTATGGTTTGATTATCGCATGATAACGAGGCACTGGGCGTGAGCCACAGTTTTCGCAACTGATCGTGGGGAATTAGTGCAGGAAGAAACAACGAGATGGGGGAACTGAAAAAAGAGACCGGAAAGAAGAAAAAAAAAGAGAAAAAAAGACGAGTATAGAAAATAAGAGTGGCGGGAGCGTCTCTTGTAAGAATAGAAAAATGAGAAGGAACTTTGAATATTTTGTCTCCATGAAGCATTCCTATTCATCTTCATCTGGTAGTAACAGAAATGGCTCCAAGGTCTTACTAAGCGATGGTGAGAATCTGGTAGCTGTGACTGGCGTAACTAAAAGGGGAGAATATTTTGACTTTGAAAAGGAATTCGGGATCTGCAGCTGTGGCATCCTTCTCTCTGGGAATCTTTTCTAACCATTCTTTTTTTTTTTCTTTTATTTCTTGTTGGAGCCGTTTCTGCTTCTCTGCGTTGGAGATCTTGGTTGTTCGCCGCCGCAAAACTAAAACTGAACTTGAGAAGAGCCATAGCCTTGAAATCAGGTGAGTAGAGAAAAGAAAAATACTTTCCCTGGTGCATAAAAGCACACTTTTTGGATTTCCTTACTTCTGAATTGCCACCACGACTTTACAGCGTATCTCCTAGATACTTGCGCGTGGCTGCGAATGCCAAGAGAGAGATCAACTTCGCCCAAGGCATTCTGTAGCGCACAGAGAAGGGAAACCGAGAGCGAGAAGCAACGATGACTGGGACAAAAGTTAAAACGTTTTCAGTCAAGATCCTATGCGCTAGCGTACTAGGCGGGAGAATAGTGAGAAACATATTGTCTACAATCTAAGTAGAGGATATCCCTCCATGTTGATAAAGAAAAGACAACTGGTGAGTTTTGCATCTTCAAGGAGCTGAACGACAGACAATAAGTTTTCATAGATTGAGAGCCTCCAAGCTGAAAATCTCCCGGCTTCGAGGAATGGCCACTTCCATCCTGATACAACGGAGAATGTTCTCAAGTGCACCCGACCAGAAGCCGCTCATCAAGATCGTGGCACTTTCCTTCATGTTAGTGAATTCCATCTCGATAATCGAGCACGACTCGTACTTTGCATAACCTACTGACAAACTGCACTGCTGTTTTCTCTATGGTGCATTGGCACATGAAGAGTACTGATGTAGAGTAAGCAGGAAGACTACATTCTAGAACTTCAGATTGCATAAAATCACTAAATATAAAGCACGGGAGAGTCTGTGAGGATAACACAGACGACGTCATCACTAAGTATAGATAAAAAAACAAAACAGGGCGAGTTCTGCTCAGCACCTAGGTCAAGTGGCCCTGGAAGTTGCCCTCCATGTAGTCGATGTGCACGAACGCCCGCTCGACCATGGGCATGGTCTCGATCGCATACTGCAACGCCTCGGCGATGTCATGCGCGTCCTTGAAGGTCAACTTGTAGTCATGGGTGTTGAACACAATGTCGATCTCGACGTTCAACAAGTCTCCCGAGTGGTAGACCTTCAACGCGGTCACCAGCTGGATGCACTCGGCGAATCGGTACGCCAAGTACAAGATGGCCTTGTGGTCTGTGGAGTCTGCCACCGCTCCGGTCAAGTTGTCGATGTGCTCGTATGCGGTCATGGACCACGAGACAATGACATAGAGCGAGAGCACAAAGGCGCCCAATGGGTCCAACCACCAGATCTGGAAAAAGCAGCCGGCAGTGGGCATGATCAACGACACCGTGTTGAACACAATGTCGGTGACGGCGTCCTGCGACAACGCCTGGACCGAGCTCGACTTGCTCGTCCGGCACCACCACCAGCAGCCAACCTTGGCCAAGATGGTCACGAGCATGACCAGGATGGCGTCGGCCTTGATCACCGCGATGTCGTGCTGGTCCGCGGACAGCAAGAACAACTGCTTGAACGACTCCAAGGCGACCTGGAAGAAGGAGATGATGATGATCGTGGAGAAGATCAAAATGCCCAAGGGCTCCAACTTCGCTCTGCCAACCGGGTAGGCGAGCTTTGTTCTCCAGTTCTTGGTGGTGGAGAGTCTGTTGGCGACGTAGATGATGAATGTCGACAAGAAGTCCAAGATGGAGTCAACCAACGACGCCACGATGGACAACGAGTCCGTCAAGAAGGCGATGGCCACCTTGCCCATCAACAAAAGGAAGTTGATGAAGAAGTTGAACAAGATAGCTGTGTACACCTCGCGCAGCGACGGCTCCTCGTTGAAGAACAGGCCGCCGTCCTGGATATTGCCGGGCGCCACGTTCACTCTCGACTGGGAGTTCACTTTCCCCATTGGGATGGCATCGTACTGGAACCCGCTCTCCTCGTCGTAGGGCTTCTCGTTTCTAGCACCGTACGTCAGCAACATGCTGTAGTGGATCTTGCCGTAGTCCAACAAGTTGTCGATCTCGGCGTACCGCTCGACCAACTCGTTCTGATCCTCATAGAACCCATTAAGCTTGCGCGACTTGACTTTGGACAAGTCCACCAACTTCTGCGACCAGTCGGCGACCGCGGTGTAGCGGCCAATCAACTTCTCGGGCCTCAAAACGCTCAAGATGTTTCTTCTCTGTGCTGGGTCGCACTCGCAGTTCATCTCCAAGTCTGGGCTGCGGGCGGACTCCAAGTCAAACAAAGCTGGCGACGACAGGTCGAGAACCGAGGAGTTTGCGTTGGAGACAGTGGCCCTGTTTGAAAAGAGCCGCTCGATGAACGGTTTCTGCTGCTGCTGGGCTGAGACCTGTCTGCCCCGCTCCAACACAGAGACGGACTTGCACCTCAACTTCTCTCTGTAGGTTCTGGTGGAGGTCAGCGCTGCTCTGGCCGACAAGGGAGCCTGGATAGTGACATAATCGGCCGAGTCCGCCAAGTTTGACGTGGTGTAGCCGCCACGTGGGTCTCTGCCCAAAAGTGGCGAAGTCTCCCTTGGAACTCCAATTGGCCTGTCAGAGGCAATTCTGGAGTTCATGGCAGGGGTTAATTGTTCGATTGTTAGTGGGACTGAGAGGCTGAATTCGTCAATGGTAACAATGGAGTGTAAAGCGGTCAATGGTTGTGGAAACCAAAGGCCAGATGACTAAAATTAGTGGATACTGTTAGTGGGTGGTGAACTAGTAGTGGAGACTAGTAATGTAGACTAGTAATGTAGACTGGTAGTTGTGATTAAGGGAACGCTCGAAACAGCGGAGTTTTTCGGTAATTTGTATAGTGAATCTGCGTGCTAGACTTAAAATGAAAAGTAGTAGATGAGGTTTTGAAATTTGGGAGGTGCGCCGCCTTATATGTTGATCTCATTTCTATGGCAGAGCATAATGCGTTATACTGAATTGGGCGGCGCGGGATTTGTGGTATGCGGCGGGTCCGGTGGGTGAAATCCAGGAATGCGCTCAAATTTTAATTATAATGGAAGTTGCTGGGCCAATACTGATTGCTGGTTGGCTACAAGTGAACCCCGCTGTGTCTTTTTCGGTGGTCTTCGGCGGTGATGGCGGTGTGCATACTTTCGGAGTTTTGAGTCCGGGGTACATACCAGATTGGCAACAACAAAAATTGGGAACGGCTGAATTCAAGATTGTACGAGTGAGAGAATATGTTGAGAAAGAAAAAGGAGTGGTGGTTTTGCTGACTTCATAGGACTTTCTGATGATGTTGGCAAAACTTTGTAGTTGGCCGCCTCTTGTTAGCTGCGCAGGGTCCATACCAGAAAAGTGGAGTCCAGAGGAAAAGGCAAAAGAAAGAATGCGGACAATATGAACAGTTCACATTGCAAGCGTTGCCCAATTGGCCTGAAATGGCTGTTAATTTGAAATTTAAGAGACGTGAATCTTGGCTTGTCGTTTTTTTCGTAGCTTTTCACATTATTTTCTCTCATTTACAGTCTTTCCACACGTCATGGTTTCACCCGTCCTACACAGTGCAAGGGTTTTGTGGCTGCGAAAACCTCCCGATTCGCACCCAAAAAACCCTGTCCAGAAATTAGAAGTCACCATGAATACTCAGGAATTAGCAAACAAGTTTCAATTGAAACTGAAATCTAAATATATAAGAAATACGTTCTATACATGTTTCCACGCAGGCCACAGACCCTTATGTATGGAGAGCGCCGCATGCGGTGCTGCTACATATTCCTCGCACTCACACCAATTTTCTTCTTCTCCCCACTACTCCTATTACCAAGCAGTCATTTTTACATACATACAAATTTGATTATTATTTGGCACAAGAGTAATAAAACTGCCAGATATATATCTGAAAAACAAAAAAATCAATTTTCAAACTCAGAAGAAGATCCACTTTTTCTTCCATTTCCATTTACTGAGTCCCTGTCTTGTAGCACAATCGTGAACAAGACGTTCACTGAATCCCACTGAAAATTTACTGAAATGTCCACCGCCACCTTCATCACTGCAACACCTCCAATAGAAATGTTTCATGGCCCTGTTGCAACCTCCAACTCCACCGATCCTGGGTTTTCACCTGCAGCTGTCCAGTCTGACACAAAACAGAAGCCCAAGAGGTTCTGGAGCTTCTGGTCCAAGAAACTTGTGAGGAACGCCCGAAAGTTCAAACTCAAGATAAAGAAGTTGATGAAGAAGCTAAGTTCACCAAAATGTCCGCTCCAGTCAGTTACACCAGTCCAACTCTAACTCCAGTTTCTGCTCAGTCCAGCAAAGTGACTTGCACCCTTGTAGCCATTATCCCCACGGAATTCAATTCAGACTGGGAAATTGATGCAGAGATTTACACTCCCAACTTCTATAGGACTCCATGTACCACTAACAGTATCACTTTGGTGAAGGTTGATCCTCAAACTGAAGCCAACAAGACTGACATGGACGATATTGACGACGAGGTTGTCGAGGTCAGGGTTTCTGCTGAACCAGTCAAGTTGCAGCTCCAAATTCCGTCTCTTCTGCCTTGACTGTCCCCAATGTTCACCACTGGACCGCTGCGCCCATGATTGGCTTTTTGCACTTGTGCGCCAAGTGTGTTCAGTTCCAATGGGACTATGCGAAGTTTGGACCCCTGCCAAAGGCTGATGAGGGCTTGAAAACAATTGCTGCCAATGCATTCTTCCACATTTCCGACTCTATCTCTTTGTTCTCTGCTGACTTCCGTGTTGCCTCCTGTGCCGTTACTGTATTGAAGGTGTTTGACCATTTCGAGCCCCAGAAGGCCATCCGTGGGACCTTCCCTATATTGATTTGTGCTGCACCGAAATCTGACGAGGCATCAAGAGTTTTTGTTCCTTCCGTTTCTTCTGTCCCTGTTTCTGTCCCCGATTACTCCACTGCTGTTGTAGAATTGTACCACGATTCTACTGACGACGAAAATGAGGAGGATGAGTCCAAACCTGAAGTGGAAAGTAATAACACCAAGCTTATTCTTGAGCCTGTTCCTGAGTTGGTTCCTGACTTTGTCGCCGTTGCTGTAAGCGTTTTTCCCAAGCCCAAAGAGTATTGCAATTTGGGTTCATTTTTTGAGGAAGAGAAACCCAAGACCAAGGAGATAGCGGAGTCTAACAAAGGGGAAATGAGAGTTTGTTCTCTTGCGTTGATGAGTTGGACTCTAATCAGTTGTCTGACTTTGACTTTGACCTTCCCACTACTAACTATCACTCTGACTCTGTCGCCGAATTTGACCTTACACCAACCAAAAGTAAAATTGGTACAGTCTTCACCTCATCCAAAAATATTTACGAGATCATAAGAGCCATGGATGCTCTTATCAAAAAGTTAGAGCTCGCTGGTAATTGCTACCCTTCACGAGAAACTTATCAAAATTGGCCAGGCAGACTATAAAATAACTACCAATACGGTCTTCAACAAAGTTGAGGTGTACACTGAGATGTTTCAAAAGTTGTTGCTCACCGAGTTTGCCGCAGAACTGACATCCTTGCTTGAGCTAGTGCTGGCCACTTTCGACGCCGGCATGGACCACTCGAAACGTTATGCCACGATTGAAAAGAAGTTTCAAAATTTGAAATATGATGAAGAGAATGCAGTATTGAAAGTGCTAATCGAAGTCCAGATGTTGTTAGCTGAAGTGGAGCTTTGGGATATGAATGTGGAGTTGGCTGCAAAGAAAAGCCAATAATTGCAACGTTCTGCGAGGCTGACTCTGCAAACATATCTGCAGGGCACTTTGCAGTGCTCACAGAAGGTAAAGAAAATCGAGCTGTTGTATCTCACACAGGTTTTCCGGCAAAATCGGTGTTCCAAAATGGTAAGTCTGAGGCAGAAGTCCACAGCATGCATGGCTTCAATGAGAACAAGTTGAAGGACACGCGGCGGCTATGGGTAGCCGACAAACTTACCACAGGCAATGTCGAGCTCTTTGGGCGTGCGATGGATTCTTTGGTCGGCTTAGATAGCGGAGTCCAGTCGGGTTTGGAGACTATATGTGGGTCGCTCATGTGTCACGTCCGTCGGTGAAGTGGGTGACACCTGGTTTCCCTGGTAAAACGGTAAAATTCTCTTACAGTCGCTCAAAGTCTCATGAATACTTTCACAAAAGAAAAAAAAAATCAGAAAAAGAGTAAAAAATAGAAAATTGAAACTAGAATGTAGCGGAAGTGGGAGGAACTTCGAATTAAAAATTGGTAGTGAGATTTGAGAGTGCGGAAAATGTAAGGCGCAAAAAGCACAGAAGAGGTGAAGTGATGGTCTTAATTCAAGATCAGTGAAGCGGCAAGACAAATTTAAAGTCCAGAACTTCTCGCCTGCTTTATTCTTGCCTTGTGGTTTTGGCTGACCACATATATTTCGGCCTGTGGAAGTCCATGTATCGCCTCTAAGACCCCATGACTTAGCTGTTGAAACTCAGTCTCTTAGGTCTAGATCTATCACCAGCATGAAAATTCTTCATATATTTCGGACTAAAGTTTCGTTTTCCCGCCTTCCGGGTCATTTCGCCGCGAGTTATGACCAACTCTCCGGGTTCGCGCACAGTGTTCTCAATCTGGCTGCAATCCAGCACAGGGCCCGATATTGAGGAGGTTGACAGAACCGCGAAGGTCGAGTCCAGCAAATTTGAAATCGAAACAAAACAATAAAAGCTATTGAATTCAATACACGAATCTCATTGGCGTGTTTTTTTTTTCGTTTCATTCAGATTCAGATTCTTTGATTACCTTGAGGGTTTGTTTCCTTCATCTGTCATGTCATCTGTCGCTGATTATGTGCGCGGATCGCAATCGTGACTCTGTCTGTCAGTATAAATAGCCATGATCTGCCTTCCCTGTGGAATAATTTCCAAGGGGAATTTCAGTCTGCTCTCATAACAAGTTTGAGCTCAATTCTTACTTTGGCTCTTCAATTGGGATACCCAGTCAATCTTCATCGCTATTCTAATCCAGTTCAATCATGACCTCGCATCAGACATACTACAAGAACGGATTCTCCAAGCTGGTGGCAGATACACATGCGTGGCGCAGTGTGGCCAATGCTGTCCCTTTCACAATTCCATATCTCCAAAAAACCGACAAATTGCTTGACGTGGGGCTGGGACCAGGCACGATTTCTCGAGATTTCGCCAACTATGTGGGTGAAGTTGTGGGGATAGAACCAACACAGGAGTTGGTCGATCTAGCGTCGCAACAAAACAGTTTGCCTGATCACGTGAGCTTTCAACTTGCTCTGGCGTATGATTTACCCTTTGAAGACGATTCCTTCGACGTTGTGCATGCCCTGCAAGTGATCATCCACTTGAAAGACCCAGCCTCGGCTCTTCGCGAGATGTTGAGGGTGTGTAAACCGCAAGGGCACGTTTTGATCAAGGATGCGGACCTCAAGATGACGCTGGTATTCCCGGAATATTATTCGGAAGAATTGGCCGGCTACTTCATCGATAAGTATAAGTGTCTGGATACACTGCCTGTGGCTGGAAGACTGCTCAAGAGCAGAGCAATGGCTGCAGGATACGACCCAAAATTAATTCAGCTTTCCGGCTCCGTGTGGGTGCAAAGCACTGATGAAGAGAGGCGGCATTGGGCGGACATGTACTGTCGAAGAATCTTGGGTGGGTCGGAGCAGAATTACGAGGACAACAAGGAAAAATTGGATAAGGTTATAAGGGCCTTCCAAAAATGGAAGGAGGATCCAGAAGGCGTCATGGTGATGGTGCACGGAGAGTTGGTATATCAAAAGCCGTAGAGTTGCGAATAGAAGGATGTTATATTGAAGGAAATTGACAATCACAGTTGATAATGAGATATAAATGAGAAGCGTCTAAATTCATTGTGACCTAGTACGATGTTCTGAGTGGAATTGACAGAAAAATGAAGCGAAAGAATCGGAAGTGAACTCAACCAGAAGACACGCGTTCACTTCGAATGCTAGTCTACCAAATGTTAAAAATATTGAATATGGCTGCAAAACTGACTTCCTCACATCTCTATATTTGAGAATCTAATCGGATGTAGTTTTGGCACCCAGGGAAAAACTAAGACTTTCTGAAGATGCAAGGTCAGTTCTGTTTCCTATTCTAGATATTCCCACCGCAGTCATAGATTCGGCCCTGGATCTCGCTTAAAGTTCGCCCCAAGCCTTCAACAGCAGGCGTCATGATTTTCTCCCACACACGGATATAAATATCTTTGAAACTTTCCGATGGCAGCTCGATAAACGTTTCGTGTTCCTTCATCAACACGAAGTATCCAAATTCATCGTGGAGTTCTCTGGCGCTCTTATCGTTGTAAATGAACCGTATTTCCTGTGTGAAGATGTCCCTGTAAGTTTGCAACATGTGTCTCACCAGTTCTGCAGCCTCAGTGGTATATTCTTCAAAGGCATCGAGGTACGAGGCCTGACTCATCTCCAAAGACTGCTTTTGGTCCAAGAGAGCCAGAAATTCCACTTGGAAAATTCTGAACCTCATTGCAATTTCCTCGAATTGTGGGTCTTCCAGGCCCTCCTTGCTATCACTTCTCTCCTCGTGCGATCGATTTGCATCCATGTACTTTACCAACATTCTGGTAAGAGCTTCGCTTTCTTGACGGAGGTCATCAATTTCTTGTGCGGCAATCACCAATCTGAGCGTCAAGGTCTCTCCGGCGTATTGCTTGAGATCACAAATGGCATCTGCAACCGCTCTCATCACAACTGGAGAATATTTTCTGAAGTTCTCCATGGCAACATCGCGCAATTCTCCATCCTTATATATTGCGACCAGTTTGGCAGCAGACAAGTAGCTTTCACGACACTGAACAAAATCAAAATCATCATAATCTGTGCGTGCACTATGCGGACTCTCAAAAGTAAGATTCTCCATGTTGGATCTGAATTTTTCCAAATCAAAGTACTCTGCAAGCATCTGTATACCCCAATTCAAATCTGAAGACATTGTTAAAGGTGAGATGGGATCAGGAGCGGAGTGTTCAGAAGTGGAGTATTCAGATGTTGCCGTGGGAAACTCATCTTCATCGAAAAATGGCATAGAATTATACCTTCTTCTGAGGTTTCTCTCAACGAGCCTCAATTTTGAGTCTGGTACGTTTGAAAAGGCAATATCACTCTCCAGTGAGGAGGAAGTGCTGTCACTACCACCCGAACTTGCTGATCTCACGGCATTTTGCCGCACTGAGATACGAAAGATACCATCAGAAGGGACACCAGCTGCTGTCTCAGGACTGAATGCAAAACCTGCACCATCAAATGTGGGAGAAGACAGTGAATTGCAAATCAATCTTTCATCTCCATCTTCAAACCCAGCCTCTGAATTCACCAAGACAGGCAACCGAGAGACGACATAAGTTCTCCGGTCTTCATCCTCAGTGTCCTCCAACTCCACAATTTTCGGTGTTCCCTGAGAGATTATACCCCGTTTGAGACCACCAAATCCAATCTTCGCCCGTCTTTTCTGCGAATGAATTAAAGCTTGGATGTGTTGCCATAAAAGGCCAGCTCTGAGTGGGTCAGAGTGGTAAAAGGCACATGTCACCAAGTAAAAACATGCCAAGTTCCTGTATCTCGGCAACGTCAATAGCTCAAATCCGTTAGACTTGTTGAGCTTGATAAATCTCGTCAATTGCGATGTGAGAGAAGGGCTCTCTACTAAATCCAGAGGCTGCACATGTGGCTTGATGAAGTAGGAGAGTGGAGGCACCCTGAAGTGGTCGTGGAACTTAAATAGAGCCAAAAAGACAAGACGGAAAATTCGTGGGGATATCTGACCGTTGAATGTCTGGATGAACCTACGTTCGTCCACTTCCTCTGAAACTTCAGAGGGAAGGTGCTCTGGCAGAGTCTCGGGTGTAGAATCGGGTGAGGTCAACGCAGAAGAGCTGAGATCCATAGCGTGGGCCTGAGGCAAGAAAAGCGACCCTGAGTCAGAATTTTGCGGCACATCAGATTGGCATGTTTGGTCAACGTCGTCACGCCCAAGATTTGGCTGCGAAATATTTTCGTGCGAAGTAATTTCCCAGGGCGAAACATTTTCCTGGCGCGAGGAACCCTCGCTTTCATAATCCCCATCATCTGAGATATTTTCCCAGTTCACATGAATAAAGCTCCCGAGACTAGGCGATGCGTTCATTTCGAGACTCTCAAGCTGGAGCTTCCATGAATCCTCCATAGTTAAGCTCTGTGGCAAAGCTACCCAAACTGGCTCGACTGGCTCGATGTCATTTTCCAGGCGCCAGTCCCATACCGAGTGGAGCCCATCTCCGCCGACATTGGATATCTCACCCAATTCCAAGTCAATGTTTGGCTCCACATTCTCGCGAGCTTCAGGAAAGGTGGAAGGGCCAGAAAACCAAAAGTCGTCCTCAAAGTCTGGAACTGCAGTTGGGTTTACCAATAAATTTCCCTTCTTAGCGCGCTTCTTGGCGACTGGGGAAAAACCTGTTTTCTGGTCCACAATCTCAGTGATAGGCACAGAAATTTCAACAAGCTCAGGTGATACGGATACATTTTTCGTATCCTGCTCTTCAACATTGTTAACAAGAAAATCCTTAGCTTTCTCATGATTTTCAATTATGTCTGGGTCACACTCTGGCTCGGTCTTTAGGTTCAACTCAGGCTCAGTTTGTGACAGAATTTCTGGCACTAATTTGACCGGAGAACCAGGTTCAGACCCGGGTGAAGATTTAGCAAAACCCCATAGAGTCAAAACTTCATTGAAATGCGACCGTAGAATTTCCAGAGCACTTGGTGAGTCTGGAGTGGGTGGCAGAAACAATTTTTGGAGCTGCTCCTTGCATTTAGCTCTCCTGGTTCCAGCTGACCAGTCTCCTCTGAGACTGTCGTACCAAGACTTTTTAGGCTCAGGAGGACCAGGCTCACGTGCCACTCTCCGTACCAAATCTCTCAACTTTTGCTGTTCTGGACTCACTTGAAAGCAAACGGGCTTATAGTCCGGGTTGAAAATGTTTGGGTTCTTTTCAGGGGGTGTCCCCAATATGGCTGCCAAACCATTCAGAGGGTACTTTGCAACCAGTGTGGAGTAAAACATTTTGATACACCCTATTTAGTCGTTGGAAGTTTTTGTAAAAGATTTTTCGATAATCGTCTCGAAAAGTTTCCAGCCACTTGCTTATTTAATACTTAATTTTAAACTGTACTTAGACAAGACTACTTCTGTAGAGTGGGGAGAAAAGAGGTATACAAAATGGCGCGCACTGACAATTGCGAGTATGGGGATCAAAGGAATTCATCGAAAATTGTTCAGCAAAATGGAAAATAACATTCGGACTACACAAAGGGAGAATGGACATGATCAAAGAAAAAACACCACTATTTCGATGGCTTCCTCGCTTAGTCATCCTTCTGCTTCTCATTTTGCTCAGAAAGGTCAAACAAGCTACAACTGCCAGTTTGAGCTAAACCATTGAGAGAAACCCATTGTCTCAGCATGTATAGTCCCGAAAACAATGAAGAGAGCCCTGTGAGATTGCAATGCTTCTTATTTCTCTCCTTCTCTCTCTCTCTCTCCTTCTCTCTCTCTCTCTCTCTCTCTCTCTCTCTCTCTCTCTCTCTCTTTCTTGCTTGTATGCCAGTGTTAGATGAACCTCACGAACCATTTAGAAGTCTCAGACTTTTGCCACTTCTCCTCATTCTACACTGCAATAATAATAGAAGAGCTGGCTATTGATAGCTATATAGTTCAATTTTTAAGTAGTAGAACTCCTACTTGAATGCGGAGGCGAATCTGCTCCAGTAAGTTCTGGACCAGTGTTTCTCCCTCCAGCTAGACAACTTAGACGAAGGAAGCGCAGAGACGCGGGAGATCCACTCCCATACCGACCAACGGGGAGTGAGATCTTTTGATGTGACACTCGTCTGGATTTTTCTTCTCCAGAACCAAGTTATCCGTGGCTTCTTCTTTTCCTCTACAACCAACTGAGCAAAAGAGTCAGCGGACAAGGACACTTCAGCAGCATTGAAAGCGGCAACAGGCGAGGCAACCTGACTGGAAAACTCTAAAACTGATTGAGAAATTCCATCATCAGCAGGAATTTTCGCGACGTCAGAAGGCACAGTGGTGGAATCTGAGGATGGGCGAGTGGCAGCCAAAGTTGAGGCAGACACAGAAGCAGAAACAATGGAAACGGGCGAAGAAGCGGGAGCGACAACGACGAAAGGGATGGGAGTCGAGTGAGTTGGGCTGGCGGAGATAGGAATTTCACAATTCTCAACAGTTCCGAAGTTTCCAGTGCCCACTTCGGCTTGCTCAGAATCCTCCTCAGTTTGGACAGCAGGCTCAGAAGTCTCAACGGCAGTGTATACTAGGCCCTCTTCGCCAGTAATTGGACCCTCGGCAATCTCAGCCGGTCCGTTTCCAGTTGCTTCCTCGCTGTCAGTCCCAGGAATGCCAGGAATGGCTACAAGTGGTGACTCTCCATTGAAGTCTACGACCACTTGCTCTGGCTCTGGAGTGACTTTAGCTGGGCCAGTCTCTACTACTTCGGAGACTTGGAGTTCCTCGTAGTCTTCAGTCTCCTGGACTGCATCAGTCTCATCTACTGTCACTTTGGTCTCTGTCACTTTGGCATCTACTTCCCCGGTTTCTGCTACCTCAGCCTCTACTGCCTTCTCGGCCACCTTGACTTTTTTGGCCTTGGCGGCTCTGTCCTTGGCCTCGAACAACTCGACGCAGCGAGAATGGACGTCCTTGACATACTGGCTTTGTGGCTCTGAGTCAATCTTTGGCTTGCCAAAGTTCTTGGAGCCAACCTTCTTGCCAGCTTTCTTGCCAGCCTTTTTGCCGGTCTTGTTGCCTGGCCTGGCTGCGCTCTCAGTTCCTGCCTTTTTTCCAAGGTTGTACTTGGCAGGAACACGAACAATGATGATATCGTCTGGCAAAGGGTTCTCTGGGGTGGAACCCTCAGCGGGAACACGCACGAAAATGAAACTGTCCGACATGGTGTCAAACGTTTGTGGGTGCGAAAAGTGATAGTTTTGGTGATTTTCTGGGTGATAGTCTAAATTTCTGATACACTTGGAGTAGGTGGGTGGAGTGTTTGTGGATGTATGGTCTTGAGTGTTATATGAGTGTTATTCACAAAAAATATGGGAACTTTTGTGGATTGAGTGTTTTGTGGGTGTTTGTTTAAACGTTAGGTTGATTTCTGGAAAGTTTGCTAAGGCAATGCTATGGCGTCAGAAAAAGCGTGATTTAAGGTGGCGAATTAAGTTGTGGTTGTAACAGCAGAAACAAATACGCGTGAATTTCTTTTTCAAAATTTTCTATGGTATATGACGCACTATAAGCTCTATACCCCTTTTTGCAGCCGTACGTTATATGC
The DNA here is from genome assembly GCA_030579155.1 of Sungouiella ecuadorensis. Classification (NCBI taxonomy): domain Eukaryota; kingdom Fungi; phylum Ascomycota; class Pichiomycetes; order Serinales; family Metschnikowiaceae; genus Sungouiella; species Sungouiella ecuadorensis. Next base: position 132,887 of record JAKUAF010000010.1, on the reverse strand, counting down.
GTCCTGCACCACACACACGTCAGATCCTAGGGAAAGGCTGAGAGAGGAGAAGAAATTGGCAATATTAGAATATTCGAAGGAAGATGACTAACATCCGTTTGAGTGGAAATCAGCAATTTACATTTGGGCTCAATTCAACGTCCATATTAGCCTAATCATCCGACATTTGGAAAATTATGATCTGCCTGTATGTGTCAAGTTCAGCCAGTGCTTCATGATGAGCCAGGGTGCAGACTTGCCAACAGTGAGACAGATATGAGTTTAAGGGTCAAATTCAACCCGTATTTGGCTAATTACAGAAGACTTAGTGAATCTGTTGTCAAACTTGAACCTCACATTGGTTGCAAAATCCCACGGCTTAGTATGTATGTGCAGGAACGTGATTTCCCGACTTTAAAGAACCTGTGGAAGACTACTCTGTATAAACATTATAAATGTCTAAATACTAATTTTCTACGACCCAAAACTTTAGAAAACTCAAATTGCCAATAGACGTTCTGCAGACTATTCATGAGCAGATGATGTTCTTCATCAATTATTCTATGGAGTAACTTTTAGCAGCCACCAGTCCTCAAGAGATCAGACACAACCATACTTTACATTCTGATGATTGAGAAGAAACCTTTCATGCAACTCACCAACCAATTTTGCTCAACCTCAGACCATGAGACTAAGATTGTGTGATCTCAACTGGAAATCGTGAATTCTGTGAGAAATTTCGGTCACTTTCTTCAGCCGGGTCTTTGGACCTCAGTCACGATGCTGAGGTTAGTCCTCTAATCATGTTGAAGAATGCCCATTGAGAAAGCGACATTTTTACCAGAAAGCCCAAAAATTACTGCTGAATGTGGGGATTGTTCAAATGCCGAATTATGTGAGTTTAATTATCCATTCCTGTAGATAGTGCTCCAGACGGCTGATACTAATTTACAAGACACCAACAATTTCTACCTTAATTTTAAATATCAGAAAAAACCCCCATTATGATCATGCTTCTGTGGCTATTCTGGAATCTCTTACACTTTTTGTTCTTCGAAATATCCGACTTTTCTATATTTCCTCGTCCTTCTATTCCCAGGGAATTACGCTGTAGGTATATCTATTTGTGCAGAGTCGCAGCATTTTTCCTACATTCCCACATTGCTTTATTTCACCGAAAATTCCAAAACAGTGAAATACTCCTCGAATCGTTCCAAAACCATTCAAATCCAAGTCTCTTGACCATTCCAAATCGTCAAGACTAAAAATTTTCCAGAAAACACCCAAGTTTTTCTCCTTCCCGTTTCTGTGTTCGCAGCCACCAAAAGTTACCAGAACACCATAACCACCCACTGAGTTCTGTTTGAAATTTCTTGAAATGACTGAAATGAACTCAATCAGTATGCCTAACGCTGGTGAAACTGCAAAATTGCCAGCCGGAGCTGCTAGAGCCACCATTACTGCTCCCACCGAGAAGGTACCCTGGCAATTTTGGCAGTTCAGACCACGCAAGAAAGGGTCCAGAACCAAGAAGTTGAGCAACAAGTTGAAGAAGTGGCTCAAGTGGTTCACGTGGACCAGAAAGTTTGGCAAGGAAGTCGCCGTCCCGGTGCCTGAGGTTATTCTCGTGGAGCTCAACCAGCTTGACCACAAAGAACTCGGGCACGCCATCGAACTTTACGACTTGCCCTTGGAAATCAGTGACTACCAGCTCGATGTGATACTGGAGTGTGGAAAGGATGATTTTGAAGTTGGAAATGTCTCCGAGGGCCAGTTTTATGGTACTCCATGTACCACTAATCCCCATGAGATTTCTGGTTGCGAAAAATTGGACGGGCCAGCTCAGAAGGAGTGTAAGGCCGACTTCGCCCAGGAAACCGGTGGTATCGAGATAATTGAGCCCTTCGTTGTTGCCCCATCTGCTGTTGTCCTCTACTCTGGTGTTTCTCCTGTCGCTGTCTCCTTCTTCTTGTACTTGTGTGCACAAATGAAGGAAACCACTGGAATGGAGGAGCAGACCGTTGTCGTTCAAAGAGCAATGGCTTTGATGCTCTCAAACGACCAGCTCTGTAAAATTTGTCTTGCCCTTGTTCTTTCGTCGTCTTCCTGCCGCGCCATTCTCAGAGTCGCTCTGAGACAGTTTAAGCTCAACAAACCAGCCTACACCTCACAGAGACTCATCTGCGGGAACTTCCCCAAGTTGATTTGCCCCTCTAAGAACCAGAAAAAAATTTTTGATGCTACTTTGGTCGCCGAAGAAGCCCGCTACTGTACTGAAAACTTGGAATTGCCCGATTTGGAGTCTGACTCCGAGAGTGTCTACCAACTCACCGATACTGAGGACATGGACTACCAAATTGGGATGAGACCATTCAGCAATGGGTACTCGCGCTGTCGCCCAAGAACTGTCGTTGCTGCTCGCCTTAATTTGATCAACTGGGAAGAAGTCTGTTCTGGTAATGTGGAATCTACAGAACAAAAACCAGAGGAGGTGAAAGTTGAGAAAGCCAAGGAAACTAAAAAGGCAAGGAAGGCCAGAATTGTTCTGCTTTCTGAGGTTTTCGATGTCTATGGATCCGAACACGGATGGCAGGGTGACCAGAAGTCTGACGTCTATGTCGACCTCTCACTTCCAGAGTATGTGCCCAGAATTGTCATCAGAAGGTCGCCAGTATTTTTTGTTCCAAAATCTTTTGCGGGGCTAATTCCACAACAGCCGGAATTCCAAGACATCAGTTTCGAGGACACCGACACCGACTACGATGGAGTCAGACCAAAGTCACCCTTGGCTTCTAGCTGCCAGCCAAAGTCCGTTCAAGTCACACAGGAATACTGCAAAACCAACCAAAAGTATGAAATGTGCTCTGAGCTTCTGTTCGAGGATACTAACGGAGACGACGAAACAGGAAGCTGTGTTGGATTGGGTGACCAAAACCAACTTGGCTTGAACATTCAGCAGCCAACTTGTATCTACGAGTCGTGCTCCGAGATCCTGTTTGATAGCACCGACTACGAGTACTGGGACAGAGTGAATGCCATTGGGTCAGGCAGACCATTGCCACCAAGAAGAGTGGTGACTCCGCTCCAGCCAGAACCGGTCTACATTGGTCCTGTTGTGGAGTACTCAGACACCGAGTTTGACAGCACAGATGTGGAGTCTGTGGCTCCTAGGGTCATCAAATCCAAAGAGGAAGTGCAGTTGGACATGCTCACTGAGCTCGAAAAGGGCATGGACAAGGTGCTCGGTTGGGTGCTCAGTGTGAGAGGAAACGGTAACAGGAAAGCAGTGAGAACGTGTATCGCAGAGTACACGGAGGTGGTGGAGCACGTGCTCGCCGCTCTTGGCCAGAAGGAAGTGTGGGGCCCCGCTGTTGTTTAAATTCTTGCTGCTGATTGTCGGTAAAAAAGAGCTGGTCCAAATTGGGAAGAGGAGTTCTGGAAGTCTACCAAAGGTTACGCTCGCTGTAATAGGTGAGGCACTCGACTGGATGACACCGGGCACTTTAACTGTTTGGGTGGCAGCTGAGGTTAAGGTGGAGTGATGTTGCCCCGAGACATAGTTGTAAAAGGCAGAGATGATGATATGAAACGAGAACCTATATTAATGAAACAAAAAAGAGAAAAGAAAAAAAAAGAAAGAAGAAGAGAAAGAACAAGAAAGAAGAAGGAAACAAAAGAAGAAAAAGAAGCAGAATGTTTTTTTATGAATAGTAATGAATGTAATTCAAAATATTGTAGGGTGGGATCTTGCATTCGATTGTTGGTGTGATCTCTGGGTGCGACGGTTATTCATCTCCCAGAACAAGTCCATGGATGCAAGTGACCAGATCAACTCTGAATCGACGTTAAATATCGGTATTTAAAACAATCATATAATTATTCGGGCATACCTAGACACCCGATCATGCCAGCTTCCATCACGAGACCTTATTCCATCCTCAAATACAATCTGCACCTAACTCCACTTGAACTGACCTAAGTCTTCTCGTCGGTTGGCGGGAATACTCGTATGCCCCCATTATAGCTTCTTTTGCCACAGAAGCGGGGTCAACATTCAAGAATCGTCTTTTAGTGGCTTCTGGATAATTAAGCGAGATGTAGAGGGACATGCAAAATGATACAACTCAACAGATTGTAATAGTGGGGCCCATTGTCGGGGAATTGAAATAGTTGTAAAATTTCGGTAGATGGTAATTTAAAAGAAATAATTTTCAGGTAGGCATATGCAAGTTGACAAGACCATGCTTGCTTATTTGAGATAATGGATTTGAAGACAGATGAGGACAAAATTGTGTGATGGACACAAAATTGTGTGATGGACAATTTTACGAAACGGCGCGGGAAACAATCAAACAGCCACAGTTCTTGTCATTTTCATGAGCTTGAAACCCCGTTGTGCTGTCCCCTTCCTGTTTGTGCTTCCCTTTTCCTTTTTTGTAAGTGATCTTGAAACCTCGGGGAATGGCTGCAAAATACTGTGTACTACCGTGCCGGCTAAGGAGGAAGAACATGGACAGGGACACAAAAGTGGGCCGATAAGCTGAACAAGATTACACTTGAATAATATAAAGGGACTGAAAGTAGGTAGGAAATAATCATGGAGAAGCATTATGAGCATAAATGCTGACTTTCGTCCTCTTCACTTTCACGGGACTCGGTCACCTCGCCCCATCACTTCGACTTCTCACCACACCCCGAAGTACCGGCTTCAAGGGGCTGTCAGTCTTTCGACAAAGTCAATTAGAACAGGCCCGGAAACAAATAACATGAATATCCCACCCGTCAGCTCCAATGGCGCAGTGGAATTGCTTCCGGCATCACGTGACCAAGAGCACGAACGACTGGGCTCGCGAACCCCGGATTTGCACCTCGGAAGTACCTTTTTCCGCACCCCACACCCGGATTTACGTTTCTCCATATATATAAGAGTCCCATTCCCATCACGATGGCATCAACTCACCGAGTGCAATGTCTCTTTTGAAAAAATCAGCAAACGACATTGTCGTCTTGGCCGCCCAGAGGTCCCCGCTCACCAAATCCATCAAGGGCGGCCTCGCCAAACTCTTCCCGGAAGAGCTCCTCCAGCAGGTTGTAGGAGGCACTTTTGACAAGGCCCAGATCGACAAGGAACTCATCGACGACGTGCTTGTGGGCGCAGTGCTCCAAACCCTCGGTGGGCAGAAAGCCCTGGCGCTTGCTATCAAGTCGCTCGGGTTCCCAATCAAGACAACTGTCAACACTGTTAACAGACAATGTGCATCTTCGGCACAGGCCATCACTTACTCGGCAGGCACGCTCAGATCGGGCGAAAACCAGTTCACGGTGGCTGCGGGTGTCGAACTGATGACCCACGACTATTTCCCGCACCGTGGAATCCCTACACGCGTGTACGAGCCCTTAAGAGTTGCAGCCAGTGAGGAGGCACAGGCGGTGCTTATGCCAATGGGCATCACGAGCGAGAATGTTGCTTCAAAGTACGGGATATCACGTGAGGACCAGGACAGGTTTGCTGTGGAATCGCATTTGCGGGCTTTCAGGGCCACAGAGCTGGGACACTTCGCCAAGGAGATAATACCCATTAGGGCCAGAACCAACGAGGAGAACGAGCCATTGAACGAAGTCACAGTGACCAAGGACGACGGAGTGAGGGGCCAATCAACGTTCGAGAAGTTGCTGACGTTGAAGCCTGTATTCAAGGACGACGGAACCACCACCGCCGGAAACTCGTCCCAGATCTCCGACGGAGCGTCTTGCGTGATTCTCACCACGCGGGAAAACGCCCAGAAACACGGCTACACTCCTGTGGCGCGGTTCTTGGGGTCCAGTGTGGCGGGTGTGCCCGCTGCCGAGATGGGCATTGGTCCGGCGTTTGCAATCCCGCAGCTTTTGGCCAGATTCGGCCTCGACACCTCCGACATAGACATTTTCGAGTTGAACGAGGCGTTTGCGTCGCAGCTGTTGTTTGTAATCAACCATTTGGGCTTGGACACGACCAAGGTCAACCCCTACGGCGGCGCCATAGCCTTGGGCCACCCATTGGGCGCCACCGGAGCCCGAGTAGTGGCCACTTTACTCAACGGGTTGAAAACACAAGGGAAAGAGCTCGGGGTGGTGTCTATGTGCACGTCGACCGGCCAGGGCTACGCCGGGCTCTTCGCCAGCGAATAAATAAGGTATATTATCTAAAAAGCTCACTTGCGGAACGCCTTCACTGCCAAAGTTAGGAGGACGGAGCTCAACACGGGAATGGTGAAGTTGTCGTCGATTCCGGCAACGTCTATGGCCTCGGAGAAAGCCGCAGCAAACCCGCACACGAGCGCGTACGTGTGGATCAGCAAGCGGCTTGTTTCGGGCGTCCACGAGATCTGGCCAGGCAGATTGAAATGAGCATACTGAGGCACAAAGTATCCGTAGAATAGGTAGCACACGACCAACCCGGTGAACCCTGCAGCCAAAGAGCCTGCCAACGATTTCCCCTTGGTGAGTTTTGGAGTGTACTTCCCGAACTGCCGCCCGATGGTCGACGCTGCCGTGTCTGCCCACGACAAAAGCAAAACGCTCATCACGCAGATGTCCTTGGCCGCATACAGGAAAACAATCGAAAGCCCGGCCAAGTAGAACACCACGCCGTTCCAGGAGTCGCGTTCGGTGTCTCTGATGACGAACCCGAACCATTTCACGAGCTTGTCGTTCGCTTTGGGGAACTGGAACCGAATGACGTCATTCATGAACAATAGGAAGAACAACGTCCACAAAAACACAACCAATTGGTCCCGCTGGTAGCCCTGCGTATAGAGGTATAGCGTTGGGAATCCGTGGAACGAATGGAACAACTTTCTGGGGATCTCGTTGCGGATCAAAAACTGGTAGAATGTAGACTGCGATTTTCCATCGCTGTGGTCCTCATCGGCCAAGGAAACCAAATCATTATTTCCCACGATGACATAATTGTCAAACTCCTCTTTTTGGTAGTTATCCTCGTCATTTAGCGCGTGTTCCTCATCGTCTTCCTCTTCTGACTCCAGTTCTGATTCAGACACGAAATACGTGGCGTCCTCCTCTTCGTGGTAGCTGGAAATTGCCTCGTTTCTTTTTCTGAGACTTGCGGGAGTCTCCGTGGCCAGAATCTTTAGCGGTTTCGGCGTTTGTGGTGCAGACATGTAGATGATCTGAACTGTTCAGTGTTTATCTTGATCACTTGGGAACTAGAGGCACGTGATGCGTCACGTGATCGAAGAAGAGACAGGGAGAAGTGACAGGCGCTAACAGAAACAGATATGGATTTGGCATTCATTTTAATTATCTGGCTTTTAACGAGTTACCGTTTGAATTGCCTGATTTACGGTCAATTTTCTGTTTTCGTTTTTTCTACATTTTTTTGGCCATATATCTGTCTCCATATTTACTCTCTGTTCGCGGTTTTTGCACCCATTTCAAAATACAAACCAGCCTTAAGAAAACTTGAAACCAAACACCAATGAGAGTTGAACGGTTTTTAATTCTTGCCAAAATCTCATTGCAGTTGTCTCTCAATTCCCTGCTCGAGGAGATTTTCCACGACCATTTACAGATTTTCAAGGAAGTTCTGGCTATGGATGAGGGGCAGATTGAGGAATTGAAAGAATCTCTCCAGAACTCCACTGACCATGATCAGATAGAGCCAGAGTTCTCACTAAATTTGGAGTCCATCGAAGCAAATACTGGTTTGGTCGAGAAAACTGAGAGCTCACCAACAAGTTCGGAGAATGTTTCTTCGTTTCTTTCTGATTTTCCTGTTTCGGCCACAGAAACAAGCAGTGCGACAACTTCATCCGAAAACTCCTTCGAAACTTCCTCCGAAAATTCTTCTGAAGATAGATTAGGGCGAATGGAGAAGCTTTTGGATCAGATTTTTAAAAATTTGCCGGGAAATTCGAATGTGGCTGATTCTCCGACTGCATTGAGTGAAGTTTCAGCCGTTGGGACAAATTCGGAAGCGACCGAGACACCAGAGGAAAATTCCGAGGAAGAACCAGCGGAGGGCAAGAACGACACTGAGAGTGTCCCAGAATCTTCCGAGAGTAAATTTGATGGTGTCACTGATACTGATCCTAAGAGTTCGGCCAGTTATGATTTGACTCCTTTGAGAAGTGAGATTACCACGCACGGGGAGACACGGAGCACTGGAACGCACGTGGCAAAGACGTCAGGCGAGTCATCCGAGTCGTTTGAGCTAACGAAAACCACCAGCTCTTTCGAGTTGTCAACGACGCCCGAGCTAGTTTCGGAGCCTTCTTCAATAGTTGAGTCATCCGAGTCATCCGAGTCATTCGAGTCATTCGAGTCACCCGAATCATCTGAGTCACCCGAGCCGTCCAGCTCTCCATCAACACCAACAACAACGACTCCGCCCAGAAAGGCGAGAAAGTCCAAGAACCAGGTGCTCAAAATGAAAAACCCGCCCAACAGAATCAACTTGGTCCAGACCACTGAGGCTCAACCTGAGCCTACACAAAGGGCCATATATGGGAAACCAAAAGTAGCCTGGTACGGCCCTAATGCACCGGTAATGGAAACATCAGAAAAACCGGCGGAGTCTGAAAGTTTGAGTTCAACGGAAAGTCTGAACATGTCAATACGTACGAAATCGGAAACTACAGAATCTGGAGATTCTGTTGTGACATCTGCACCAACTCCAAATTCCAGGCCGGGTGCAAAAAGCAGAACTTCCAGAATCAAAAGTTCAAAACAAGTGCCTTCAGCATCCTCAGCACCTGACACAGTACCGAATGCAAATTCCACCGCAAACTCAACCGCAAACTCAACCGCAATTCTCATTAGCAAGCTCGAGCAGTTACCCGGAGAAGAAACCATAGATTACCTCCGGAGAGTTTATCCCAGCATGAAGGAATTCATGGAGGCCGAGGCGAGACTAGTGGAAGCGAACGAAACAGAAGTGGGAGTTTCCAGAACTCCAGCCGAGGCTTCTAGAACCGACCAGAATGCTTCTAGAAAGCCAGCACAGAGCTTCCGCACACGCACGAAGCTCCCCAAGGCGAACTTCGACCAGTTGCCCATCGAGTTGTTCCTGCCCAAAGTCGGCAAACAACATTCCGAGCATGGTGCCCGCCATATTGAGAAGACCATGGAGAACGTCGCCGTTTCTTTTGTAGGGTACTCCTCGATGGTTGCGGGGGTGATTTTTGCGATATTTGTCACGTTTTTGTAAGGGAGAAGATTGGAGGAATGCCGTAGGTGAATGTAGGAAGCGAGAAACCAGAAATCGAGAGTTCAAAGATATTCAGAGCAGAAGCTTCCAAAACGACCAGCTCCACTGGAAATCTCTCACTTATTTCCGACTTTCACTTCTTTTTGTTTTCCTCTCAGCTCCCAATTTTCTCGATCACTTTCCTCGCAATCTCCACATACGGTTTTCCCAACTCTTCATCTGCCAAAACCACCGGCTTCCCAAGATCCGATTGAGCACAGATTTTTCCGTGGAGCGGAACAGACGCCAAAACTTCCAACCCAAATTTCGCCGCCTCCTTGTGCACGCCGTCATGTCCAAATATGTGACTCTCATGATTGCAGTTTGGACAAACGAAAAAACTCATGTTCTCGACCAACCCAAGCAAGGGAACGTTCACTTTCTCAAACATGGCAATGCCCTTGACTGCGTCAATCAACGCAATGTCCTGTGGCGTCAGCACAATCACCGCGCCGTCCACTTTCAACTGCTGACTGATTGTGAGCTGCGTGTCGCCCGTTCCTGGCGGCATGTCCACGACCAAGTAGTCCAAGTGCGGCCACTCGACCTCAAAAAGGAGCTGCTGCAATGCCTTCATCACCATGAGCCCGCGCCACATCACGGCGTTTTCGGGAGGCACCAAATACCCCATCAGCATGGAAGGAACGCCAAAGTTCAGCAAGGGGAGCAATTTCCCCGAGTCTGAGAGCCTTGGCTCTCCCGAAAGATGCAAGAGCTTCGGGATCGAGGGCCCGAAAATGTCCACGTCCAAAATCCCGACGGAATTTCCGAGTTTCCGGAGCGCTAGAGCCGTGTTCACGGAAACCGTCAGTTTGCCCACTCCGCCTTTCGCTGAAGAGACCAAAATGACCTTCTCGACATTTGGAATCCTCTGTTTGATCGGGAGTCCACGTGACATCCGCGGAACCTCGGGTTTCTTCGTTTTCGGGAGCCCAAGAGGGTTCTCGTGGAGTCTGGGTGGGTACGCATGGAGTCCACGGTATGGAATTGCTCTAGAGGCAATTGAGCGGCAGCGTAGCGACATGAAGTTTCTATTTATAGTTGCACCAAACAAATCAATGATTCTGAGTTTTTTCGGGGAAATTCTGCTCCTTATATAGTTTTTGTCGGCGTGTAGTTCTAAGTGTAGTACCGACTGTCTCATCGGTCTCATCGCTCCTCCATACTGTCTCCACATTTCACCACCACGGGAAACCACCCAGGCAGATCCAAAAAAAGACAGCCTTTCAAAAAAAACAAAACCCCCGGTTTTCGAAGTTTTTGGATCAGGTCGAATTATTATAATGAACGCCGGACTTATACTACCGAGACGGCTATCCACTGCAACCTCCCTGCGTCCCACCATCTACGCTCTCTCAACCAAACCAGGCCGAGCTGCAATTTCTGTGATCAGGTGTCTGGGACCCCACGCCCAGAAAATCTACGAGAATTTGACAAAACTGAAATTGCCGCCGAAGTCCCACCGTGCCAGCGTGCGCAAATTGTACGGAACTCTGGGTTTGCTCGACGAAGCGCTCACTTTGTTCTTCAAGGCACCGAAAACGTACACCGGCGAAGATATCTTGGAGTTGCACGTGCACGGCGGCAACGCCATAGTGAAGGCGGTTCTCAGTGCCATAAGGGAAACTCACAGCGAGGAGCACGCGGTCAGGTACGCCGAAAACGGCGAGTTCTCCCAGAGAGCGTTTCTCAGTGGGAGGTTTGACTTGACCGAAGTGGAAGGAGTACGCGAGATGATAGACGCCGAGACAGAACTGCAGCGGGTGCTTGCTTTGGCGCTGATGACGGGGAAAAACAGGAAGGAGTTGGCGAGATGGCGGGAGCAGATCGTGCACAACGTGGCTCTTTTGACTACGGTGATCGATTTTGGCGAGGAGCACGATGTGGAGGAGACAGAAGAATTGTTTGGGAATGTTGGAAGGAGCATAGATCTGTTGATTTTGGAGATCGAGACGTACCTCAAAAGAGTGAAGTCGACGGAGATATTGCTCCGTGGAATTAAGGTCAGCCTCATCGGTCCGCCGAACGCGGGGAAACTGTCGCTACTAAATTTCATGGCCAACAGCGACCTGGCGATAGTCTCGGAGATCGCCGGCACCACACGTGACGTGGTGGATGTTCCCATAGACATTGGGGGCTACAAGGTGGTGGTTGGGGATACTGCAGGGATCCGGGATTTGGAGCAGGCCGATGTGATTGAGAAGGAGGGCATCAGAAGGGCGAAGCAGAGGGCGTTGGCGGGAGATTTGGTTTTGGTGATTTTGCCAGCCAACGAGAGAGTGTCCGATGAGATCAAAACACACTTGAAGATGGTGAAAGAGGCAAGCAAGCCAATCTTGGTGGTGCTCAACAAATCAGATCTACTAGACTGTGCTGGTGCTTCCCTGGGCCCCGCTGGGGTTGTGGAGAGATTCTCACGTGACTTGAATATAGACCAGAGCCACATACACTTGGTATCGTGCAAGACCGAACACGGCATGGATTCACTAAGGAATGTTTTGGTGCAGAGCTTCAAGAGCATCACACTCAGCGACAAGTCCGACCCTGTGGCGCTCTCTGCACGTGCGCAGGACCTATTGGAGAACGACGTCCTTCATGGGCTCAAGCAATTCAAAGTGTGGAAGGACAGCGAGGACGTTGTCTTGGCGTCCGAGTGCTTGCGCCAGTCTGTCGACGGGATCGGCCGCATCACGGGCCAGGCAGTCGGCGTCGAGGAAATCTTGGGCGTGGTGTTCTCGAGCTTCTGCATCGGGAAATAATATACAGTGTCTTTACGCAGACCCTGAAACAACGTAGATGGTGAACTTCTCCACCTCCCAGTTGAGCTTGATCTGCTGCAATTGGTGCCTCGTGTGGCGGCCAGCAACCTCGTTGCTCTCAGGCTCCGGAGCTTCTCTCTTGAGGCTCTTGGCCAAGCTGGGCGCAAGACGCAATTCGAAAGTGATGACATTGAGCCCGTACTGCAACTTCAACTCGTATCCGAGCGAGAGCAACTTGATTTTTTCGTCTTTGAGGTCAGTGTCCTCGGTCATCTCAAAGCCGCCCGAAACTTCCTCTTCGTTCAAGTACAACGCGCACATGAAGTCCTCTTCTGTACGGCCCTTAAGAATCCCCTGTCCATCGACCAAGTCATCTCTTTTGATGTTGTAAATGAGTTCGTGCAAGGCAACCTTGAACAGGACAAGCGAGGAGCTGTTCTGAGGTAGCGTCACGGTGTATGCCTTGGTAGAGAATCCCAACAGGTCAAACTGGAAATCGAAAAATGACGCGGCATTGTACCCTGGCGCGTCGGGGAAAAGCGCGGCCTTGGCGGCCTGAGTGCCTCCCAACAGTGGTTTTGCCTGCGCGGCGATCGAATTGAGAATGTTGGTTGTGCCCGCTTGTGGCGAGCTGAAACCGACTCTTCTGATGAAAACTTCGTCTGCGGGCGGAACCTTCGCGGACTTGCCCATCACATGCGTTTCCGTCGCGTTGAGCTTGCGTGTGCTTTCGTCATCTGCGCCTTCATCATCGTCGTCGTCGCCGTTGTCCTGCTCATGTTTCACCATGGCGGCTTCGAGGGCGGCTCTCCGACGCTCTTCCTCGATGAGTTTCTTGGGTTTCCGCCCTCTTCTCTTCTTTGGAGGCTGCTCAGGCTCGGATTTCAAGTTCAATTTAAGCTTCACAGAGTCCTTGGGCGCCTTGAGCTTGAGTTTCAATGCAATCTTCTCCTCGGGAATAACATCGCCTCTCAATGCGATGTACTTCTCCTCGAACACCTCCTGCAACTTCTTGGAGTCTTCATGGATGAGCGACGAGGGGTCGTTGTACGACTGCGCGTTTGTGAAGATCAAGGTGGTCTTGTCGTGGAACGCCTGCAAGTTTTCAGATAAAGATGCATCCGGAGACAAGAGCAGCTTTTTGATCTGGGCACGCACAGAAGTGAAGGAAATCGGCGTGTCGATCACAGCGTAGTAGTCGGGGTACTCCTCCGGGTCCACGTCCTCCATAAACGGCCCGCTGAGCACGCCCTCGCCTGGAAAATCGTAGTTGATCACCTCGTCGAGAACCTCCTCGCACAACTTGGGCAAGTCCGCCACGGTGACGTCATTGGAGAAGTCCAAGATCGCCACCTGCTGCTCCACGTTCTGCAACAACTTCTCCGCGTCTTGCACGATCCACAGCTGCGGGTCGTTGTATTTCACCGCATTGTCATACATAAGCTGGAAGTCCAGCACAAACTCCTGTGGGTCGCTGTATGCATTCCGGCTGACCTTCTTGTGGATCTCGTGGAGGGAAATCGGGCTCTCGATCAACTCGTAGTAGTCTGCGTAGAGTTTTTTGGATGGAAGCTTGACAAACGCGGTAACGCACGCTCTCGTCTCGTCCTCGTCCTGCAAAACTTCGAGCGAGGTCAAGATTTCGTTGTACTGCTGGCTCGGGTCGGCCTTCCGTTTCTTGTGGCCGCTGGCGTCGGTTACAGCTGCTCTTTTCGGCCTGCCCATATTTTGTGTGGTAGTAGTAGTTTGTTGATTTTCGATATTGGTTGAGCGCGGTATTGTGTGCAGGAAACCCGAGACTAAGTAGGATTGAAGAGGGTGGAAAAACAGAGAGAAGATTGGATGGAAAGGAAATTTGGATTGGACGAGTATACTAATATATTTCCAGAAGTTGCAATTCACTTCTTTCCTCAATTTTTTTGCTGCGATTTTGACCGACTTGATGGACTGACCTAATCTGGTGTACGGGTGTTTTCCACCAGCTCACAAGACCCTCTGGATCTCCCATAGTTAACACCGCCATTCACCGTCACCACCTTTTCCCATGTTTGATGCGCCGGTGACCAGCGTCACCATATTGTATGGCAGCGAGACCGGCAATGCGCAGGATTACGCCCACTATTTGGCCCGCAAACTCCGATACAACTCCATCAGACCGAACTTGGCCAGTTTGGACTCTTATCCGCTCAAGAAGCTCGTGACGGAGACAACGGTGTTGATAGTGATATGCTCTACGACGGGCCAGGGTGAGTTGCCTCGGAACGCCAAAAACTTCATGAAATTTTTATTAAAAAAGAAGCTCCCGGCGGATCTTTTGAATCACATCCAGATGACCACTTTTGGGCTCGGCGACTCGTCGTACCCGAAGTTCAACTACGCCATCAAAAAGATCCACACGCGCCTTATGCAGCTCGGGTGCACGGAACTAAGCGCCAGGTGCGAGGCCGACGAGTTGCTGCCCGAGGGAATCGACGGATACTACGCCGAATGGGAACAGACACTCATTGGGGCCTTGCACCGGAAATTCTCGAGCATTTTCAGCATAGACGAGCACGTGTTGCTCCCGCCGGAATACAAGGTCGAGGTCGACGAGGGGGCCGCGGATTTGGCGCTCTCACGCGACTTATACCTCACCCGAAGTGGCCCCAACTTGATCTCTGGTGTAATCGCAGAGAACAAGAGATTTACTGCACAAGACCACTTCCAGGACATCCGGTACTTGACCATCGAGTCCAAGGGCCTTCTGTATACTCCAGGAGACACCTTGGCGCTCTACCCGCCCAACGACGAGCGGTCTGTCCAGCTACTTTTCGAGCTGCAGCCTCATTTCTTGGTCGTTGCAGATAAACCGCTCACGATACCGGGGAAGTTGGAAGTTGACGGCGGCTTGATCGATCTTCGGCAGCTCACGCTCCGCTCGTTGTTCACGTACCACTTGGACATCATGCTGATTCCGAGGCGATCGTTTTTCCTGTTGCTTTTCCATTTTGTGGACGACTCGACGGAGGATGGGCAGAGAGAAAAGGAAAAACTCCAGGAGTTCGGGAAATTGGAAGAGAGCGAGGAGCTATATAACTACGCCAACAGGCCGAGACGACTGATCTTGGAGACGATCATGGAGTTCGAGAAGAACTTGAAAATCCCAGTTGAGTATGTCTTGGATTTGTTTCCTTTGATCAAAGTGAGGCTCTTCTCAATTGCTTCGCCGCCTTCAGATTCCAGCGTGTCGCTATTGGTGGGCATTGTCGAGTACAAAACGATGCTCAGACGCATCCGAAGAGGCCTATGCACAAAATGGATCAAACTGTTGGCTCCGGGAGACAAGTTGGTGTTCTCCATACACAAATCGAACTTGCGGTTCCTGCTTCCTGCGATTTCAAACCCTCCAATTCTCATGGTGGCGCCCGGAACGGGACTTGCTCCAATGATATCCCTCATCGGCTCGGCTGCAGGAGCTCAAGACTTGTACCTCTTCTACGGATGTCGGAATAAAGACAAGGACTATTTATTTCTGGAAGTTTGGGAGGACTACGAGCAGAAGGGCCAGCTCAAGATGTTTCCTGCAGTTTCCAGAGACCCAGGCACAAAGCACAAGTATGTCCAGGACAGATTGCACTCTGAGCGGGAGTTGGTGGCGGATCTCTTGGTGAGGCAAAACGCAATTGTGTTTGTGTGTGGACTGAGCGGGAACATGCCTCGACAAGTCAGAATCACGCTTGTGGAGGCGGTGAAGGGTCACGTGCAAGATCCAGAGAAGTACTTGCTTGACATGGAGCTCCATGGCCGGTATATCCAGGAAACGTGGTAATGGCAAGATGCAAGCAGAGCATGAAAATGTCGGGGAAAAAGTTTCAGATTGACAGGTTTAGATTATGAGCAGATAAGGAGAGAGTCACAAACAGATGGAAGAGTAATAATCAAATATTCATTACTAAAACAAATTCGTCATATTCACTTCCTTTTTCATTTTTCTTTTTTTCTCCGTCCTTGATTTCCGAATCTCCAGCTTTAAAGGTCGTTACCCTTTTCGGCCTAACTGTGCGAAGTGAGAAAAATCACCACTTTCCTACTACAATGTTCAAAGTGGCCCGTGCACCAATCCGGTTGCCGCTTTCTTTCCTAGCCAAAAGATCCGTCTCCCAAGTCCCGAAGGAAATTACCGTGAACGACAAAACCTTCCCCTCCGACGAATGGACCAACGTGCCTCCGCTGATCCTCGCACTCACAGACAGAAAGCTCCACCAGAACCCCGACCACCCGATCGGAATTCTCCGAGATCTAATTGAAACAAACTTCCGAGGGCTCGGATATACGTTCTACAATGATTTTCCGCCCGCAGTGACGACGTTCCAGAACTTCGACGTGCTCGATTTCCCGCAGGACCATCCGGGCAGATCCAAGCTGGACACTTACTACCTAAACAGGGAAAACTTGCTTCGGACACATACCTCCGCGCATGAGCACGAGTGCTTTCAGAGCTGCACGACCCCGGGCTATTTTCTCACCGCAGACGTCTACAGAAGAGACGAGATCGACCGTACGCATTACCCGGCCTTCCACCAGATGGAGGGCGCCCGGTTGTGGTCGCAGAGCACGCCCAATTTGGCTGAGCAGCTCCAGAAGGACATAGACGCGATTCCCGAGACGGAAATCGTGGTGGAGGATCCGTTCAGAGAGGCGCCCCACAATCCAGAAAACCCAAAGCAGGAGTACATGCTGGACACTGAGGTGCAGTTGATTGCCGCCCACTTAAAGAAGACACTCGAATACCTCGTGAACCTCGTATTTGAGCGCGCCAAAGAGCTGGCACTTGCCGCCGGGTCCACGGAAGAGTATTTGAATGAGCCACTCAAAGTCCGCTGGGTCGAGGCGTATTTCCCCTGGACTTCGCCCTCGTGGGAGATCGAGGTATGGTGGAAGGGCGAGTGGCTTGAGTGCTGCGGGTGCGGGCTTGTGCAACAAAAAGTTTTGCTCAATTCTGGGCTTTCCGAAGATAAAATCGGGTGGGCATTCGGCGTCGGGCTCGACAGAATCGCCATGTTGCTCTTTGGGATCCCCGACATTCGCTTGTTCTGGTCGCAGGACGAGCGGTTTGCCTCGCAGTTCAAGCGTGGCGTCATCTCGACATTCCAGCCATACTCAAAATACCCAGGGATCAAACGAGACGTGAGTTTCTGGTTGGCCAACGACTCGCCATTGCACACCAATGACGTCATGGAGATTGTGCGGCTGCATGGCGGTGATTTGATCGAGAGCGTTGTCATTGTGGATGAGTTCGTGCACCCAAAGACCGGCCGCAAGTCTCAGTGCTACAGAATCCACTACCAGTCGATGGAGCGGAACTTGACAAACGAGGAAATCAACCAGATTCACAAGAAAGTTGAGGATGAGCTCGTGGGCAACTTTGAGGTCGAAATTCGGTAACTTTGGCTGAGATTTTGCTACAAGTCTTGGGGAGGGTCTCACTGTACATAGTTAAGAGAGCAGAGAAAATCGAGGGCCCCAAGACCAACATAGAGAAATGGAATCAAGCTTACACAATCACACTCTCTGAGACAAGCCTGGCATTCAATTTTTATTCTTTTTAGTTTCTCTCATTTTGGTTTCTTCCTGGCCCTTTCTTCTCTGATCCTACTAGCACCTGCACACAAGCACCAGAATCCACTATTGAAAATTCTCAATCCGACCGAATCCTAGATTCTTCAGCCACACCATGTTAGCGTTGGGAAGATCGCTTTTCACCTCTTTCAAGCTGGCACACAACATCAGTGTCAGCCCGACCACCCTGCCTGTTTTTTCCTCAGTTTTGAACGCTTCTTTCAAGAGATACAAGCACGAATATGCTCCAAGATACAAGAGAGTGAGAAAGGCATTCAAAGGAAGAGTCACGGTGAGAACCGGAGGGTCGATCAAGGGCAACTCGCTAGAATTCGGCCAGATTGGCTTGAGATTGAAGTCCAACGGGCTCAGAATGACCGCTACCCAGCTCAAAGAGGCGGATAAAGTTATCGCAAGAGAAATCAGACCGTCGGGCGCAGACTTGATCACGAGATTCACATGCAACACTCCAGTGTGTATCAAGGGTAACCAGACCAGAATGGGAAAGGGAAAAGGTGCCTTTGACCACTGGGCGTGCCGAGTTCCAACGGGAAAAGTGCTCTTTGAGATCAGAGGGAAAATTCACGACAAAGTCGCGAGGGAGGCGTTGAGAAAAGCGTCCGAGAAGTTGCCTGGCCTCTTTGAGATCATCGACGAGAACTCCAAGGTCAGAGTGAGCCCTTCGACTTTGATCGACAAGCCTGAGCCCGTCAATTATGTGGAGGTGATGAACGCAACTCCAACGAAAAAGTGGACCAATATCCAGCAGTCGAAACTCCCCGAGTACAGAATGTACCGCGGCCGCTAATGTAAATAGATGTATTTAGGAAACGAAAAGAGTTAAAGATCCGAGAAAATCATGAGAAAATTCATGGATAGTTCATTGTCATTGGTGTTTGGTGGATCTTGGTGAGAGTGCATAGTCAAGGCTGCACTCGGTATATGGAAGTCTCACCAACCTACTTTCCACACCATAAAAAAATAACATTCACTTTCCCCCACCTCAATTCCAGCCGAATTTTCTATTTTTAGCAGCACCGCCATGTCCACCCCGGGCGACACCGCTCGGCTCATCCGCCACGGGCTCAACCAGGCCGTGAAGTTGGTCGAGTCAGACACCGAGGTTTCCACCATAGACGTCAATCTCCTCGCCAACCTCAACACCAACCAGCTGCTCAACTACATAAAATTGGAGCAGCACTTGAATTCGTTGGAGCAGGACAGCACGCAGATTCTGGCCATGGACCGCGAAATCCGACTCTTGGTGGAAGATTTGACTCACATCGAAAAACAGGTGGACTCTCTATGCGAAATTACGAACGAGCTAGATACATGGCTGCGGGAGGTGACCAAGGGTTGAAAAGAAGAAAAAGAAAAACAGTAAGAGGAAGAAAAATCATCGAGGCGAAATTGAAAGGGAAAATCGGCCCCTTTTTATACTTTTTCCCTAGGTTTCCTCGGAGCTGAATGTCCTGCCTCCATCCCCCATATGCATGGTGCACCTGTCTTCCCCAGAACCAAATTATTTTGTGCCAACTACTACTACCCACGGTTTTTTCCCGATGAAAATTTTCCCGATTTTTTTGGCGCTCACCGCCATCTCCGCATTCAGCGTGCCTTCCATTCTGTCCGTTTCTCCTTCGTCGTTGCTCAATGTTTCTTTGGCCCAGGTGCACAAAGAAGCTTCCGCCTCGGATCTTGCCAGTCAGCTTTTGGGCTCGCTCAAGACGAAAGTCACCGACAAGTCCGGTGAAGTCTCGAGGGAGATTTCCGATTTGAACACCGCAGCGAAACAGAAGGCCGTTCAATTTGTCAACTTGGTGAACTCTTCCAGTTTTGCACCCAAAGTTTCTGAGAAAACACAGAAGGTGGAGTCGGCCGCAAGCAGCGCCAAATTGTTGGCCAAGCCCGCGCTCAAGCTTGTCACCGAGCAAATCTTCTACCCGGTCCAGGTTGTCACCAGCGTTGTGCCCGAGTTGGTCCGCACTGTTTCTGGCCACTCGGCCAATTTGGTGGAGGGAGCCACCCTTGAGAATTTGGCCACCACGCTCACGCAGAAACTCACCGACGGCGAGAAAGAACTGCAACCTGGTCACAGCGCCGAAGTTATCATCACCAAAACCGTCAGCAACCCACAGACCTTGGTGGCCATGAAGATCTTGAACTCCATCTTGGAGCAATTCTTGGGCGACGGCGAGGACCTGGACGACAACTACTACCGCATCGAGCTGGACCTGGACGCAGACCCCGACGACCTGGACGACCTGGATGACGACTGTGACGAGTGGTACCAGACGTACGGCCACTACGCGAATGCCACGAGCAACGCTACTGTTTCTGGGAACTTGTTGACGAAATTGTCCAACGGCAGCAACTCACTGGAGTGGAGCTACGCCAGCGCCATTGGCTACTGGGAGAGTAACCCAGACAAGCAGTCTGGCGGGTCGCTTAACTTGTTGGACTTCCACGCGGTGGCTGTGGCGCTCGGCGTGGTGCTTCTTTAGGCCACATAGTTAACGTGAAATATGGGAAATGACTTTTAGGGTTTGTTTTAATTTTTTTTTCTTTACTTGGATCTTCTTATTATTTTTTTTTTGTATTTCGTTTTTTTCGTGTTCTGTCTTCTTCGGGCTTCTTTTGCTTATCGCACCCAAAATCTGGGGTACTACTCACCGCAATATTTGTGCACTCACAAATACACCCATTTTCCTACGAAAGAAAAAATGCAGATTTCAATTTTCTTTGTGATTTTCTGCTTCTCAGCAGCAAACGCGTCCGAGTTCAACTCGACGACCAAAAGTTTATCTTTCAAGGATAACTCCTTCTTGGAGAACGTCATTGACTTTGTGGGTCTGGCCAGAAAAGTCCAGGCCGAATCTGGAGACGGATCCACTTCCGTGACTGAAACCATTGCGCCGTTCGTAAACAAGACTGCACACTCTGTGCTTGGGAATTCTGTCCCCGTCACCGAAATCGACACCAAGGTCGAACAGACAGACTTCAGAGTCGAGACTGGAGTTTTCTTTGATTTGGACAAGGGACCCAAAGAGGACGACTGCGAGGAGGAGCCCAAGGGCAAGTTGAAGAAGCTTTTCTTCTTCCTCAGCACGAACTCTACCAACTCCACTGAGCTGGAGATCGAATTGTCTGCGGTTTCCGTTGCTGGTGCTGCCACAAAAACTGGTGACCCGAATTCCGAGCCTAAAGTTCCCAATTTGGAGCCAAGTCTTGCCCAGCCGGGGTCGCCACCTCCCGAGTCACCATCCGAGTCACCATTAGAGTCCACCGCCACGCTTCCTGCTGCGTCCTATCCGCCTTACGGGCCCGTAAACGGGTTTCTCGAGAGGTTTGTGGTTAAAACGTCCAACGACACCCAGATCTGGCCCGACGCGCCGTGCCACAACAGCACAAACACGTCTTTGCAATTGCCGCACGTGCACGAGTCTCAGGGGCTCATTAGCTGCCCACATGCCGTGGGTGTTGTTTTGGCATCGACCATTTTCCTCGTGTGGTGATCTTTAGTAGGATTCCGTGAATAGCTAATACACATTGCTCAACAAGAAGCCGCAATTGCATTGTTCTGTCTACTCCTGAAGAGCCTTGAGCCTTTGCCGCATTTCGTCCAAGATTTCGTGGTCGTCCTCATCAATTGGTGCAGCGATTTCCTCTTCGGGCATGCTGGTTGTAGGAACCTCGCTTTCTATCTTCGAAAACTTGTCCTCCGTGAGCGACTGGATGATTCTATTGACTTCTTCCTGCAGCTCGTCCTCCAACTCCTCGTCGAAGTCCAAATCGACCATATCGTCCATCATTTCGTTGATGATTCCTGCTTTCATCAATTCCTTCAGTAATTCCTGGAAAGTCGCCGTCATCACACCCAAATTCGTGAGCTGATTCACCTCCTTCATCACCCCGGTAGAAACCTGGAGCAGTTGCGTCAATTTGCGCATTTGCCACTGCTCGTTGACCGCCATGTTTATCGACTCTAGTCTTGTTTTCGAGGTGTGCAATTTCTTGTACTGGTTGTTGATATTTATGAGTTCCCTCGCGTAGATCTTCGCAGTTTTGTAGTCTCCGTCCTTTGCTGCTTTCTTGATGAGAGCTTCTGTCTTCTTTTTGAGCGGAGGAAGCTGGTTGAGTGACCTGTCTAGTTCTCGTTTGTTCTTACGAAGCAACAGGTTGATTTTGCGCATCTGTGGTTAGAATTGAGCGGGGAAAAAGGGGAAATCCAGTAAGAAACTGGTTCCAGTTTCACTGACATACCTGTTCTTTAGGGTCTGGGCCCCAAATGGCCTTTTTGATGTAATCCATGAAGAAGAGTAGTTGGGAGAGATAAGCTTCTCAGTGCAGGAACTAAGACCAGCAGGCAAAATGGTTAAAGAGGAAAGAAGATCGAAAGAGAAAAAAAAAGCATGGTATCGAAATTCTGAAGTGAGAAATGGTATCCTGTGTATTTTTTGGATTTCTGACCTTTTTATGTTTGTTTCCGCTGATTTTCTCATCTCATTGGTGTGCAATTTGCCTATGGCTCGAAATTGGTGCTAATATTCCGCTATGTGAATCTGTAAATACTAGAAATTCCGGAGAAAACCAAAGTTAAATGTTGAGTTGGAGAGTCAAATTTGAAAACTCTTGAAATCAATCAAATCTTCGCAGACTTTTTTTTCTTCTTCAGAAGTCTCATTCAGTCTCACTCGACTCCATTCATCTATGTGGTCACTGCGGCAATTTCTACGCCAGACCCGTGCACCAAGTCTGGCCCCCCTGAATATAAATAGCTTGACGTTTCCTATCAATCCACCACACCAAATTTCTTGGAAAATACAAAACAAAAACAAAAAAAGAAAATGAACGTGTCGCCTGCTTTCCGCAACACCACGCCTCCCAACGAGACACAGAAGCTCTTGTTGGTGCTTTTGGCCGTCTTCTTGGCCCCTTTGCCCATCTACCTTTTGACGGGGCCAAAATACACAGTGAGAACCAAGGAGTTCCTCATTAGTTTTCTTTTGATGATCTTGGTGCCTTTTGGCGGCTTCTTATACTCTGTCTACTTCATTTGCGTTGGCTTGCCCCATGCGCTTGCACACGGTGAGGGATACGTGAGATTGAACAGCGACTTGGAGTCTTCTGCCATTTTGAGCGAGGAGTCTGCTCCAAGCACACAGCCGGCTCCACAGCCGGCGGCTAAATCAAGCCCAGAACCTGACGCAACACTTCCTTCATATGAGGAGGTCGAGGGCTCCAGCAACGGCGCTGTGCGTGCTCCTGTGGACGTGAAGGGCGACCACAAGGTGCAGCACTAGGAAGAACAGAGAAACTACGTCCGAGCGACGCACAATCATGCTGAAGGTAATTGTAAATTCGAAAAGGATCAGTATCCGATATTGTATTAGCGAAATGCAAATGAGAAAAAGAGAAAAGATTCAAGTAAGCAATGACGTTCTTGAATATGCGATCATACGTTCCTACTCTCTGCGCACTAAGTATGTGCTTATATGTTTTCGACAGTCCACACCCACCTTCTTTTTTCTCTAGCTCATGGCTACCATTGCCTTGGCTGCAAATCCCTCCAAGTGGAAGATCAGTTTCTGCCCGAGTGACAATCTCTCGTCGAACACCGCGGCTATCTCCACGACTTTTCTCGATCGCGCAGAATCCAACCCGTGCAATAACTCTAGGGCTAGCGTCTTCAATATGAGTCTGGCCGGGATGCAGTGGGACAACAACTCGTAGAACGTGATTCTCAATTTCGCCAAGTTTGCCACCGTCTTGTTAGCCGCCATCAGCTTTGCGATGTTTCTAATAATAATTTCCCAGTCCAACACAATCAGCACCGTTTCCGGCTTGTCTGCTGGCACCAATTCGTTTTGCATGCAGATGGTTTCGAAACTCAACAACGCCCGCCTCAAGTTTCGGTCGCTGGCTGTTGCCACAGCCTCAAGGTAGTTCTGGATCATCTGCTCGTTGTCCGTTGTGAATCTCACGTTCTCCTTCAAAACAATGTGCTGCAATATCAGCGCAATCTCGGGCTCAGAGGGAGCCGGGATTCTCACCAAGAGCGTTCTCGACTTGATCGGCGCAATGATGTTGGCAATCGTGTTGCACACCATAATCAACCGGATGTTCAGCGAATACTTTTCCATGGTTCTTCTCAAGGCCGCCTGCGCGTCTCTGGTCAAGGAATCTGCTTCGTTGATCACAACCACTTTGAATCTGTGTTTCGTGGCCAGTTTTGATTGGTTGGCGAAGTCAACTTGCTCGGTCAGCGCAACATCCTTCAACAAGTCCTGAATCACCACACGGTCGTTGTTTCCCATATCCGAGGGCGTGATTTCCAAGTGGTACGGTGAGCTCAAAACGTTGAACTCGAGTTTCCTGTTGGACGACGTCGTGAACGTTTTCACGTCAATTTTCAATTTCTCCACTTGAGCACCGAACAACTCGTTCAAAGTAGAGTAGATTCGGGTCTTTTTGCCTGCTCCGCTGGGGCCATATACGAGCAAGTGGGGGAAATCTCCCGTGCTGGCCAAAGCTCCCAAAGAACGAGAAATGTCTTCGTGGTACGAGAGATTTTCGAGTTTTTTCGGTCTGTACTTGTCGACCCAAAGTGACATTGTTGTTTTTTCTGTCTTTTATGTGGTTTAAAATTGAGGAATGGCTCAGAGAGAGGTGAATTTGGTTCTTTAGATTTTACGCGTTGGAGCTGCACACGAGCCCTGGTCAGACCAGTGGAAGAGAGAGAGAGAACAGGAAGAGATGTAAAAAAAGAAAATTTGAAAAAATGATGTGGAAGCTCGATGAGGTCAGAGACAACTGTCTCGCAATCCCTTTTCAACTTCCTCAGTCTGGCGCTTCTTCTCCAGGGTGAGGGGCATTATTGGTCATTAGTCTATTTTCTGTGCTTCACTCAAATCTTGGGCTTGGTTCTCAAAAAGTGCGTGGGACACTCGTACCCGCCAGGGTTATTGTCCAAGTACTTCTGGTGGTAGTCCTCCGCATCGTACCAGCTGTCAATTGCCTCGATCTTTGTCACGATCTGGTGGTTTGGGTACCACTCCTTCTGGGACTCCTCCTTGATGCTCTCGGCCAATTGGAGGTCCTCAACGTCATGCACAAACACTGCAGATCTGTACTGCGTTCCTTGGTCTGGGCCCTGTGCGTTGACTGTGGTTGGATCGTGGATTCTGAAGAAAATGCTCAAAATCTCAGAGGCAGACAATTGCGAGGGCTCGTACGAGATTTGAAGGGCCTCGGCATAGTTCGTGGAGCCAGAGCATACAGTCTTGTAGTTTACTGGGCCAGAATTCTTGTTCCCGTTGGCGTAGCCGACTTTGGCATCCAAAAGTCCCTTGTCTCTGAACTGCTTAGTAAACACCCTTTCCACGCCCCAGAAACAGCCCGCAGCAACTGTGATTAGCTTGGAAGTGGGCGAGGTCTTGATTGTGGGAGAAATCAAAGTCATTTTGGCGATCTTTGACAAATGTAGGTGGTTTGAATATCGAGTTTTCCTGGAGGCAACCTGATAGAGCCGTACGCATTGCGTCACGTGATTGCACGCAAACGGTTTGCCAGTGCAGGTTGACGTTGCACTAATTCCTGCACAACTCAAGATCTGGTTGCAATATCTGCTGATCAAATGAATAATTTGACTTCACAATTCGGAATTTGAACACGTCCCAACACTTTCAGATTCAAATCTTTATTTTCAAGGTCTTTGCTCACCACTTTCTCACTTCCCCTCCTTTTCCGCCTTTCCCTTCCTCTTGAACGAGAAAATGCTACCTCTTCTTTTCTGCAGATCCGAGTCCTTGTCCAGTTTAGCACTACCGGTGGTCTTGATGCTGCCCATAGACGCTTTGCGGTCTGCAGGAGCCATATCGTTCTTCAGCTCTCTCCGCTTTAAGCCGTTCACCCACGACTTTTTCTCGAACTTTTGCCCGGTTTTCCCTGGTGTAAGTGGGCCTTCCACGTCTTTCGTTGAGGAAGATCTAGACACAGACTTGGTAACCGGTTCCTCGCCCTCTCTCTCTGCAGAATCAAACATGAACGTTTTCTTGAAAATCGACGCTTTACGCCCAATACTGCCCGTGCTGTTCTCCAACAGCGACTCTCTGAACTCCTTAATGCTGTCCACATCATCGTCTTCGTCAATATTTTCGTTTCTACTGGGCTCCTCGACAACAGGTGCAGGAGAATTGCCGCCAACAGAAACCTTCTGCTTTGCTACCGAGTAGTCGCTGCCATTGTACACGCCGCGCAAGTCGATGCCCAAGTCTAGACCGTCCTCGTCGATTTTGGTGTCGAGTTTCTCGTAGAATAAGATGTACGCGCTTGCGAGCCCTGGGCCGTTCCCAAAGAACCGAAGCACGTACATGTCGTCCACCAACTCCACGCTCTCGTCGTCGAAAAGGAACCAGAGGCCGGCCGTGCACTTGCAAAGCGCAACGTAATGACCGTGCATTGGTCCTCCGCCTATGTGCACCACCAAAGCGTAGAGACCGTACAAGGTGAAGTCGTCCGAAGGCCCAGCCTGTTTCTTATCGCCCAGTGTGGTGTTGAACAACCGTAATTTGAGCGGATACAGGATCAGGTCAAACAACTTCACCATCCGGTCAAGCTGGTCGTCATATTTGAACCGCTTGAAGTTGATCACCAACACCTCGGGTGTCTTCTTGAGCTTGATTGTCTTGACGGCTTCCTGAAGCGACAGACACGTGTTGCAGTAGAATTTGTTCTGGTGGTTGAGAGTCTCCAGCTTGGAGAAATTGTTCAAAGAGTAGACAAGCGAGTATGCACTCTCCCCCGGTGGGATATCGATGGACAAGTCGAGAAAACTTTCTTCCTTGGACGTGATTGTCTCGCACAGAAGACATTTTGTCTCGTTGGTGATCGTGCCCTGGAAAATGTCTGTGCACCAGTTTCTTCCCGGGCCCAACTCGTGATTCAAGCTTTCGATAGCCTCATTGATCAAGTAATTGCAGAACTCGTGTGCATCCTGGTGCATGTTGACCTGTCTGAACAAGAAATTCTTCTCCTTGAGCTTGTTGACGAAGTAAACTGGCGAAACCACGCCGATTTGAGACTGGTGCTCCGTCATGGCTTCGAAAATGTCTTTGAGCGCATACAAAAGCGCGGTGTGGTCGTTCCGGGCGGCTGCATCCTTCAAGGAGTGGTCCAAGTTCAAAATCGGTCCGTTGATCAACGCCAGCCGCTTCCTCTGGTCCGCACTGGGGTTCGCGTTGAACAAATTGATGGGATTGGCCAAATTCTTCTCTGGGCACGGAATCCCGACCACCACAAAGCTCAGCTGCAGCGACACGGTGTCTGCTTCTGCGGCCTGCACGCTGCTGGCAGTGGAGTTGCCCAGATCAAGGAGCGCTGCCGACAGTTGCGAGTTGTCATTGCGGTTCTCCGTCGACGTCAGCGTTGTTGGCCGCGTGACCAAAATCTCGAGCTTGTGGAACTGAGGGTTGTTCTTGATGATGTGGCGCTGCTCCGTGGAAAGCGCCAGACACGCTTCTGCGTCCTGGATGTAGCCTAGCTTTTTATAGGGGGAGCCCGATATCTGCCCGTCAGTGGCTACTTGCGGGGTCAGCGACAGCGAGAACTTCCCGAAGAAGGAGTTTCGGATCGACGGTTTTCCCGAAGTTCCGGGCGTGGTCGCCCCTGACTCCTGTGGCGGCTGTACGGACTTCCCTTGTTCCTTGAGTCTTTTGGCCACTAGCTGCTCGTATTTCGCCGTAAAAGTGTGGTAACTCAGCCCCGTGATGGTGGACTTCCGCTCGTGTGGTTTGTTCTGGTACTTGAGCAACTCCGTGCGGAATTTGGTGGTGTAGTAAAGACACTGTAAGATGGAATTGCAGTAGCATGTGTTTCCGAAGTTCTCCATGCCAAAGATCTTGAACGAGCCGTCTCCGTACTCGAGGGGGTGATTTTTTGGAATTGTCATGGTGAAAGAAAGCAAATAGCAATTTCAGAAAATCTTGAATGTATTTTTTTTTTGTATCCCGCTTTCCTTTCAGTGGTACTATGCGGTTACTTATCGGATTCTCACTGCCCCAGCTTTTACGGTTATGTGCACGTCTCTCCCCATACACTAAGAAATCGCTATTACTATGCCCAACACCCAATCACCGCCATAAGCAAGGTTCCAGAAGCCAACATTACGTAAGCAACCCAGACCCTCGTGCGTGATGAATTCTGCAAGTCTGGCTCAATTAGGTAGTCCTGCGCCATCAACTCCACCAAGCAGTTGTAGATCAACAACCCGGAGCAAAACGCATCGAATACACCCACCACAATCAATGAGCCGGTCAGATTGTTGGAGTATAGGTTCCGGACTCCAAGCCCGACGGCGATCCCGATTGGGGTGGTGAAACTATAAATAAGTGAGAAAATCCACGGGACAAGTCTCATATTTTGCGGCCAGTCTGTGGTTGCAAATCTCAGGGCGAGCCCCAAACCTTCGAAGAACTGGTGGAAGGAAATGGCAATAAAGAGCGTGGTGAACTCGTCGCCAGCAATTGCTAGCGATAAGCCCACGAACACCGAGTGGAACACGATGCCAAACTCAAGCAAAAACAAGCTGGTGAGTTTCTTGAACGCGGGCTCGTCCAAACTGTGTTTGCTGCACGAAAAGTTTTGGAGCTCCACCAAGTCTGAATCTAGTTTCTCGTCCTGGTTGCGTTTCTGGTCTTGGCTGTTCTTCTGGTCCTGGATCTCTCCGCCTTTTACGTCCTCGCGCTCATATTCGTCGTCACGGAAATCTCTAAATCTTCTGGTGCGACACACATACTGGTTCACGGCCAACTCGATGGAAAACATCGTGAAAGTTCCCATGAGCGCGATTCCAGACGCCCACGAGTACTCCTCCCAGATTCCAGTGAGACAGCTGTTGCTGAGCGAGTCCTGAGCTTCTCCTAGTAAATGGATGAAAGCAGTGGCCAAGATCACGCCTGTGCCGAAGTGTTTCACCAAAAACAACGTGTTTGTCGGCAATCTGAGCCATTTCCACTTGTTTGCAAGCAACGGGAAGAAGGCGCCAAAACTGGACACCGCAAGCAACACGAAAATCGAGGCTATTCTTGCGTCCATGGCCAGGCCGTCGAATCCGGTGGCCAGGTCGCACGTATCACGTTTGTGCATGGCTATAAATAGAAAATTTGGGTGGCAGATCGAGGGGGAAACGCAAGGGTTTATATATTTTTTTTATTGCATTCCATGTGTCTTATATACATAGGGCTACGTTATGCCAAGAGTCATGTATCACCAGGGCGAGATGGAGACCCGGCGATGTAATACACCGGACAGAACGTTGGCGGAATATTTATTGAGGGTTATTTTTGTTCGGTAGAGCATTGTTGTTTCGATTTTTCCGAATGGATTTCCAGCGGGAAACTCAGAACAATTGCTTGTTCTTTTTTGAAGTTATTCATTGATCTTAAATTTTCTCACTGGCTGCGTACCAGTATCATTGCATACTGCAGATAAGACAGCGGCAGATCCTGCAAACGGCTTTCTAGAATCAGGGAACAAGAGTTTGAAAGAGAGAACAATCAGGAAGAGGAAGAGTCACAACTATTTCGAATTTTTATAAATTTCTTTTTTTCTTCGTGAAATCGCCCATAAGTATCTTTTCTACTTCAAAATTGCACACATTTTTCTCCGTCCGTTTCAGGAGCAAGACTTTCGTGGTTATTACCTGGAAATGATATACTGAGTGTCTCGCTTTCTGGCCAATCGATGGTAATTTGGAATCGACTCAATTTGGAAGCGAGACTCAAATTTTGGATCTCAAAAATGAATGAGTAAAGCCATATATGAACGAAGTTGTTTGTTCTTATCCTCTTTTTTTCCATTTTCATTTCTTTAGTTTTCCTACGTTTTGTGTTCTTTGCTTCACACATGCCTCATAAGTACTTTCACTCAGTGGAGAAATCACGTAGTATCACATCTCGACGAAGGAATCTCACTTTTGGTTACGCCTGCTTTAATCTGGCGAAATTATGAATGTTCGAATGCTTACATATGGGTGTTTCCTGCACTGTTAGTTGGACAAATCTACCGACTGTCAGCCGTTGTCTGCAGTCACGCAACTTTGGTTGCAAAAACTTCACAAAATAAACCAGGATGATTGGCCATGAGATTCCAGCCCATCAGGTCATCAGTATGTTAAGAATTATTTTGAGAAGTTTTCAGCGAGTTGGATGGCACCCACCCACGCCCCGGCGAAAGTCGGGAACTATCATTGTAGATTCTCACGCTTGATGCAAGTGCCACCCAATAATGCGCATGAGCATGTATGTTACACATTTGATGGAAGTTCACACGAAAGTATGACCCACCTCGGGTATGCATGTGCCCCGCTCCCGAAATGCAATTGAAATCCGACCCGGGTGCGTATGCATCTCATCTCGGGTATGTAGATTATGACCCTCGGAAGTACACTTGCCCCACCTCGGTAATGTACATCATTTACGCAAGAGAAAGTTCACTTGCATGATGCACAGCGACCTCAGGAAGGATGGAAGGTTCGGGAATGATACAAAGTATGTAGTGTCTACCCGAGATGTCTCGGGAGCGTCTCTTGTCGGTTATTCACGGCTAATGTCCTGGTGCATGCGCTAATGCACTAGCACGTATATCAGCAAGGGAAGAAGAGGCAAGCTCGAGGAAGATCGCACAAAAAACCCCCACCTTCGGTTATTCGCAGCAAAACAAAATCTTGCAGTATCTACTTCATGATTCTCCTGCCGGCATGAATCGTCACAAAAAAGAAGACGTCCTTGCATGCTTGTGACTGGAATGTTGGATCAATTCCATTGTATTGTTCATCCAGAACAATTGCCTTTAGATTTCCAAACCTTTCAATGGGCTTTAGTGACATTGCCCAAAGCACAAAAATAAGGTACTCAGCAGCTCTTTCAGCCATGCTTTGATTGCAAATCAAAAAAGAATGCGCAAGCCCGGAATCGAACCGGGGGCCCAACGATGGCAACGTTGGATTTTACCACTAAACCACTTGCGCGTTTCTTACTTTTTTTATTTTAAAGATCTTGTGACCAAGTTGTTTAAGGTAAAAATAGCAGAATTTCGAGTTTCTTGAGCACTCATAAAAAACCTGGAGAGACTTATCTCCATGCTGCATTTTTCAAAATTTTTTTTATCCAAAATTGATTGTTTTAAGTGATACCTCCTGAAACTGAAGCACCTCGCATCTGAGGTATGCAGGATAAACGTTTACTGATTATAAGATCTGATTGACCGATATCCAGACTTCTTCTTTGGAACAATGAATATTCTCCTTCAACTCTGCTAGACCCCCAAATAGGAATCTTTCCAATCGTGGCGTGAAGGAAGTGTTTCTATGATTCACTTAGAACACATCAGGCTACAAATGTCCAATTTAATGGGAGATGGTGGGAAAATGAAAAGGCAGCGCTTCTCAAAACACCACATACCAACCAAGTAAACATCAGCTCAATACATTCAACCAGGCGGGGAATCAACTATCTTTTGAGTGAGTCTTAAGTACGGGTGTACGGGTTTTCTACTCCTGATGTATGGATGTTCTCTCCGTGGTGTATGGGTCTTTCTAAGTATTATATAATCAGAAAACCGTAATTATGCATCGAACATTCCATTTCATAAAAAAGATTTTTCTTTTTCTCTAACTTCTACAGATTACTGTCATCAGTACGTCAATCAAAATTTGCACAGTCTAAAGCCGACGTTGGTGGAGCGTGCCCAGATCCACGCAAAAACGGCTGCAAATGCAATGCTGCCTTCAAAAATGATCCAATGATTGTAGTCATCCACAGTTCCGTTGTCAATGGTCAACGAGGCCAAGTAGATCCCAAAAATGATCATAAATGCAAGACAGAAGTACAATGTGCCGTAGTATTTCCCGAAGCTTGTGGCTGAACAAATCTGGCCCAAACAAGGAGCTATCAAGCTGAGCACGGCCGAGCTGGAACAACCGTAAGCAACACAGAATGCATAGAGAGTCAGCAAGTTGCCTTTTGCGGGCAACAACATGGAGAAAATGAAGACGGCGCTGAACACCGAGGTGAACAACATGATGTTGAACCGGCCGTACTTATCTGCCAAGATTCCCGTGATGAACCTGGCTGGAATCCCGCTCAAATTCACAATGGTGATGAGCAAGTAGGACTTCAGCTCCGAGACACTGTTCGCCAATGCATAGGAGGCCAAGTACGTCAACACATTCATGGCCACCATCTCGGAGAGAAACACCGCCAAAATGAGCGAAATGAACCGGATGTCTTTGAACAAATGGAAGTCGATGAACGATGTGAGCCACTCCCACAGCCACCATTTGTGTTTCCGCTCGTCGTTGGTGGTCTCGGTCGCAAGCTCGGTCTCGTCAATGACGTTTCTGCCCGGCCCGTCCTTAATTAGCAAAATCGAAAGCAGCATGCACCCAACACAGATGAACGCCAAGATGCGCATGGCCCATTTGAACCCTATGCTTGTGTAGAGGTCCTGCAACATCACCGCAAACACCGAGGCGCCCACAAGCCCGCCGATGGTCGCTGCAGAGCACGCAAATCCTCTTTTTTTCAAGAACCAATGGGAAAGTACACCGATGAGCGGAGCCATGGCCAACGAGGCCCCGACTGCCGTGAGAATCGAAAAAGATAGGATGAACTGAAGCAAAGTGTGCAGCTGTGCGCTTGCAAAGAGCCCTCCGCCCATGCAAACTGTGCCTGCTATCAAGAGTTTTCTGGATCCGTATCTGTCGAACAAACTGCCGGAGAAAACACCGCAGAAAAACATGAGGCCCAAGTGTAAAGAGAAAACCCACGAAACAGTGCTCTGCTTGTCGTTGCTGAGCTGGTGAGTCGACACATACGCCTCGATCGCACCCAACGAGTTTGGGATGCCAAAGTCTGCGATGAGGCCGCAGAATGAGCCCAAAAGCACCAAATACGCCTTCATTCCACCATCAGGAAAGTTATCTGGGTTTGCCTCCAGCGCAAACATGTTGACATCCTCGGATTTAGGGAGCTCGACACTGGCAGCTGGCCGTCGGTATAAAATCTGAGATTGGTCACCAGAGTCATTGGCAGTGGGCTGCAGTGGAGTTGGGATCGGCACCAATTCAATTTCCTGAAGTTGTGTCAACATGTAGTTTTTGAGTTTGTTGACTTCTGGTTTTTGCTTGGTTCGCTTGTATGATCTAAGTTCGTATTTTAGAGGTTAGTCAGGATTGCGAGCCCTGTCGCGATAAGCGGTACATGCCCAATTGGGAATGAGATTGGGAGTTGATGAGAAGGGAAAAGGGAAAGGACAATGAGAAGATTGAAAAATGGGAAAGTTTGAGGAGATGAGAATTTAGTATCGTGAGTACGTATTGATGAAGATTTCGGTTGTTTTTTTTTGGCCCTTTACTTTTTTCTTCTTTTGTCTGGTGACATATCTGTATTTTTGTATAGGCCTTGTCCGATTCGCAGCAATGGTGGTGAATTTCGATATCCTAAGGAGAACTGTAAATTGGACTTTCGGTGATGGAAAAAATTTGGAAAAATTTTTAAGAATGATAAAAAATGGAAAACTTTAAAAGTGATAACGATAGTGAGAATTCTGTCATAGAAGATGAAGTTTAGATAGATGTGCCTTACTTTTACGGGGTTGCCTTTTGGCAGCCAGGAGAATCTGAGAGTTCTATTCGTGACTCATTGTCAATTATCAAATACCATCCTTTTCTGAAACATTCCGAAATCAATCCTAACCTGCGATCTCTTCCTCGGCGATCTTCCCGAAAACCAGTCTCTATCCCTATTCTCCACTGATGACTTTTCTCACACCCAAATACTCAGCATAGTTCAGCCCGGATTTCAAACCCTCATACCGCGTCAATTGCACGGCCCCATTTTTAATTCCATTTCCATAAAATTCCAAAGTCTTCAGTTCAGAAACGCCTCTGTAGCCTGCTTTGCTGAGCAAATTCCACAATGTCTCAATGTGATCCCACTCTTGCTCCTCAGCAACCAGAGGCAAGAATGTTCCAGAGTAGTGGCGACCACCAGTACTGATTTTCACTTTTAACCCGTGTTTGCCAATCTCCCAGTCCTCAGGATCACTGATAGGCTCAAACTTGTCTAATAATGTCACACTCACAGATAACAAGGGCAACTCCAGGGCTGAAATTTGCGGAAATCTCGAGTCTTGGAATGCGCTAACCAAGGAATATTCGGCAACACCGGATTCGGTGGGCAAGCTCAGGAAAGTGCCGATGCATCCTCTGAGATTGTGGTTTTTGTTCCAGGTGATGAAAAGTGGAGCTGACTGCGGGTAATCCTTTTCGCTTTTCAAAAATTTGTGCAAATCAGAAATGCTGAGTTTGGCTGCTTGCGGATTGAGCTCTCTGTATAAGCTCTCAAATGCGTATAGGGCTAGTGCCTTTGACATGATAAGGAGGTTATGTGGAGAGAACTGAAAGTGGCGCGAAATGTGGAGGCACAGGCTGCGAAAGGAAACGGACGGGGAGGCCCCACCGGAAATAAACCAAGAAAACAAAAAAATAAACGAAAATTCAGAGTGGGAAAGCAGGTCTATTTATACTCCATTTCTAGCGCTGAAATGTGAATTCTATTTATAGGCTCTATCACTATCTATATTTGACACGGACACTGACGACCGGAACACACGTCCAAAACCTCGAGATCCCATAATCCGGCCTCCTCTATCACCCGCCTTATATTGCCGCTCGAACCAACACACAATCTTTTCAAACCAGAAGGAAAAACCCTCTTGACGTCGCAGAAATTCAAATCGAGGTAGTTCCCACTCAAGTCTATGGAAGTCACCAGTGGAGGGAACGAGCTCATCTTTTCGATCAAGTTGAGCGACAAATTGACTGCCTTCAAACTTGAAAAAAACGACGACTGGAAAATTCCTCCGTACTCGCTCAAGATATTTCCCGAGAGATCCAAATGTTGCAATTTGTAGGGTCCTGCCAGATCTCTGTAATCGTGCAACTCGAGCTTCCTGAGGTTATTGTTGGAAAGGTTGAGAACCTTCAAGTTTGTCAAATTCCGATGCTGGAAGTTGGAGTTGCTCAAGTGATGCAACTGGTTATTGGACAAATTGAGCAACTGTAATGTTTCGGGGAACTTTAAGTTGCGCAAGCTCCACTCGGTCAAATTGTTAAACGACAAATCCAACGTTCGAAGGTTTTCGCAGTAAAAACACCCATCAGTGTCCACCAAATGCTTGAGCAAGTTTGACGACGAAAACAAGTGAAGTTGCAAATTCTCAATGCAGATCTCGTTTGTGCTTGCCAAAAGCAGGTTCAAGTCCATTTCGACGGCGTTTTCTCGCGTTGTCCTTCCCGTTCCGGGCAGGTACTTTATGGTAAACCAGTTAACATTGTACTGCGGAGAACACAACGGCTCGAAGGCGAAACGGAGCAAGGAGTTGTCCAAGGTGACGTTCTCCGTCAATATCAAGCGGATGTTAAAGTTCGTGGTGAACTTCACCAAATACAGAAGGTATTCTCGGAATAAGGACCGCATGTACTCGACCAGAACTGGGTAGTTGGTGAAATCATAGACTGCGAAGGTGATATCTGCCGGCTGGACAAAAATTCGATTTCCAATAAGATACTTCAAATCTGCCAACGTGAAATTTCCCAAATTCTTATCGTTGCTCATCACCAACTTCCGTCTGTGGTATTTGGCAGCAAGTGCCTGGTGTCTCACGATAAGATAAGGATTTGGTGGCTGCGAGAGATCATGCAACTGGAAAAGGAAATGTAAGTCATTTTCGGTGATAAACTGTAGTGTGAGCTGGCGGAGCTCGGGCGGGAGTCTGAAAAAAATGTAGTCCATGTTTTTTGCTTTTGGTTTTCACGTCTGACAAGTTTGCTAGATAACCACTATGCGGCTGATAACCACCAGTACCAAATCGGGATAAATGGGAATTAGAGGGAACCGGAACACGCGACCAGGAGACGGGAAAACGGAACTGAAATGGAAAAAAAAAAACAGCTGTAAGCTCTCGGTTGAATGTGGCCTATACTACTTCACTGCTTTTTTGGGTGAGTCGCTGCTTATATATGTGACTCAGATGTCTTGCTGCCGTTATTTCTTTTTGCACCTCTGGCTCATGTGACAGCGCGATGCAGACGGGCAAAGAAAATGGAGAAAAAGGCAAAAAGGCAAAAAAAAAGAGCTAGATTCACCAATTTTCAGCCACGACATTCTATAGTCCACTTGAATGTCGCCCATGCCCAAACTTTATGTGTTTCTCTCTCTCTCTCCGTCTGTTGGTACTTTCCTGCACGTGACCCGGGCGCTATCTACATCTCACTTAACCAGCATACCACGACTTCTTCCATTTCAATCAGCAAAAAAGACACAAACAACAAAAAATGGGCTTGTGTCTATCGTGTTTGGGCGCCGGAGACGACGATCAGGACATCAACGAGCGCACCACATTGCTCGGAAACAACAATTTACCGTCTGATGAAGAATTGCAGGAAGAACTTTTGAAACAGCAGCAGCGGCAGAACGAGCTCTCGAATATCGTCAGCGACTTGAACGAGCGCTTGATCGACGTCTCGACTTTCTTGTCGGCCAATTCCACGGCAAACGGCGCCATAAATCCCAACAGTTACCCGGCCTCGCTGAATCTGCTTGCGAGCCCCAGAATCCACGATGCCGACGACACAGACGCCCAGGCATCAAGTGTTGGTCCAGCGGGTCTGGAGGAGGAGAGGCAGTACCCGCATTTGGCGGGCGTGGACGAGAAATTGGCGATTTTGAAAGCGGTGGAGTCGCTTAGTCCGGAAGAAAAGCACATCGAGCTCCACGAGCCCAGCGGACCGCTTTATGTGGTATTCTAGGCACATTCCAGTGACGACAGGCAAGCTTGGAAACTGCGGAGGTGAAACTTTTGCGTTGGGCCGAGTCAATTGACAATGATAGAAAAGACAGCGACAGATTAAGATAATGAGATGAACCTGGAAGCCAAGCAAAGCAAAGACATAATAATTGTCCCGTCTCAAAAACTTCCACACTCCTTCTGCCACTTTCTCTCTCTTTCTCTCTTGTTTTTTTAATTTTTTTTTTCTTCCCAACTTTTGTACTTCTCCACCTGTGCCCCTATCGGCTGTCCTGCACGCACTCCGAGTCGGATTAAGTCAATCTCTCCCCATCGGATCATTTGACACATCAATGCAATTTCTAGATTTGGCGTGGGCGTACTGGCTACGCTTCGACAGCCACTTTGTCTCGGCCATGTCCACCCACTGGTTCACCCAGGACTTGATCCAGAACCCAATTTCCCGCTTGATCTCCGAGTCATTTTTCATCCTATTCGTCGTTCTTTTGAGTTACGAGACCGTCTACTGGTTGGGCATCTTGCTTGGATTGTGGGAGTACCATGCCAAGGACATCTTCACCGAGGTTCCAGTTCATTGTGCACACGTTTACGTCCGTGTGAATTTCGCCAAGCGCTCAGACATCGACAGCGTGAGACAGTACTACCAGTTGAAGCACAACTCCGCATACAACATCCTCAACTGGAAGCACCTCAATGACTTGGGCCAGCAAACATTTGGGCTTGGCAAGTTTGTGAAGTACCACTTTGAGTTTTCGCCTGAGGATTTCGAGGGAAACCCGGAACCTGAGTTTGGGTCCACCATTGAGCATTTGAGAAAACGCATCTTGGACACAGTGCACGAATCCACCATCTATTCCGACTTCAAAAGCGGCAAAAGTTTCACGCCCGAGTCAGTTTTCCTCACAAACAACGAAAGCACCGAGGTGGGGAAGGACCACGATAAGACTTACTTGAGTAAGATAGACATAGAGACCGGGAACGTCATCGACGCCATTGTTCTCTATTGAGACAAACAAAAAATGCAAAAGTCGGGAAAATTCCAGAACAGAATGCAGTCTATTCACAACGCAAACTTCCCCTGTCCGTACCGCTTCCCGCTGATGAGTTTCTTTTCGTAGAGTCTGTGCTCCGTAGTGATCCACAAAAGGGCGATTTTCTCGAGCTGCAGCTCCAAGTCCGCGGGCTCAATCACCTCGTCCACGGCCAGAACTTCGGTAGCTTTTCCCTTTTGGTCCGCCAAAGCCACCAAATCCTCTAGTTGCACCGCCAGCGCCAGTTTGGAGTCAGAATCTGCCATTTCCACATCCTCGAAGTCCAACGCGGGCACAGGCGGCAATTTCCGAAGCATCGACGGCAGAAACTCCGTATATTGGATTCCCTTGTACTGCTGGACATCCAGGGACTTCTTCAAGTCTAGAATGGCCTTGTTCACGACCCGGTAGCACTCGGTTCGGAGTGAGAGGTCAAACAACTGCCGGAGCTCCTCTGGCAAGTCGTGCATCTTGTCAATTGGCTGCGTGGGGTCGAAGTTGAAGCACAAGAGACTCATGGTCATTTCTAGTTCCTTGAGGAGCTCGTGCGAGTGCGTGACTTTGCTGATGAGGTTTTCACGCACAAACAGGAGAATTTCGTTCAAAAATTGCTTCTCGGCGTCGGGGTTTTCGGTGTTGCTGGCGCTCAAGTCATACTTGTGATTTCGGATCATCTCGATCAAGTTGAGCCGGAGCAACTTGAACAAAAGCAAGTTGTTGCTGTCGAGAACTGTGGGGAAATGCGTGTTGATCAAAAGTATGGCCTGTGTGATATCTCCCTTCAAGATAAGGTACTTGATGACTTTCCGCTTCTCAATTGACGAGAACCCAGCAACGAGGTCCCGATTTCCCGCGCTGTGTGCCCCTTTCTCCGGCTCTTTCGCCTTGCTTTCCGCGTACCGCTTGATCGCCTCAAGAAAGTCAACTGGGTCCATGCTGGTGTTAGCTACAAGCTGCAAAGCTGTTTTGTTTTGTTTCTGCTGGTCAGATTTGTCGCCTGTGGCGATTCCGGCCTCGCGTGAGAACTGCAAGGCGGCGTTCTGGAACCCCTCCTGAATGAAGTACTTGAGCACCAACTTGTCGATTTTCTGCTTGGGGATTGCGTCGTTTATATAGTACGAGTTGAGCGGAGAAACGTGTGACGTGTCATTTAGAGTGTGCGGTGCTTTGAGTGTCATTTTATTTTTGTTTCTTGGTGTATTTTTAGGATCTGGTTATCGCTGTGCCTGAATCTCAGATTATGTGGGTTCGTTATAAGTGGGGTGCAGGTTATCACCAAGACCCCATAAGAGTTGCAAAAAACGAGAGGCGAATATCAAAAAATTACAGCGAGTAAAAATCTGTTTCTATGTTTTCTTATTTCAACTTTTCTCGGTCTTTCAACTTTTTTCGATCTTGCAACTTCTTTCAGTCTTGCAACTTATCTTTCTCCCTTGTCCTTCTTCTACTCCAAGGATTTTGGCATCTCCATCATGAGCAACACCAACGACGACCAGCCTAGGAAATTCTTTGCGCCTCTCGCGTGGCCCGTGACGTCATCGTAGTTCTCCCACACATACCCTGTTCTGCTCCATTCCTTCTTCACATTGAAGATGATGTTTTTACGGAGCTGCGAGTATGTCGTGTTGATCTTCTCCTTCAACTCGGGGGTGGAAAACTCTTTGGAGGCATCAGAGTAGAACTTCAAGTTCTCAAGCACCAAGTAGTTGATGTTCATCCAGATTGGCGAGCGCCAATAGTTCTCGCCGGTTCTGTAGAACTCGCTTGACTTGGAAATGGACCGGATTCCGAAATCTGTCCAGAGCTCCTGTGGGTCGCTGAGAAGGTCCACGATGCTCTCTATTTTCGCCACATCGTGCGCAGGAATGAACTTGGTCAAGAATGGAAAGAGCGAAACGTAGCCCTTGTAGCACGCCATCACCGTCTCGTCGTCATCATCCACGGAGACGTCGCAGTAGCATTTGTCTTCCTCGGA
This sequence comes from Sungouiella ecuadorensis, assembly GCA_030579155.1. Classification (NCBI taxonomy): domain Eukaryota; kingdom Fungi; phylum Ascomycota; class Pichiomycetes; order Serinales; family Metschnikowiaceae; genus Sungouiella; species Sungouiella ecuadorensis. The sequence continues at coordinate 93,428 of JAKUAF010000010.1, read as the reverse complement.
CCAGTGGAACTTCTCGATATTTTCTGTGATGTCCTGCTCGATCTTCGAGTAGTGCGCCACGTCCTCTGAGATTTCGAGCAACTCGGCGATTTTCTTGATCGACCGCGTCATTACGCCTATCCAGCACAACAAGTCCACGTTGAGCTCCGCAGCATCTATGGGCAACACACGCGGGTAGTCGTCGAGACCCAGTGCAAGACAGTGTGTGGTGGTGCGTCCTCTCCACCGGAACAACTCGTGATTGTTTCCTCTGTCGAACTCCTCGACCATTCCTCTCTGGGACTGGCGGAAACTCTCGAAATGCAACTTCAATTTGGGGTAGATCTCACGGGTGTAGTTGGCCAAAAGGTCTGGGTTTCCCACCACAATGTGGCCCAACTGGTCTCGGGAAATGTCTCCAGGCACAAAATCCACATCGACAGGCTTATTGAGCGCATTTTCGAGCGCATTTTCTTGTGCTTTCTCAAGCAAATACGTGAAAGCAAGCATGATCGTGGGCGGGTTCACTATGGCCGAGCTCTGGTCCACAAACTCTGCGGGGACTCTCAGCCTGGCCTCGAGCCCCAAGATCTGCTCACGTGCAATCCACCCGCCGTCATCGATCATGTTGAACCACGACTGGATGATCTCCAAGGCCAAGTCTGTGTCGTACTCAAGGAGCGGGAGCAAATGGAACCCCTCGTCCCAGTAGAAGCCTCTGGGGAAAAATGGTCTGGAGGGAACTAGCGTGAATAACTCAAAGGGCCCCTCGAACTCCCCTTTGAACTTGGGCAAGTGCACCTCACCGTTCACATCCACGGCCAACTCCTCGTCGTCCGCCAACAGCGTGCGGTCCACCTTGTGGTCGCCGTAGAAATACGAGAGGCCGCCCAAAAGGCCCGAGAGGAGCTCCTTCCCGAACTTCTTCTCGGACTTCGTGGCGCCCCTGAGCGGAAAATGCTTGGCGAAATTCAACTCGAACTTGCCGTGGGTCGCCTCGATCAACTGGTTTATGTTTTCGAACGTCACGTGCTCGGTGGGTGGGGACTTCTGGTCAATGTAGACAACGTCAAACTCAAACGCGCCCTCGTACATCTTCTGCACAATGTGGAAGTTTCCCTCGTACCCGCTGAGGTCGCGAATGAGAAATCCCAGCGCCGGGTCCATGTCTCTGATCCCCTCGCCGAGTTTCTCGCTGAAATCATGAATACTCTCCTGGAGAAGCGTGACAAAGATCTCCTCGCCGCGCCAGACGTTCCCGTCGGGGACCCGGAGACTCATGTGGTGCGTGTAGCGCGGGTTGAGTTCTGGAACTGGCAACTTGGCCACTTTCGGGTGTCTGTTTTTCACATTTGGCCCTCCGTCGTTGATTTTGAGGTCAAATGTGCCCAAATCCTGCGAGAACCCCAGCAACTCAACTGTGCCTTTGTATCCACGCTTACTGAGTGCATTGTCCAACTTGATGAACCCATTTGGCACCGTTTCTCCGGAGTTCTCGTCGATCATCAGACCCTCGAGCCCACTATACCACACCACACTTGTTTTCACCGACTCAAAGCCCTTGTGCGGCACGACTTTCACCTTCACGCCCCAGTTGCGGCCATTTTCAGACTTGACAAAGTGAATCGTGATGTCCACGTGGCAGTCGTTGTCGGAAATAAACTGCATTCCGCCCATACGAGGGTCGAACTCCACCCAGTTGGCCTTCCCGACATTGTGGCCCTGCTCGTACTTGTGTTTGAGCGTGGAAAAGCCCATCTGCGTGTCTGCATTGAACCACAAAAGCCCCAGCATTAAGGAGAACGGGAGTCTGGGTCTGATCCCGAGGTAATTGCCGGATCTGTAAGGGCCCCAGAAAAGCGAGTCAGACGACAATTGGTTGTACATGCTCTGGGTGGAATTGTCTGGAGTTTCGGGAATGGTCAAGTCGAACTGCTGCTCGAAGGCAAGACATGTTCGTAGAAGCGCCACGAGGAAGAAAAAGAGGAACTTCATGGTGGTGGGTGAATTGGAAATTGCTTGGTGGAGCTTAAGGCTGTGGAGAAGTCACGTGACCCAAGGAAGTGGAACTGGCGGAGGGTGGGAAACGCAACGTGGCAGGATTGGAAAAATGAAAGAAGCTCAAAAGTACTGTTAGAATGTATATGGTGTGTGTTTGGTGGATTTTTTTTGTTTACTTTTGCAGTATAGGGTTGGTGTGTTTTGGCTGGTTGGTGAGATTCGCAGCCATGTCAAAACCAAAGGATGTCAAAACTGTCAGAATTAACACATCGAAAATTTCACTGGGAGTTTTTTGTTGCGGGTCCCTGCTAGTACCACTAATTATACGGCTGTCATTAATTGTCTTTTTGATCCAGCGATTGATGAATGGAAAGTTGGCTGATTTGAGAGTCTTGAATGTTGAGATTGATTATAATTGACTGTTCTTCCCTACTTTGGGAGACTTCTTCAAGCACCGGATATATTCTCTGAACAAATGACAAGCCCACTTGAATGAATCTACTACAAAACTTTTGAGTTGGCTGACTTGCTAAAGAGTCTACCATATTCACAGTCAGATTGACTATTCTTCAGTTTTGAGTTTCCCATCAATCGCGCAAATTTTCAGAAAGTTCAGAAAGTTACTCTCGGGAGTCACTCTAGCTCATTCCATTCTTACTCATCTCAAATCTTCCTCAAATCCCTCAGATTATGTTGGAAATCCATGTTTCAGCAGTTTGCCTGGTATGCGAAACCTGCATGTGCAGCACAACATGCGCCATGGCTGCGAAATATACGGCGCACTCGAAGCACGGAACATCAGCGAGAGTTGCTATATTTAAAGCCGTTTTTAGAATCCCCAAATCTCGCTCTTTCCAGAATGCCATTTATTTATGACTCCAATATCTGTCCTGTGTGTGTAGTAAACCCATGTTGCAACTCCCCATAGTTAAGGCGCGGTGCGCACATATACCCTCTTTTCTACAATCTACTACACCCAGTTTTCGTTTTCCACCACCTTTCATCGGCAGATATTAATTGGGAGTGTACTAGCAAGACCATCTGGTTACAAGTCACTTTCAACTTCTTTCCAAGAATTTTAAGTGATTTTACCAAAATGGCCCCTTGTTCTGTTACGCCTGTGCTGGCAGCTGCCTTCGGGGCCCTGACCCAAACGACAACTATCGGCACTCCAGAGCCTGCCAAAAACGTTCGAGGTGCTCAATTCACCGATCCATCCACCGCGCCACCAGTTGCCGCGTTGCCAAAACTTGAGACCGCCAATCCAGTTGCAGCCACCTAGAAAGTCTTTGAGCAGGCAACAAATAAATGTGAAAATCGGCTCAAACCTTCGAAAGCAACCGAAACGTCATCGATAATTTAAATATAGCGAAGTCCTGTTTGTCTTTGAGTTTTCTCTCTTTACCTCATTTCCCTGCTCATATAATCCGCCACACTCTCACCCCGCCGGAAGCTCGAGCAAATTTGAAAGGCAAAGAAAGCATAAGAAAAAATTGAAAAAGCTTTCTTCTTTTCAAAGCTCATATAAGCACTGGCCAACATCAAAATTCATCTCCATTATTTCTTTTCTTTCCCTTTCAACTCCTGCTTCCTCTCTGATTTCCCCAGATCTTGCGCAATCTAGCCAATCCGGTATACTCCATTACCAGTCACAAGAGGCAAATACCAACTGCAAACCAGCCCACAAAACTTGAGCAAACTCCAAATTTTGAGTTTCCATATTCACCCCAGTTGATGCTTCTGAGGTTTCTCAACACAACCAAGTCCAAATTACCCGCCAATTGCTCACTTTTCTCAAGAAAAATGCACGTTTCGCCAATTCCTCTGAGCTGGGGCGAATCCAACAACTACGCGTACCTTTTGGTGGACGAAGCCACGAAAAACGCATGGCTCATTGACGCCGCGTTCCCTACAGATGTCCACAAGTTCTTGGACCTGAAAAAAAATACTTTTGAGTTGAAAGCTATAGTGAATACGCACCACCACTGGGACCACGCCGGCGGCAACCCAGACTTCCACAGAAAGTACCCGGACTTGCCCATAATCGCCGGCAAGGACTCCGAATTGGTCACGTACACGCCCTCGCACCAGGAGGTGATCGATTTGGGGGACAATTTGTCGATTACGGCGCTCCACACCCCGTGCCACACCCAGGACCACATCTGCTACTATGTGAAGGACCTGGCGACCGGGGAAAAGGCGGTTTTCACGGGCGACACGTTATTCATCAGCGGCTGCGGTCGTTTTTTCGAGGGAACGGCCCAGGAGATGGATACTGCGCTCAACAAGGTGTTAGCAAAGTTGCCCAAGGAAACGGTGGTCTACTCGGGCCACGAGTACACCAAACTGAACTTGAAGTTCAGCAAGACCGTGCTTCAGAACGAGGCGATTTCGCAGCTTGAAAGTTTGGTTGAAACAACGGAGTTCACCGCGGGAAAATCGACAATTGGCGACGAGCTCAAATTCAACCCGTTTATGAGGACACAGGACCCGCAGGTGCAGAAAGCGACGGGGGAAACCGACAGCGTGGCGGTGATGGCCAAGCTCAGAGAAATGAAGAACAACTCATGAGGCTCTCGAATCGTTTTGAGCGTCAATACTCGACAGTTTTTGACATCGTTCCAGTTAGACAATACATACGCCCGTCACGAGCGCACAAACGCCGGGAGGTGTTGCTCGTCGTACACCAACTCAGGCTGCCAGAGCTCGATGAATTCCAAGTCGAACTCCAGCTTGCCCATGGCAAACTTCTCGTACTCTTCGAAAATTCCACTCATGCACCACCCCTGGAGGATCTTCCGCATGAGCCCGACCAAAACGCCTATCCGGTGTTTTCCCTTGTTGGAGTGTATGAGCATTGGGAAATTCTGCTTGTCCAACATCAATTGTAGTGCTTTCACGAGCGCTTCCTGAGTTTCCGCATGCGAATTCAGAATGAACGGTTCTTGCGACGAGTGCATGACCAAATGGTGGAATTTTATGTCGGTCGTCTGGATCCAGCTCTGGTAATTCTCGAATATCTCAGCGGTGCCCTGTTTGTCTTTTTTCGGCTTCTTTTTCTTCTCGTCCTTGTCCTTTTCCATTTTGATCTTTTTGGGTGCTTCTTGCCCCAAATCACCCAAATATATAATAGTTTTGAGCTTGAGTTGTTCCAAAAATGGATAATTTATCGGCATAGGAAACCCACTGCGGTAAATCCCGTCTTCGACTAGAGAGAAATTGAGCGGAGGCACGTAATTTGGCCTGGCCACTGTGACTGGCTTTAAACTGCGAGTTTCTGACGGATTTTCGCTGTTCGAGCTGGAACTCTGACCAGAATGCGAAGCCAAATGCGGCGGTGTCGAAGAATCTCGAGAGTTCTCACTCATTGTGAGGTTGTAGTGGCGGTGTCTGGATTTGAATGTAGTCAGATCAGTATGTACCAGAGGATCTTAGCGACCACATGCAGGATACAAGAAAGGTCCAAACAAAAGGGGAATCAGAAGAAAGTTTGAAGGTGATTGAAGAAGTTTAGTAAATTTGAGGATCTGCCAATCAAGACAGACAACTGATTACACGAGCTTCTTTTTTTTCTCTGTAATGAACCCCAATTCCAATGCCCTCAGATTTGGCACTACAGATTCGCACCCAATGGAAATTGATTATGCTACCTATTATGAAGAGGCGACCGTGACCCAACAAACCAGGCCAAATTTCTTAGCCAGTGCTTCCGATTTCCCCCATGTTTGCCCTTTTCCAACACAATTCACCCCGTTTCCCATCCCTCCGTTCCTTTTCATCCTCTTCTCCCATTCTCCTCTTCTTTATTTCTCTTCCCTCTTGCGCTACAACAATGGCTGGAATTTGGGCAACATGGGCCTGGCAAAACCAGCAGACAGTGGGCGGCTGATCAGCGGCGACGGTTGGATTGGCGGCGGCAAAATGATTTTCGGCGAGTCATCACTGTATTTCGTCGAAGTGACGGCTGAAGTCAACTCGTAAATCGGGATGGCCTGGAATCTCTGCGGGAAGATCTCAAGCTCAATGTTGGACTCGGTCTCGAAAATCCGCTCCAAGTCAAAGTCAGAATTCACAACCTGCGATGTTTTCTGATTACGTAACGCGAAGATCTGGTTGTCGTTGAGTTTGAATGCCTGTTTTGCGTTTTCCATGAGCTCCACGAGCCGCGGCGGCGCTGATCCTTTCATCGGGTATGTGAACTCCAACAGCGACAGCAAAAACTTGAGAATGACCAGTTTTCGCGAGGAGTTCTCGCTCTTGACGTCCACGGCGGGCCGGACACCCTGCATATCCTGCGGCATGTGGCTGCTGAGCTCCAGGGCGACCGTTGCCAAGTTCAGAAGCGAGGTTTGGAAATCGGGCTGCAAATCCGCATCCGGGTTCTGCGGCGCCTCCATCTCGGACCGAAGAAATGGCACGGACAGCTTCAGCACCAAGGGGTACTCGAGCAAAATGCTGCGGAAAATGGCCTCGCCCACCGGGAACAACACGCGGTCGAATCCGAAATCCTTGATGCAGCAGCCAATGAGCGTCTGGAGTGTCAACGACGCGGTCTCGTCATCGAGCGATTGCGTGGCCGCGGAGTCGGGCTCCAACCCGCGGTAGAACAGCGCCAAGAACCCGGTCAGCGACACTTTCTCTTGCAAATACTCGACGGATGTCTGGTTGAGCGCAGAAAACAGTTTGTCGAAAACCATGGCGGTGATCGCAGCCAACGACAGCCGCCCGAGCACGCGGATGTAGTCTGAGTTCGCCAGCTTTGTCAGCTCGAAGCACAGCTTGGACCGCTTCATCAAGAGTAACAACAGCTGGCGGATCTGCAAAAGCTCTTTTTCACTATTGATCAGCTGCAAAGCGCTAGAACCACCGGAAATCGGCGGAAGCAATACTCCCAAATGCGGCGCACGGGTGTCCAAATTCACCGGCTGGATGATAAGGTCAATAGCCGCGCGCGAGTGGTCGCTGCTGGTGAACTGCTTCTGTCTGGAGTAGCTCAAGTCGTAGACCTCCTGTCCGTCGGTATTTAGCCGCGAAATCTCGGCCAAAAAGTGGCTGCGGTCGCTAGTGGGGCTCTCGCCAATACTTTCGTCCTTCATGTGCACGTCCGAGTTGCCGTTTTCGCTCGAAAGCCGTCTCTTCTTCATGTTTCTCCGGGTCTTCGTGGACCGTTTCCGATTTCGCCTGACACTCTGCACGGCGGCCCGCACCAACTTGTCAAAGTCCGGAAAATAGTCCAGGCTGTAGTCGAACTCCAAGCGCAAGATCTCAGCGACTTTCTTGATCTCGTCCTCCTGCTCACTGGCCTTCTTCAGACTGAGATCTAGAGTGTCTATGAGCTCCAATCTGCGGGCGGAGAATTTCTTCCAGAGACGCTCGTCGAGAAAATTTAGACGCTCCCGGATGCTGTGCGTGACCCCCAATTTCTTGTCGTCGGACATTTCTGCCTCGTACATGCTCTGGTGTGGCGGCGGCTGATGTTTGTGTTTTGAAAGATGATTCATGATCATTGTGACTCTCCTCTGAGACGCGCACCCGTGCCTCCTGACTCATGACTTAGAGTCATCCTGACTGACCACAAAGTTAAGGAATAGAAGTTGGAAATGGGACATACGATGGTTCTTTCCGTTTTCGTTTATAGCTCTTCGGCTCGAGCTTCATTGATTTTGAATTTCCTGAGTCATGCTGTGTGACTCCCGTTGGAGCCATTTCATTGGCAGGCACTTTTGGGTCGCGCACGCCCGGTTACCCGGGTAATCACGACAATACGTAGAACTGAGGATGGAGTTATACGAACGAAGAAGAAAAGTCAATTGAACACGACTGATGAGGAGTTGGCCAATTGTGCAGTCACGTGACTATCAAATGCGTTCCATATAAATTTCTTTTCCTCTTTGGTTATTTCCTCCTCCATTTCACTGGTGAGTCACGGCGCGATAGTCCCGATTAGGCAACTGAAAATTTTGCCGCGATGGAGAATCAGCACATAAAGTGGCCCATTCCCGTCCCTCACTGATTTTTTACTCTTTTCATCTACACACTGATACACATTTCACCACCACAAGAAAAAAAAATGTCGAAAGGAAAAGTTTGCTTGGCCTACTCCGGCGGTTTGGACACCTCCGTCATCCTCGCCTGGTTGCTCGAACAAGGATACGAGGTTGTTGCCTTCTTAGCCAATATTGGCCAGGAGGAAGATTTTGAGGCCGCCGAAAAGAAAGCTTTGGCCATTGGCGCCACCAAATTCGTTGTCGTTGACGTCAGAAAGCAGTTTGTGGAGGACGTCTGTTTCCCAGCGATCCAGACAAACGCCATCTACGAGAATGTCTACCTTTTGGGTACTTCGTTGGCCAGACCAGTGATTGCGCAGGCCCAGATCCAGGTGGCCGAGCAGGAAGGCTGTTTTGCTGTTTCGCACGGCTGTACTGGCAAAGGTAACGACCAGGTGCGTTTTGAGTTGTCGTTCTACGCATTGAAGCCAGACGTGGTTGTCATTGCTCCATGGAGAGACCCCGAGTTTTTCAACAGATTTGCGGGCAGAAAGGACTTGTTGGACTACGCGGCGTCGAAAAACATCCCCGTGGCGCAAACCAAGGCCAAGCCATGGTCCACCGACGAGAACTTGGCGCACATCTCCTTCGAGGCTGGTATCTTGGAGGACCCAAACACCACGCCTCCAAAGGACATGTGGAAGTTGACCGTGGACCCCGAGGACGCGCCAGAGACCCCCGAGGACTTCTCTGTTGTGTTTGAGAAGGGTTTGCCTGTGAAGTTGGTGCTTGACGGCGGCAAGAAGGTGATTTCCGACCCGGTCGAGTTGTTCACCGAGGCCAACGCGTTGGCCAGAAGAAACGGCGTGGGCAGAATCGACATTGTCGAGAACAGATTCATCGGTATCAAGTCACGTGGCTGCTACGAGACCCCCGGCTTGACCATCTTGAGATCGACCCACGTTGACTTGGAGGGTTTGACCTTGGACAGAGAAGTGAGAGCATTGAGAGACCAGTTTGTCACCGTGGCGTACTCGAAGTTGTTGTACAACGGAATGTACTTCACGCCTGAGTGTGAGTACGTGAGAGCCATGATTGCGCCCTCGCAGAAGACGGTCAACGGCACGGTGAGAGCCAGATGCTACAAGGGCTCTCTTTCCATTTTGGGAAGGTATTCCGACACCGAGAAGTTGTACGACGAGACCGAGTCCTCGATGGACGAGTTGACTGGATTCTCGCCCGAAGACACCTCTGGATTCATTGCTGTGCAGTCGATCAGAATCAAGAAGTTTGGCGAGGCCGTCAGAGAGAAGGGCCAGAAGTTGGAGTTGTAAGCACTACATATAATCAGATAAACGCTTGAAAAGAAGAGAGAGGAGAAGAAGTAGAATGATGAACATATAGAATCAAAAAGTCTTTCACAGAGTTGTTCTCAATATCCTGTATTGTCACATACAAAGCCCTTCCGTTCGCTGTTTCCAGTTGTGGCTAATATGATTGCTTCCACTTTTCTAGTTTCTCCAAATATGCGACCACGTTCTTCCCGATTAGTGCTGTGGGTATGCTTTTCTTAGCCACGGGTTTCAGTTTGCTGGTCTCGTAATGGTCTCTCAAATGTTGGATCAACAGATCTAAAACCGTTCTCCTCAAATTCTCCCCTTTTTCCTCTTCCTCTTCTTCTTCTTCCCTTTTTACTTCCCTTGATTCTTCCCCTTCTTCCCCCTTCAATTTCCCTCCTGTGTCGTGCAAAAACTCATCCTGGTGATTATAATAATACCACAGAGTCAACCACAAAACCTTATTGAACATCGGGAACCGATATTTCGACGGCACCTTCGTTTCCTTTTCAATACCATAAATCTTCAAGTGCATCGGCAAATCTCTCAAAGTTAAGTAATTTCCGCCAATGATAATTGCGTCTTCGGGTGTGTAAACTGAGTGGATCCAGCCACTGGGAATAAAGAACAAATCTCCCTTCTGCAAATCAACTTTGAAGCCGCTCTGAGCTTTCAATTTCTTGCCGAAAACTTTCCTCGTGTACTCGCCAAACCAGATGAAATTCTGCTGCGGTTCCTGACACCATAGTTTGTATAGCTGCAAATTCTCGTCGGTGGGCGGGTACATCAAGAACGTTTTTGTGCCGGAGCAAACCGTGTAGTACACTGGTGTGCCCGAGAAGTCAATGTGGAAGTCTGTGTATGATCCAGCAACCGACATGAGGCAGTAAACGGTGACTTTTGGTCTCTTCTGGTCGTTCCCATCAGAATCGCACCATACCTTGTCCACCAAGTCCAATTTCCTCACCATTTCGGGCCGGACAAACTCGGTTCCAAGATCTTCAACATCGGAGACTTCCAACGAGATCACGTTCCGGATCCGGTCTCTGTCGTTCGCAGCAGTATAGAAATATTTTCTCCACTGGTCCAAATTCCACAGCGGCGACTCGCTCTGCTGTAGCAAAACGTCCATCACCTCCACCCTATGGTCTCCGCCGGTCTTCTGAGCGATATACTCGACCAGTATCTCGTCTCTGGCACGCGGTAGCTGCATCCCCAGACCTCCAGAGTCCACATCTAGTATTAGCACCGGTTTCTGCAACTGTGTGTCCAGAACAAACAGTTTGGTGAGCTCAGCCGGTTCCAACACATCAATGAACCCGTTCTTGCTTCTATCGGCCTCAACGTCAAACAGCAGGAAGCTCAGCACGTGCGGATGCACCGACTTGTCCACTGCGAAAGTGTCGCCCTGATCTAGCGCCACGTAGTCGATTTTTACACGTGCTCTTTTCAGCGTTCTCTTCATTTGCGATGGCCCGTGATCCTCTTCGCAGTCAATGCAGTGGTACGACGCGATCTTGCCGGTCTCTGTGTCCTTGAGTGAAACACACTGTGTATGTAGCCACTGTCTGCAAATGTCGCATCTGATCCACGAAATGGAGCCGGAGTTTTCGATGGGACTGTCGGCGCACACCAGGCAGCAGGACTTATCCCTTGGTCTTTTCATTGAGTCGAAATTTGTGGGAAATGCCGGGGTATTTATATATTTTTGGTTTTTCAGGTGAGACAAAGTCGCACCATATTGGGTGCGAAAAGTGGGATCGGGATAGAGCAAGAAACAGAAGAAGCAGTAAAGGAATATCGAAGAGAAAGACAAGTAATAGGGAAAGGATAATAGGGAAAGAAACTTCTTGACTGCTTCTCAAGCACTCCTGTGTTTCTTTTATTTTTCTATATTTCGATCTCGCAGTTGTCTTCCGTGGTGTCTCTGACTCTTCCCTGAGAATCCACATCTCTCCATAGAAATCTCAACTTGAAGTACTGTGCAACAAAACACAACACCAACAAGATCGGAACTTCCAAAAGCGGGCCGAAAGTAGCCGCAATCAGCTCCTGGCTGCCGGATCCATAGAGCGAAATGGCAATTGCAAGCGACAACTCGAAATTGTTGGATGCCGCAGTGAATGTCTGGGTGACTGTCTCGGCATAAGAAGCACCACACCTCCAAGTCCAGCGCAGACCTACTGATTGGCCAATATTCTTCTCGCATCCACAGAGCAACGCAGACCTCTCGGAGCTCCCCTCAGAAATTTCCTCACCATTTTTGTTTTTGGGTCCTCCATCCAAGTATCTCATGGTGAAAAAGGTGCCAAACCAAGCAATGAGAAAGTACAACACCAAGGGTACAAAACAGCGCAAGCCGGACCCAATTTCTCGGATAAACAAATTCCCGCGCTCAATGAAAATCACCACAATCGTGTAAATCAAGCCAACGAATGCCCAGGGCGAAATATATGGCATGACGTTTTTCTGGTATTTTGCAGCCCCAATAGTGTGGAGTGCAGCAATTCTCACCACCAAACCAACAGCCAAAGGAACGCCCAAGAAAAACAAAACAGATTTCGCCACTGTGGAGTACGCCACCCCGCTTTTAGCTGCGCGGCTATAGTCTCCTGTGATCGCGTAGCAAAACAAGATCTGGTACGGTGCGTACAACACAACCTGGAGCACACTATTGACAATCACTATTACAGCACACAAATCGGTATCTCCATCGGCGATTTCGTTCCACACCAAAACCATCGCGATGCAGCGAGCTAACCCGATCATAATAATCCCAACTCTGTATTCGTCGTGGTCAAAAAGCGTGGCCCACGAAAGGGCAAACATCAAAACCGGACATACGAGCCAGTTCAACACCAACGACACCAAGATCGCACGCAAGTACGTTTTCAGCGAAAAAAACTTGTGGAAGTTCTCCCACTGTACCTTGCAAAGGGGCGGAACCATCATCACAATAAGTCCGATGGCCAAGGGAACAGATACACCGACGATTTCTTCGCCGTCAAAGGCAGTTCTGGAGGATGGCACATAGACAGACAAAAGGATGCCCAAAGTCATGGCTGAGATTATGGCGAGGGGCAACAATTTTTCTGTGAGGGAGAGCTGGGCCCAGGCATGTTTCCAGGTGAAATTTGAGGGCATGGGAAAAGGAAAGCTGTGGTGAAAGTGAGAAAAGAGTAGGTGAGAACTTGGCGAAGTGTGGAGAAAACGAGCAGTGATCGTGCACCAAAAGAAGGACAGGGGAGTGAGATAAGAACAGAGAAAGGAAAGAGAAATAGGAAAAAGAAAAGATTCAAGATGGTTTTCGTGTTGATTGAGTTTTCTGAATTTGAGTTTAGGAATGGTCAATTCTGTCGGACTGGAGAATTCATTTGTCTGTGAAATCTTTCATTCTGGTTATCTGAACGGCTGCGAATACTGACATTGAAAATACCAGACAGGAAGAGCAGGAAGACTCTTGGAAAGAAGCCAGCAGAAAAAAGAAATAAAAAACACCTAGAGTATAAATATCAGGGACCTCGCTCTAAAATTTTACTTCTTTACTTTTTGTCCTTGTTTTTGTTTCCCTTTTCCTTTTCCTTTTCCTTTTCCTTTTCCTTTTCCTTTTCCTTTTCCTTTTCCTTTTCCTTTTCCTTCCTTTCTTCTTCCCCCTCCACCTTTTGCCTATCGCTGTGCTCCTACATATCGCACCACTGACTCACTTGCTCTTCTGCCAATGCTAACGACCCGCCACACAAAACACTTAACCAGGCGAAATTTCACCGTCAGCTGGTTACCCGCCCGCTACTTCCTGCCCCAGGCCAACGAGGAGCAGCAGAAAACCTTCCTCCAGGAGTACAAAATCAGATCCTCCTTGGAAAGACTCATATACCACTACGCCCGCCAGCCGCTCGCCAAATTCTCCATTTCGGCTCTCTACGATCAGTCACGCAAGCTAGACCACAACGTGATCTTGCAGATAGCCCAGCAGACCGTGGAGCAGCTTTTGGCGTACAATGCCAGACGGCTACGCAGATTCAGAAACTTGCCCTACTTGGTGATGCTCAACCCGTCCATTTCCGAGCTGTACAACATGTACTTGAAGACCATGTCTGTGTTGCTCAATGCATCGCTCAATCCTCCCACGACTTTGGCTGAAAACGAGCAGTTCAAGGAGGAAGTGCTCACGAAGTTCATCGAAATCCACGCAGACGCCTTGCCCATCCTCTCCAAGGGGTTTTCCGAGGTCATGCACTTGATTCTGACCAATGACATCAAGCTATTTTTGGATGAACACTTGAAAGAGAGAATCTCCATGCGGCTCATTGCGCACCAGCACATTTCGCTTTCGGACTCGTTGGCCAACGGCACCTACGAGAAGGGCGGCAATTTCAACGGAATCGTCAAGATGCTCGATATCCGCGACATCATCCGCAAAAACGCCGAGCTCGTCAACGACATCTGCCTCATGAAATACGACCAGCTGGTGCCCGTGACCGTGGACACCAACTTGTACCCGCCCAGTTTCTGGAACTCACGCGACGGGCCGCCGGTGAAACACAGAGCACCAGGAGAGCCAATCAGGTTCCCGTACATTGAGTTCCACTTGGACTACATTTTGATGGAGCTCTTCAAGAACTCGTTCCGGGCGCACATTGAGAACAATGTTTTGGACCCAGTTCAAGTCACAGTGTCCACGCGCGAGAAGCCGCTGTTCTTGGAGCTCCGAATAAGAGACAAGGGCAAGGGAGTCCCGCCAAACGTGGTCAGGCACATGTTCGACTACTCCTTCACAACCTACGATTCTGGCGAGGGCGAGTCGTACAAGACACTCAATGTTCCGCCGGGCGAAGGCGGGAACACCGTGGCGGGAATGGGGTACGGGTTGCCGTTGCTGAAGAACTACATTGAGATTTTCAACGACACGTTGGACCAGGAGGTAGTGGACCACCCGGACCGAGAGGAGGTTGTTCCGACCAAGGGTCTGCTCAGCGTGCAGTCCTACTATGGGCTCGGCACTGACGTTTACTTAAAAACGGTGGGGTTCTGACAATTTCCTTCGAAAGAATTAATTTGAAAATTTAATATGAAAAACTAATTTAAGAAAATGGGGCCGGCTGGAGTTTGGCATGGACTTATCAGATGTTCCTGCAGCTTGACGGAAGTGGGAATGTCTCTCTACTGAAAATGAACGATAACAACAGGAGCTATACTATGTTATATGTTATCGACATCACGTGAGAGTGGCAACCAGGCCAAGAAGATAATTTTCTGATTTTCCGAATTTCCTGATTTTTTGATTTTCTGAAACTCTTTCTACCTTATCTGCCCTGCACATGCCCGCACCACGCTAACCTAACTAATCCGCCTATCTACAGGCACATACAAACCTCTAAAAACTACAACCACCAACGCCATGGATGATCCAGCCGCTGGCCCCGGTCCCGGCCCGGTCCCTGACCCAATAACACTTCCGCATTGGGTCAAGACCCTTTGCGGCTACACGTCGCTGGTCGCCACGCTCATAATCTTCCTTTCCATTCTCATGCACTTGCTTAACTATAGGAAACCCTTCCAGCAGCGGCTCATGATCCGGATCCAGCTTATAGTGCCGCTTTTTGCGTTGTCATGTTACTCGATGCTAATAGACCCAACTGCGGTCTTCAACAAATTCGTCATCGAGCCCATTCGGGAAATCTACGAGGCGTTTGTCATTTACACCTTCTTCTCCCTACTCACCGACATGTTGGGCGGCGAGAAATCCATAGTGATTTTGACCTCGGGGAGACCGCCGGTTTCACAGATTGGCTTCGTGCAGTATTGCTTGCCCAAACTCGACATTTCAGACCCCCACACGTTTTTGGTGATCAAGAGGGGAATATTGCAGTACGTTTGGCTCAAGCCGGTGATTTGTTTCGGTGTTTTGTTTACGGAGTTGCTCGGATGGTATGACGTTAACGACTTGGGCTTGAAATCGCTCTATTTGTGGTTTACCATCGTCTACAACTTCTCGGTGTCGCTTTCGCTCTACTGCCTAGCTATATTCTGGAAGATCTTATGGACAGACTTGAAGCCGTTCAATCCCGTGGGCAAGTTTTTGTGCGTGAAATTGATCATTTTCGCCTCGTATTGGCAGGGCGTTTTGCTTGCGATTTTGAACTTCCTGGGGTTATTGCCCGGAAACTCATCCCAGGACGAAAACGGGGCACCAAACATCGGTGTTTCCATCCAGAACGCGCTTCTATGTGTGGAACTCATAGCGTTTGCGTTCGGCCACTGGTTTTCGTTTTCCTACAAGCCATTCACGATCTCCAGAATCCCCAACGGGAGGTTCTTGTTTCTGTACGCAGTCAAAGACATGCTCGGAGTGAAGGACTTGGTGATCGACTTCAAACTCACCTTCTATGGTGACTACTACAAAGACTACAAGCAGTTTGACTCTGTGGACGCAATCATAGCACATCCGCAGTCACGTGGGCGCATGAGCCGGATCAACCAAGGGTTGAGGTACCACACCGACGGGAAACACAAGCACTGGCTCCCGCAGCAGGGACTTCCGCAGCAGGGATCGCCAACTACGAGCCGCGCAACCATCCAGAGCACCTCGGAAATCAACGCCATCCCCGGATATGCGCAAAAAACAAGGTCACGCTCTTCATACGCGGCGTCAATCTCTCTGACGGGAACATCCACGCGGGGAATCTACCCTGGGTCGCCTAAATTGGCAAGTTCGCCGCCCGTGTCTCCCACCGCACTGTTAGCACCAGCGGCACCGTTAGCACCGGCTCCATTATCTCCAATGGGACCAATTGCTAAGATGAGCTCTTCGGACATGCAGTCCAGCTCCACGGTGAAGTCGGACGAGCTGAGGAACATGGACGAGCTCGTAGCCGAGGCTGTGCTGGATATCAACAACGAGGACGAGCATTTTGCCGAGGACGAGATGTTCTACAGAGCAGCACTGACGGTGGTGAACAACTACAACTTGGACCAAACGGAGGTGAAGAAGTTGATCAACTACCCGATTGCGGACGAGGTGATTGGCGGCCACGAGTACGGGTACAAGGTGCAGAGATTGCGGGCCAGTCGAGACCGGTTGCGGGAGGACCGGGGTAGGAATTACGGGAGCACACACGGAGAGAGAAGGGAGTAGGAAGGGAAATAAGAAGTCAGGAGTGGGTGAAAGGAGAGGAAAAGGACAGCGAGCTATCTATTGAAATTGAGCTTGAAATACCTCACATCTGTGCTGTTTTCAGATCAAGGTCAAAACAACTTCGACTTGTCAATATTTGGTGAAAGGCGAGTGAAAGGTGGATCTGGACTAGACTGTTTGGATGGAGAGAAAAAGGGATATAATCGAAGAGATGGAAAATCAATTGGTTTGAGAGGTGAGGAACTGGAAAGTGAGTTTTTTTGTGGGGCTGAAGAGCTGATTTGGGGGGTGGCTTTTCTTGTACTGTGCTGGAACTGTTGCGAAAAAAGTGCGACTTGCAATCTCCACTTCTCTGTCAATCACATTTGTCCAGACAGCTTTCGCAGCTTTCGCAGCTTTCGCAACTATTTTGGTCAGGACTATCAGTTACTTTCAGTTGAGGAAACTTTCGCCATCCCATTTTTCGCTCCGATGCGTTTTTTGTTTTTTTTTTTTGCCTGTCTCCAACAATTTGACGCAAACCGACTTAACGGGGGGACTCAAGTGCGCCTTGTTCCAGCAGATTGAACGGCCCCGCCAAAACCAACGCTCCTGTCTCGAGCAACTTCTTCTTGCGCTCCCATCCGTTTCCGCCCGCTCCCGTTTGTTTGACAAGAAAATTGACACCCGCCGCATTTGATCCACCGCGTGCGGTTTCCCAATTCTTGCTCGTGTCGCTTTTTTGTTTGTCCTGCTGTTCGTGCTGTTCTAGTCTGGCCGACTTCCTGCACCGCACCACCGCACCCTATTCCAATATTCCTGCGGTGTGCGCACTTATCTGGAACTACAAATTCCATCCTGTACACCCACATTCCTGGCCTTGACCCTAATTCAACCACCTCGAGAACTACCGGTTCATGTTTGAGGTGCGCCATGGCGGGTTGCCTGTGACGACTTTCCCGCAGCGAAGCGAATCCCAGATCCAGAAAGACCTCGACGACCAGTTGACTCCGCTTTTGGTCAACTCCGATCCTCTGGCGTGCAACGAGCACCTTCTGGCTTTCCTCAAGTTGGTCGTGGACCATCTCAAGGATCATCTGGAAACCTACCATGCGTGTCTGGTGTATGCGCTCCAATTGCTCACGCTGAACTTATTTCTGAAGAACTTTGGGCTCTGTCTCGGAAAGATCTTGGGGTTGCTCAGTGCGCTCAGCTGCCCGGTTCCCGGGGACAACGAGAGCGAGGCGCTCCACTTGAAAGAGATCTTGTCGATCATCTTGCTTCTTTTGCTCAAGTTGCACGGCGACGAGGGCTGCGATTTGAGCAGTCACGTCGACGACGCGGATTTGTTCAGAGCTCTCAAACAGTTGGGGCTCGTGCGGGTGGTGGCCAACTTCGTGCTGGGCCACATCGAGCGCAGCGACGCGACGCATGCCTCGTATGTCTTGCTCAAGCTCAACTGCGACGTCATCTTCCAGTACTTGTACCATGTCGTTTTGCTCACCGACGAGGAGTTCTTGAGTTTGACAGAGCTGCCGTTGATCCCAGGGCTCATCACGGGCTTGCTCTCCAACGACAACTTCAACAACTACGAGTTGGGCCTGTCGGACTTTGAGGACGAGACGAAGTTGATCGCATACGAAGAGTTCAAGTTGTTGCTTCTTATCAACGAGCAATATATGATGAAGTCGCTCTCGAGCAAATCTGCAGACAACAAGGTGTTCGACGGCTTGCTTGCACAGCGGAAAGACTCCGTAAACGGCATTTGCGGCTTCACAAACTTGCTTGTCTACCACATGAACAGGGAGGAGCTGCACATCATCAAGATCCTCATGTTGAAGTTCTTGTACTTGATCTTCACCTCCAGCTACAGCGCCAAGCTTCTTTACCTCAACGACGTGAAGATTTTGGTCGACATTTTCATCCGAGAGCTCAACGACAACAGCTACTCGTCCGAGTCCAACGGCGATGGCGGCCTACTTGCATTCACGTACTTGAAAGTGTTGTACCCGATGCTCTCATTTTCTGAACTCAGCGACTTGAGCCCCGAGTACAAAGCGTGTGAGTTGATTGAGGTTTTACGGAATGTCGTTGTCAACTGCGACATTGGCTCCTCGGACAACGACGACGACTCGTTTGCCAACCAGGATGTGGAGAAGTTGGCCCAGGCGTCCAGCATAGTCAAGGCTGCGGTCAAGTGTCTTTCGATTCCGTGGCTCAAACGAGCAGGCTCTCGTGCAGTCACGCCGAAATTGATGCACAACCCAGACGCCAGCCAGGACAGCATTTCGCTGGCGCTGAATTCGAACTTGCATTCGAAGATGTCGAAACTCAAGTTGGAGGCTACCGGCTCGGACCAATCGTCTGACTCCTTGACCTTCACGCGTGTGGCGTCTGTCAGATCGTCCTCCAAGAGCGACTTCCACAAACACACGACCCTGCACAACTTGAAGGAGACCATAGAGGAGGAAAACATCTTCGAGGCAAACAACCACAACGTGTTTTTGGCCACAACCACATCGGGCAACATCATCGAGCCCAAACTGTCTGTGGGGCTTCTAGACTTGCCCAAGGAGTACTTAAGAGATAAACGGCTTCCTCCGCTTCCAAAAGATGCCAGGAGAAGATCGGGAAAATCGCGTTCAGATACTGCCAGCAGATCCAGTCATGGCAGTAAGACCAGCAATGGCAGCGGCGGAAGCACGTCGAACAGTCGATCCAGACCACGCAGCGGATCGAAATCAGAGAGGTCAGAAAACCACAGATCAAGGGAAGGAAGGACTTCGGTGAACGAGAAGGGGAAGCTCAAGAAAGCTCCGCCGCCTCCCCCGCCTCCACCCAGAAGAAGAAAGTGAGTCACCAGAATAACCTCATTCAATCTAGCATAATCAACAGTCATTCAGTTCACGCATGCGTAGAGTTGAAGAATAGCAAAATTAAAAAGGTTTGGGAATAATTAATATTCTGTTATACGCTTCCATTCTGTCATACATTTCTTTTCTGACATACACTTCTGTTGTGTATCGTTGTGTATTGATGTGTCTGACCGAACGCCTATAAGAAACTAAACCTTTTAACTCATCTTCTCAACATGACTTTTCATGCCTCGGCGTCATCCTTGAAACTCAAAATGTCATCGAATCTCAACCCGTTGATCTCTGTCCGGTTGTATGTGTCCAACTCCTTGTACAGGAAATGGTCGTCGTCGGCCGGGTCAAAAATGTCGTTGGAGGCCACCAAAACCAATCCTCTTGATCTGATGAGCGGGATCAACTTTGGCACCAAATTAAGAAGCTGGATCGACGTGATGATTCCAATCAAGTTGTTGTCGATCGTGAAGTTCACTGCGTCCTTGATTGACCGGATGGTGAGTTCCTGGTCATTGGCTAGCAATTGGTACTTCAACTTGCTTTGGTTCTTCTTCTGCTTGGGCAAAACCGCCAGCTCCTCGTTTTCTAGCTCGTTCATGAGCAAGCCGTTCGCAGTTCTCGCCTCGAAAACCCGCTTGGAGTTATTGAAAACGATCCCGTTCATGATCAAGAACACAGGGAAGTTGGGCTGCTTCCAGTTCAAGATCTTGCACACGATCGAATTCGACGACAAAAAGATCAACGACCGGCTCGTGTTGCTCTCCTTCAGTTTCAGCGTTCGGATGTGGTTGAACACCTTGTTGAGCGTCAAGTCGATGAACGTATTCAAGTTCAGCTGGATATTTCCTGCAAATGGAATGTTGTCCAACTCGTAGAGCGAAGGGAAGGCGAGCTCGATGCTCAAGTTGATCTCCACATCCAAAATGTCCAAGAAGATGTCCAAGGGCAAGTAGATGATCTTCAAGAGCTTCTTGATGAATGCAATCTCCAGGATCGTCATTTTCGCCAAGTCGCTCATCACCTTGTTGTAGTCAAACAACTTCGAGGTCATCAGCGTGAGCTGCTCAAGAGACAAGTTGGGCAAGTACAACTCGATGTTCTCGGAAACGGCGATTGCCCAATGCGGACACACAATCGGTGTTCCGTCCTTAAGTAAGCACACCTTGATACGGAGATACTCGCCCGAAAGGGAAGTCGCCGTGACGAAAGAGGAAGTCGACGCCGCAGCCAGTGTATTCTCCGTTGCCGGCTTTTTCTGTGTCAAGTTGTAGTTGGTGTTGATGCTTGATGGGGATAGGAAATTGTTGGGAGATAAACCGTTGGCTCCGTTGAGCTTCACTGCAGGCCTGTCCTTCAAGAAATTCGTCGACAGTTTCCAGTAGGTGTCGTACTTCGTTGTTTCGAGCAAGGTACCCGAAAAGGGGAAGATCACCTGGTAGTTGAACTTCAACTCGCCGATGTTCCGGAGTCTGAGGTCGAAAAGCGGGAGCAGAATCGAGTTGATCTCCGGCAGCGAGGTGTCTATCTGCGAGAAGTTGAGCGCTGTTGTTTTTGCAATGAGTCTTGTACCAAAATTGGGGAAAATTTCGAAATCTATGCGGAACTCGTTGAGCAGGTCTACCTCCGTCTGGAATATGCAATTGGTGGTGCCCTTGTCTCCCTCTGAGGTGGGCAACAAGATGTTTCTGGGCACGATGTCGGAGATGTTGGAAGTGATGGTGATTCTGCCCGGCTTCAAGTCTGTGGCCGAGTTGAACAAGTTGATGCTTCTGGAGTCGTTGAGCAAGATCAACTCAATCAACACTTTCTGCTCCAAGAAGTTGTGGCCGTACCTTCTGAGGGGCAAGATTGGCGGTGGGAGCTGCAAATGCGGAATAGCATCGACGTTTTTGTCCACGTCTCCGGAATCCTCCAGGTCGTCTGCCTCGTCCAAGATCGACATGGCCAGTTCCTGCGATACGCTGAGGTTCTCGCTCTTCTCCATGCTCACGTCCTCGGTGTTTTCTTCCACATTGGCAAATCCTTTTTTGTATGATAAAAGCATGTTCAACACGTCGATGTGGCCCTCCACCACGCAGTAGTAAAGCACGTTGTAGCCGTCCTCGTCGACCACGTTCAAATGTGCGCCGAATTTTATGAGCTCGTGCGCCGTTCTCACGTGCCCGCCCGAAGCAGCGTAGAATATCGGCGGCCACTTGTTGAGGCCGTCCAACTGGTTCACTGCCGCGCCGAACTGGATGAGCAACTTGATCAACTTGAAGTTTCCCGACCGCGCAATCACATGCAATGGCAAGAGCCCCTCCACGTCCTGCTTGTTGATCTTGTCCGGCGTAGAGCTGCTCAGCCGAAGCAAGTACTCCAAGGTTTTGTAGTCGCTGAACTTGCACGCGTAGTTGATGGGCAAGTACTGCAATTTGGACTCGTTGGACTCCGGGAAACAGTTGCTGCCGTTCTCAATGAGGCTCTGGATCACCTCAAAATGGTCGTGCTTGATCGCAAGCAACAACGCAGACATGCTCTCGTTGTCCAAGTCATCAATGTGCTGTTTCGGGTAGTGCGGGAGCAAAAGCTCGAGCAAGTCCATTCTGTTGTTCTGGGAAGCGAAGTGCAAGCACGCGCGACCGTTGAAGTCCTTGCAAATAAGCAATTTTGCTAGCAGTTCAGCCAGCAAAACGCTGATGATGTGCTTCACGATGAAAATGCGCAGGTGGTTGATGCTGTCAGTCAGATTAACGACTTTGACGCCGTTGTTGATGATCACGTGCGTCTCGTCCTCCAACGTGGACGCCGGCGGGATCGAGCAGCACTCGTGGATGATCAGCTTGCTGCTGTTGAAGTCGTCCGAGATGAACTCAAAGTCGATGTCGTAGTTGATCAAGTTCAAGTACAGCTCGAGAAACGCGTCGGAGATCTTGAGATTCCCGACGGAGAGCAAGAAAATCTTCGAGAGCTTGTAGCGCAAAGTTGCCTCTGGCCGGGTCGTGTTTTTGCTTGAGGACTTGACTTTTTCGATCCAGCGACTCAAGATCGACAAGTCCGGCACCTTGATGGTGGCCACGTTGACGAAACTCAGGTAGAGCTCGTCGATCTCGTTGTTCTGGAACCCGGTGATGGAGTTCGACTCGTAGTTGGTGTCCTCGGACTTCTCCAGATCTTTCCGAATCAGGTCTTCCTCCAAATGCGTGATCGAGCTGCTTCTCGGATGCGCAAACGTCGTGTTGTCGCCCATGGCGCCCTTGTAGTTGGCCAAAACAGCGTAGTCGCCGTCCATTATGGACTCCAAATCGAAAAGCGACTGGGTAACCAAATCCGAGAGCTCGTTGATCTCGTTCTTGTGGAAAACAGGCTGCACGCTCACCGCTGTTTGCAAGAAAAGCTCCTTTGTGTGTGACTTCGACCGCTTGTCCCATTTTTTCACCACCTTCAGAAACCCAGCTTCGTTCAACTCGATGAACTGCTGCAATCGGAGCAAATCCTGGTGGATTTTCTTGAAGCTCTGGTACAAGTTCAAAAACAAGATGGAGTTCTTGAAGTTCAAGTTTGATTTTTCGGCCGAGAGAGCCAACTCGGACAGCTTGGTCAACAACTCGTCTTTCTTCATGAGAAGAAGGTCCAAGTTGACGGCCAAGTTGGCCTGTTTCTCCAAATAAAACGAGTTGACTTTGTCCAACTCACGCTCGACTCTGAAGAAAAACAGCGCCTTGTTCTCCTTGAGTTTCTGCTGGATCAGAAACTGGTCTGGGCTCTGGATATCGAGGCCTCCACCCAATTGTTTGATGAGTTTCTTGAGGGCCTTGTAGTCGATGAAATGGCCCGAGTATTCCGGCAACTCCAACTGGCGCGAGGCCAAGTACTTGCCGAACTTCATGGAGGATGTAGCAGTTTGGTGGTTGTGGTTTTAATTGCACTGAGTGGTTGACAACCACGTGGACTGCAGTCTGGGGACAATAGTGCGTGCAGACCGTGGCAGGTGGGACCAGGTGGGAGAGAGCGGCAGCGATGAGAGTTTTAGCGCAGAAAAGGGAAAAAATTGGGGGATTCGAATGTGGGAATGTTCCCGTATTTATAGTTTTTTTAGGGGTATTTATAGATCTTGTGGTGGGAGTCAGTGCCAATGTGGCTTGCTCTATTAGAATTTCGCAGTAATAGAGAAACAGACCAGGAACACCAGAGAGCAAGGAAATAAAGAAACAAAAACAGAAAGGAAAGAATGATAAAATGTGGAAACCGAACCCAGCGACAGATATACATAAGATTTTTTGTTAAATATTCTATTGCAGTCTTCTCCTTTTCTTCTCTGTCTACCATGTCAAAGCTCATAATAGTATCTCACAATACAATCTCACACTAGTGAGCACTAACAGTCCGAACCACCTCATACACCGAAACACATTAAAAACAGAAGAATGAAAAAGTTCACTTAAATCACTTTTATCATTCCATTTCCTCTACATCCCCTTCTTCTTCTCTTCACTCTCCATCTTGCATTCCTACTTACGCCTTCTTGGCCCTTTCGAACTCCTCCTTGAAGTTGTCCGCGTTCTCCTTATTGCCGAATCTGATCGCCAACGTCTGCGCCTCAGGCTCGCCCTCGGAAACATCCGCCGTCACGCTGTACACCCACGATCTGTCGGAGCCAATGTTGGCCTTCAACTCGTAGTCCGGCTGCACCAAGTGGTTGGCGCAGATCTTCAACGTCTTGTCTCTTCTCATCAAGATTCTCGTTTTCCCGGACGTTTTGTGCTTCAAGAACTTCACGTCACCGGTGCCTCTCTCCTTCCACTCCTTGGAGTCGGCGTGGAACTTGAACAACTTGGCTCTCACTTTGAAAACCACATCCTCGTTCTCCTCGTTGGTCTTGACGTCCACTTTCTCCAAATGGACCAAAGGCTCAAAGTGGACGTCGACTTCCTCCTCGGCCTCGTTGTCGGATGTGTCCTTCTTCTCCTTGGCCTCGGCGGCCGCCTTTTCCTTTGGCTCCTCGTCGTCTTCCTTGGCCTCCTCCTTCTTCTCCTTCTTGGCGCCGAACATCAGAAAAACGTTGGATGTGGGTGGCTTGGGCGCCTCAACGGCCTCCTGCGGCTTGGTCTCGGTGGCTGGCTTGGTTTCCTCAGACATGGTGTGGTGGGAGTTTTGCTAGGGTGTTTTTTCCACTTTGGATCTGGCGCGCACACGACGCACTTCGATGGTGTTCTACGTACTGGAAAAGACGAAACAGGGAAGGGAAAGAGATGAAAATGTATGGCTTTTGGACATTGAAGAAGGAGACGAATTTGACGTGGCTTCTGAAATTATTAAATTTCAATTTGAGATTTCAATTTGAGATTTGAATTTGAGATTTGAATTTGAGATTTGAATTTGAGATTTGAATTGCGAGATTCCTGTTCTGCTTCTTGTTGTGCCCTACTTATAGTTGCCTTCCAGCTCAGCAACAGTGCACGTGATTGTGAAACCTAACATCAAGACAAACAAAAATATTTTGTCACTTGCGAAATGAGAAAGGAAAATTCCTTCAGAGCTGCCGCAAACGTAGGTCTGTGTTGACGTTTGTCTCGACTGACCCAGGCAGCCGCCAATCGTTTGAGTCTCGCACGACCAGGGCCACTTGATTCGCAACCACACATTCAGTTGCAGCATGCGATTGCGGATACATACCGGCAGATGGAATTCAGCTAGAGATTACGAAGGTCTACCGGGAGATAACTAACTACTAACGAGGATCTCTACCTTACACTTTCTACGTGTCTCACACAGCTTGGTCTGGAGGTTGACGTGTCCGGCTCTGCTGGGTTCTCCTCGCCGTTCGGATCCGTTGCAGTCGCGGCAGTCGTATCTTCTACCAGTGCCGTTTGAGGCTCCCAACATGAACAAATGATGATGAGACTACTTGCGACAACGGTAGTCGAAATCCACCTCCTCAGTGTTTCATCGAAGTCGTGGGGCCGAAAATAGACGGTAATGCCGAGTACAACCATCTCGGGCCCCACAATTCTCGAAAAGATATCGCGCAAGTTGAGCTTGAACGCAGCTGCAGAGAGGTTTCCCCTCGTCGTTCTTTCACTCTGGAATATGGGCTCGTTTGAGTTGCTCACAACTACAGGGGCATTCACATTTGGCACAGGCCATGAATTCGAGCAGCGTACAACTCTCATGTCTCTCGTGCACTCACAATCCGATGATTTGACCATAGACTTCATGCCAGTACATTCTGCTAACCAAGAGAGCTGGCGGTAATTCCGCACTAAAATGGCACATCGCTATGTGGCCATAAAGACCATCTTTATCGACTGCCTTGAAAAAGCGGGGTTCCTGGCAGTATAAGCAGAGCAATTGCCTAGTGTTTTCAAGAGTCTGCTTCTGAGTCTTACCTTGAGTCTGCCTCTAAAACTTGTCTGCACTCCACCATCACCACTTTCATTACCTCCGAAAAGAGTAAAAACTATGTTTAATTGGTCTCTCTCTTAAATCACATCTGCTTCTGCTTCTTCTTTTTATCGAATTCTTTTATCTAACTCTTCGCATCCAATTCTTTTTATCTTGGTTTATTCACTATTACTGTTGGCCAAATCCCTTGCTGTGGGTTCTTTTCCTGACTAGTCGTCCATCTCCGAGGGCTTGATCAACCCGGCAACTTGCAAGTCTCGTTCTCTCTGCAACTTGGTCTGCTTCTCCTTTTCAAGCTCCTTCTCCTCGGCGAAAAGGTAGTCCGTGGGGTCTCCGCCAAACTCCTTGATCTGCACAAGGAAGTCTCTCAACGTGCCGCTGAACTTGAACAAATCCGTGTACACTGTGGTCAAGACGTTCAAGAAGTTCACGAGCTGGTCCTTCTGCAAATTCTCAAAAGCAGACGACAACAAGTTGCCGAGGTACTGCTTCAAGTACTGCGAGTTGGACGTGCCCTCGGGAGCCTGCTCGGATGTGTACAATGGGTCCTTGATCACGCCGTCCTCGATCAAGTGGATCAACTGCGCAAGCAACTGCGCCTGGTACCGGAACCCGGACTTGTGGTCCGGCTGCGTCAACACGTAGAAAGTGTCGGACAAGATCTGGAAGTAGAAGTTCTGGTAGAACGCCTTAGTGAACGGCGTGTTGCCCAACTTCTCGACATTTTCAATCAACTCGATCGTCAAGAACAACCCGTTCTCCTCCACCTCCCTGTTGTTGTGCTTCAACGCCCAGAGCGCGGCGTTGATCAACGACTGGAACGCCTCGCCGGAGAGCTGCAACAACGCATCGAACGACCGCGCGTTGATCGTCTTTAAGAGCTTGTAGTACTCCACTCTGTGCTCGGGGTACTCGACAAAGTCGTTCTTGATCATGTCCAACGTGCACTCGAACACCGACTGCAAGATGAGCACGACGCCGCCCGAGATCATCGGGCCGACCTTCGACACAAGCGCAGTCATGCAGTTGAGCACCTCGGCGTCTCTGGCGTCCGGCACATTCGTCTTGTAGTCCTCTAGCACCGCTGCAAACAACGGCTGTGTAAGGTCCCGGACGATCTCGTCCAAGTTGTCCGCCTGGTTGATGTACGTCTCGATCATGCGCAAGATCTCCTTCTTTATTGTCCGCAAGCCCCTCACTTTTGGCGTTTTCGTGGCGATGATGCCCTCGGTGGCCACCGAGTTCGATATCATCCCGCTCACCGCCTTGTACAACGACAACATGTCCACGTACATCAACCCCAACTGCGAGTAGAACCCAGGGCCCATGGCCTTGCACACAGACACGTTGGTCTTGATGATGTTGGCGATGATCTTCACGGTCTCCGTGTTTGTCAACAACTGTGGGTCTTCTGCCGCGTTCAGCACGATCGCGCTCCATGCCACGTTGGGGAGCGCCATCAACTCGCTGAGCAACTTGTCGCGCGCGTCCTTCTGTGTCTGCGCGCTCACTATGATGCCGCACGCCTCGTAGAACGTGTGCACCTGCTGGGGCAGCAAGTCCTCGGTGATCAGCTGGATGTTGCCGATGATCTCGTTGATGAACGGCTCGCGCTCCTGCGGCTGAGTGACAACGAAGTGTCGCTTGCACTTGGTGGTGATCTTGATGAACGTGTCGCACGCCATATCCTGGACACCCTCGTGGGTCTCATGCATGAACTCAAACAACTTGTTGACCACGGTCTTCAAGAACTTCCAGTGCGCCTTCAAGAAGCGCGGGTACTGGCCCACAATGTACATGATGTTGGACGCAACCACCGCCTTGTTGTCCTTGCCCCTCTTGAGCTCGGTCAACGACAACAAATCCTTGATGACAGACACAAGAAAGCGTTTTTCCATCTCCTCGTTCATGGTGCCGGAAATCAGCCCGATCGCCCAGCACAACGTGTTGATGTTGTGCCACGACCACTCGCTCTCGTCAATCTGTCTCGCCAACTTGCCCTTCATGATCTGCTCGGTGTCCACCACGTCCAAGTGCGTCAAGTACACCAACACCTCTCTCATGGACTTGTACAACTGGATGGTGTCGCTTTCCTTGACAAACTCCCTGACGATCTCGCCCTCGTCGTTCTCCACAATCAACACCTCCTCCGGTCTGACCATGTTCTCGATAATCACCAATCTCAACTTCGACAACACCTGCGCGTACTTGTGCTGTCTCAACGGGTAGTTGGCCAACAATGCCGGATCCGGTGCGCCGTTGGACGAGGGCCTCAACTGGGAGCCGTGCGAAAGCTGCATCAACGGAGACAACTCGGTCTGAGGCAAGTTCTGGATCTCCTCGAAGAGCCCGTGCACAAAGGTGCTCCAGTAGTCCAAGCACGTCTTGAACAACTCGCGCTCCTCGATGCTGGACAACTCAATCAAGTAGTCCAACGCCACAAGA
This sequence comes from Sungouiella ecuadorensis, assembly GCA_030579155.1. Taxonomy (NCBI): domain Eukaryota; kingdom Fungi; phylum Ascomycota; class Pichiomycetes; order Serinales; family Metschnikowiaceae; genus Sungouiella; species Sungouiella ecuadorensis. The sequence continues at coordinate 65,311 of JAKUAF010000010.1, read as the reverse complement.
AGCAACTCCTTCAAGCCCTCGTTCTGCTCCAACGCCAACAAGTGGTTGTTCAAGAACGTGCACAAGAACATCGCCAAGTCCTGCAAAAAGGACTGGTCGTTGGAGTTGGCAACCTGGTACGTTCTCCTCAAGGAGGTTCCGCCCAACGGGATGATGCTGACCAATTTGCCCATGGAGCTCTGGAAAAACGCAATGAACTTGTCCTCGTTGGCGGGCGAGACCAAACTGGACACTTCGGTCAAGCACTTCAAGGTGATGGAGCGTGTGTCTGCGGGCGCCAAAAACTTGTCTGTGAGGAGCGCCAAGAGATCCGTCTGGAAGATGTAATTGAGCGGGATCCAGTGCACGTACTTCAACAAGGCGTTCAAGGTGGCGATGATCAAGGACGGCTTGGTGGTCTTGTCCAAAATCTCGTAGCACAACTTGAAGATCTCCTCAAACTCGGCCTTCAAGCTCAACTTCATGGCGTTCGCCTTGGCCTGCGTCATCTCGTCCTGGGAAAAGTCAAACACCTCCTCGGACATCAATTTCAAGATGATCATGTTGTTTTCGCATACATTGAAGGAAGATCTGGAGCTCTTGACGATCTCCGGCACGAACTGCGGCCAGTTGTGCGGCCACTCCTGCTTCAACACCGACACCAACGTCAAGTCGATCTTGTTGATCAACGCACGCTCCTTCTCGAAAACTTGCTCGTCGTCGCACAAGGCAATAATCATGTTCACAATGAAGTTCCGGATGCCAATGCGCTCGCCCTCCGGAATGGTTTTCCACCGGTACTTGATCAACGAGTTCAAGCAGGATAACGCAATGTACTTGGACTGAGCGTTTCTCAGCGAGGACAAAATCACGTCAGCCCGTTTCCACAGCTCTGGGTTTTCCTGGAACTGCGTCAAAATCACCGACGCCTGCTGCTGCTCGGGCCCGGACTTGTAGAACGTTTCCACTACCCGGTCGAACAACTCGAGGTCGAGGTCCCTGGAAAAATCAAGAATGGCATCCATGTTAACGGTATGTCGCTGTAGATGTTTCAGTGTGTGCTGGATTTGTTAATACGTGGTCCTGGAAGCGGGGAGACAGTAAGATCGTAATTGTTGGTAATGTGGAAGATTTTCAAGTTTCTCTTCTGAGTCTTTTGACGTCTCTGGATGGCAATGATGCAGCTGTCCTGGCGATTCTGGCACTGTCAAGCAAGAAGGCCAAAGAGACGGAATCTGCAAGGGCAATGCACATCTTCCTCTTTTTTTCTTCTGTCTCTCGCCCTGTGGCGATTACATAAGCCGCCAATACATACGGTTGCTAAAGGTCAAGTTGATTTGGGTCGAGGTAGGTGTATATACAAAGTGCCTTTAGTGAGAGGGTGCGTGCGGAACCCAAGGGAATATTGTGTAGCAGTGGGTTGTATGCAGTCCGCTGCGCCGTAAGCGTCAGGAAACCTTGCAGCTGCCAAAAGAGAGAAGAGAAGAAAAAGAGAAGACCCGAAAAAAAAAAAATAGATTCAGCGTTCAGAAATTTATAGCTTTTCCGATTTTCTCTACACCTCTCCATATCGCTGCGTTTACTTCTTCACGAAAGACACACCCTTGTCAATGTTGCCGGACAACTGGCCAATTGCAACCTCCAACAACTTCTTCTCGTCGTCGTTGATCTTGGTCAAGATCTCGTAGTCGACCTCGGCGATGCCCGACTTGCTCAACTTGACCGGCAACGAGAAAAAGTCCAAGTTCTTCACCAACTTCTTGGCCTCGGCCGCTCCCTTGATGGACGAGTCCAAGTTCAAAAAGGTGCACTCGGTGACAGCCTCGCCGCTGGCCGCCTTCAACAACGACTCGGCCAAGCGGTACCCAGCGTACGCCATGGATAACGTGGCGGAACCAGCGCCGTTCTTCGCCTGCACAACCTCGTCGCCGCCAAACTGCACCCGGTGGATCAACTCCTTCTTCTGCTCTGCAGACAACTTGTCGTAGTAGGATTTGGCGCCAACGGAGTACAACGGCACAATGGTCTCGCCCGAGTGGCCGCCGATAACAGGCACCTCGAAGTCCGTGGGCTTGGTCTCGTCGCTGAAAAGCTGAGAAATAAACGTGTTGGCACGCACAATGTCCAAGGTGGTGACGCCAAACAACTTGGCGGGGTTGAACACGTTGTTCTTCTTCAACGTCTCGGCGACAATGGGCACGGTGGAGTTGACCGGGTTGGAGATGATCAACACAAACGCGTCTGGCGCGTTCTCGGCGATGCCCTGCGCCAAGCTCTGTACAATCAGCGCGTTGATGTTGAACAAGTCGTCTCTGGTCATCCCAGGCTTTCTAGGAACGCCTGCAGGGATCACCACCAAGTCCGAGCCCTTAAGCGACTCGGCCAATGCTGTTGTGTCCTCTCTGGACAGCGGCAAGAACGATTTGGTGACAGCACCAGAATTGATGTGGGACAAGTCGGCGCCCACACCGGGGACGTTGACGACATCGAAAAGAGACAACTCCGAGACCTGGGGGTTGAGCTTCAACAAGAGCGACAAGGGCTGGCCGATGCCTCCGGCGGCACCGCAAACTGTGACTTTGACCATGGTTCAAACTTTTTTTTTTTGAAATTTGCTAAAAAAATACTGGCGATGGCCGCACACTTATATATCGTGGAAAAAGTATGGGGTTGCGTGGACGTCCTGCAGGTAGTGCCCCACAGCGCTCCAGGACGGTCTGGTTTGCATGTGTTCGAAATTCTCCACCTCCGGGTCCCCGGGTCCGAGGCTCACTGGGCTTCCCGACTTTATCCGGGCCGACTGGGACCCTAAATTTCGACGAGATTTGGGATTAAATGCTAAAGAAAGTGGAAATTTGGGGATTGATTAGGATTTTGGGTGTGAGGGGTCGGACTAAACTCCGAAGGTGTGGGGCACCTGCACTGCGGGCCGATCAATATAAAAGGAGAGATATGCGCTAGGTTTTTTGACTGCCAAATTTTGGGATTGTCTGCTGGAATTGGCCGCTGTGATATAGGTGAAGTGGGGCAGCGGGGCAGACGGCTGAACCCGGTAATACAGCAGAGAGGCTCAAAAGAGAGACACAAGACACAATTTCTGTCTTCCGTCTTCCGAGTTTGATTTAGAAAGGATTCTGAAGGTTTTTGCAGTCAAAGTCTTGAGCCCAGAAATCAAATCAAAATGAAATTAATTAATTTATTGTTTGTTTGTTGCTGGGTAACTGGGATGACGAATAAGCACGTATGTAATTGACATCTGGACATTGTGCAGGACGATATCGACGACTACATCAGACTTAACTCATTTTCATTGATTGAAAAGCTTATTGTTTTTCGCAGTGAAACTATTGATTTAATTTGGCATTTCATCACTTCAAGCCCTTTTTGTCGTTCAATCACCAATCTCTCCCATACTTCTCACGACTTCTCCAAGTTCATCCACCTGTATGCATCCACGTCAAAATGCCTCGTGAACTCTTGAAACGCCTTACGCAGTGATAATGAGGTCACAAGATCTCGCTGAAAGACTTACATTCCAATTGGATCATGTGCGCTTACGTATCTGCGAGGAATTCTGATTACGACTGTCAATGACCAAAGAGGACACAACGGAATGAACAACGTAAAAAATAATTGATTGGAAATGAAAGTCTTCTGAACTTCAAGGATCTGCGTGTCTATTGCCTCTCTTGTCCTTCATTCGTTACTCTCAATTGGGAATCAAAAGTTAAAAGCACTCAATGCGCAGAATTATGGATGGAAGACAAATAAAGAAGCACTCAAAGTGAATGGTAAGTCATTTTTTAGCATCTCTGCCTATTTTCAATTGTAGTATCCGGCCCATGGCTTACCCTTCGAGTGGCTTTTCATCTTATGTATGGGCGGTACGGGTGTTTGTCTCTGGTGTATGGGTTTTTTAGCCCTTTTGTACACATATAGAACATTTTACAAAACCGTAATTGTGCAGCTTTGGGGAAGTGTTTTATGCGTCAATCGAAGAAAATCGGCATTCAATTTCAAGGTCCATTCAGATCGGTTCCAATGGAGCCAAAGTGAGCAAATTGACCATTTCCAAATTTTCAAAAGATCGCGTATTCCTTTTTGTACTTAACTAACTCAGGCAAAGTGAGGAAATGTGACAAATCCGGTGATTGCTGCAAAAATACCAGAACTCACAAAAAGAATTACACAAAACCAATATTTGGAGTCATAGTGAGGCTTTCTTTACCAGAAATTTTTCAGCTTCCAAAATTTTTCCACTTTTGCAGCTTTGGTGTGACCGCCAGAACTCCACATGGAGAACAATAGCTAAGCCGCATAATTCCTCCCCTCGCCAACATCTCGCAAAAATTCAAGGATGACAAAAATAAACAAAAATTTGAAATACTGAAGTCTGATTGGCCAGACTCTCAGATCACCTCTAAAAGTTGACTTTTGGTTTGTCCGAAATTCTGTGGAGAAGCGCATGATCCAAATAGGTGGCTAAACCCCAAGTCTCGCAATAATTATTGCGAGGTTTTTCCGGTGACAGTCATACCGACATTCACGGCAGAAACGAAATTGTGAAAAATTTCGAAGAGACAGGTCAGAAAAGTCGCCATCTTAACCTTGACCTTGAGTTTCGTTTTTCAAATTCAACAAGAGTTTTTTCTGTGTTTAGGTGACCACAGTGTGAGCGAATATTGCAAGCTGTCATTATTAAACGATCAAGAAAAGAACAATCACCCACATGAAGCCCAAGCAAAACGAACACATAACCCTCTCTTATCCGGACACACAATCTCCAAATTTGCAAGTAACCAAACTTCGGGGTATACACACTTCTTGGAAGTTTCTTGAAAGCTCCAAAAATCTCCTCACTCTCATTGGTCATCCCACCTAAGCGAGGTTTTCTTCGGTATTCTTCTCTCGGCTGCCAATTCATGTGCTGTTTCTTTTCTCGTGCCAGTGCTGATAACTACAGATAAGGTGAGCTCAGAAGGAGAGAAAGCGGACAGGACAACAAAAACGAAAAAGTGAATCAGAAAAGACCAAAATGACCGAGCTATACTAATTATGCTTCTTTTTTTCGCTCCCTTTTTGGTTTCCCTTGGGGTAGTGCGGTGTTCTCAGTAGGCCAACTCCACGTCCGGATAAGAGAGGGGCGCAACTATCTACATATTATGGGGAACATCTTTTCTTCATCTCGCCTTCTTCTTTCTGCCAACTCCCACTTTTTCGCCCATAGAATAGTTTCGGGCTTGCCAAACAAACTGAACAGCCAGCATAACCAAAATGGCAAATTTGCACAAGCGCAACGTCAGCGAGGACATCGACCCTTTTGACATCCCAGACAACTACTATGGAATTGCTACAGACCCCGGCAAGGCGCCCAAAGGGTCCAGGTTTGGTCGTGTGCGGACCTTTTCGTTTGCAGCTCTGCTGAAAAATCGGTCCAGAGACTTTTTCGGCGACAGCGCAGAGCAGTCTGGCGCCCTGGGCGTCAATACGCCCGCCACCGCTTCTTCGCTGCCTACACCCTGCGCCGAGGAGCCGCCCGCGGTCAATTTCGGCGGTTTCGGTGGCGATTCGGGGGCTAACCCGGCCGTTAACGCGTTGAGACACGGCTCCATCGTGCCGTACCACGAGCTCGACAAACTGACCGACTCTTTTTCCAAGCAGTTCCCCACAAGAAGAATGTCCATGGACGACGCGTGGGTGAGACCGAAGAAGTTCTTTATTAGTGACATCGACGAGACTTTGGAGGAGCTTTTGGCCAACGAGGACACAGACGACAACTACCAGATCACGATCGAGGATTCAGGGCCCAAGGTTTTGCAGTTGGGCACAGCAAACTCCAACGGGTACAAGCATCTGGCAGTGCGGGGCACGTACATGTTGCTGAACTTGTTACAGGAGTTGACAATTGCGCGGAGGTACGGGCGCAAGCAGATGATCTTGGACGAGTCGAGGTTATGTGAGAATCCGGTGGCCCGATTGAAGAGGTTGATCAGCACGCAGTTCTGGACGGCGCTCACGCGGAAGGTCACCAAGGACAACATCGTGGAGATGGCACGTGACACGAAGATTGTCGAGGAGGTCGAGGACGAGAACGGGAACATCGTGAAGCTGCAAGAAAGCGTCCGTTTGTATGTGCCCTACGACAGACAGGACCAGTACGAGTACTTCCTGCTGATTAAGAAGGCGAACCCAGACGTCAAGTTGGACGTGCAGTACTTGCCTGAAAAGATCGACGCCGAGTTCATCAAGCTGATCAACAAGAAACCCGGGTTGTTGGCGTTGGAGCTGAAGCCCGACCCGGGGGAGGCAGGAAACATGTTGAACGAGCCGTACGTCGTCCCCGGCGGCCGCTTCAACGAGCTCTACGGCTGGGACTCCTATATGATGGTGCTCGGCCTCCTCGTGGACGTGACGGCCGAAAACCAGACCAACTTGCAGTTGTCGCGCGGCATGACCGAGAACTTCATCTACGAGATCTACCACTACCACAAGATCTTGAACGCCAACCGGCTGTACTACTTGGGCCGCTCGCAGCCGCCGTTCTTAACTGACATGGCGCTCCGGGTGTTTGACAAGACGCTCGAGTTGAATGATGGCGACAGCACCAAAAGGGATATCACCGACTTCTTGAGAAGAGCAACCATCGCAGCCATCAAGGAGTACCACAACGTGTGGTGCTGCAAGCCCCGCTTGGACGAGAAGACAGGCTTGTCGTGCTACCACCCGGACGGCAGCGGGATCCCGCCCGAAACAGAGGCGTCGCACTTCACCGCGGTGCTTGCGCCGTACTGTGAAAAGCACCAGATCTCCCACGAGGAGTTCATCGCCAAGTACAACGCCAGGGAGATCTCGGAGCCCGAGCTCGACGAGTACTTCTTGCACGACCGCGCGGTGCGTGAGTCTGGCCACGACACGTCGTACCGACTCGAGGGCAAAGCAGCGTACTTGGCCACGGTGGACTTGAACTCGTTGCTTTACAAGTACGAGGTGGACATTGCTTACATAATCGAGACACACTTTGGCGGGGAGTTGGAGTACGACGGCAAAACCCAGACGCCAGCAGAGTGGAAGCAGCGAGCAGCGACCCGCCGGGCCAGAATCACCAAGTACTTGTGGAACGACGAGGACTGCATCTTCTACGACTACCACATCAAGCAAGAGCAGCAGAACAAGTACGAGTCCGCCACGTGTCTCTGGCCGTTGTGGGCCGGCATGGCCACGCAGGAGCAGGCCGACAAGTTGGTGAAGCACTCGCTCGTGAAGTTTGAGCAGTGGGGCGGGCTTGTGTCGGGTACGCTCAAGTCACGTGGCGAGATCAGCATCCACAGGCCGTCCAGACAGTGGGACTACCCCTTCGGGTGGGCGCCGCAGCAGATGCTTGCGTGGATTGGGTTGAGCAACTACCACTACGGCGGGGCTGCACGCAGGTTGGCGTACCGGTGGTTGCACATGATGATCCGCGCGTTTGTGGACTACAACGGCGTGGTGGTGGAGAAGTACAATGTGCTTGAGGGCGCGGTTCCACACAAGGTGGACGCTGAGTACGGGAACCAGGGCGCTGACTTTAAGGGGGCCGCCACCGAGGGCTTCGGGTGGGTGAATGCGTCGTACATGTTTGGCTTGACGTTCTTGAACTTGCACGCGCAAAGAAGCATTGGCGCGTTGGTTCCGCCCGAGGTGTTCTTGCGCTCCTTGAGCGCCAACCAGCGGGAGTTATATGAGTAGGTTTGTGAAGGAAAATAGAGAGAAAGAGAAAGTGAAAGTGGAAACAGAAAGCGTGGAAACAGAAAGCGTGGAAACAGAAAGCGTGGAAACAGAAAAAGAGAGTAGAGATATCAGCTGTTGGTTGAGTTCTTATTGACGATCTGACTTTTTCCAGTGTGAGATCTTGTGACGTAGATTTTTTGGGTGCGAAAAATGGCCACCCGGAACAGACCCACGAAAGAGAAAAAGAGTCCATACAAACGACGCCAAACACAAATTTTTTTAAGAAAATCCATACCCATTTCATTTCCACCTCTCGTCACCAAAATACCTCCACATCTTTTTTCCCACTCTCTCTCCATTTCCTCGTCCCGTCCCCCACACCCGTGCACCACACCACTACTGAAAATTCGCTACTACCACAGCAACCACACGCCATGAGCCAGCTTCTCCGATTGCACGCGCTGGGGCGAGCTCGCCTCGCCAAACACTCGAGGAACCTCTCACGCTCCCAAAATCTCCAAAACGGCGCCCACCGCAACACGTTCAAAACCGCGGTCGAGGCCGCCGAGAAAATGGTCCAGCCCGCCAACTCCAAGGTATTCAGCGACCCGTTTTCGATCGTCAGCCACGAGATGAGCGGCTTGGCGAAGTCCATCGCGTCGCTCATTGGCTCGGGCCACCCGACGCTCAACCGCGTGAGCAGCTACTACTTCGAGGCCGAGGGCAAGAATGTGAGGCCGCTCATTGTGCTCTTGTTGCTGAAGGCATTGCTGGAGATCCCGATTTCCGAACGCAACAGACTCAAAATCGACACGTGCGACGTCACCGACCAGCCGGTTTATCCCGGGACGCCTCGGGGCACGGTGCTCGCTGGCAACTCCGTCAACAAGTCCATCTCGCCGCTAGCCATCTTGCATGGCATCAACCCCAAGGTGATCTTGGACCCCTTGCTGAAACCGATGGACCAACTACCCCAGTTCGACGCCATGAATGGGATTTTGCCCAAACAGCGGCGCTTGGCCGAGATTGTCGAGATGATCCACACGGCCTCTTTGCTTCATGATGATGTCATAGATTTGTCCGACGCCAGACGGGGCAGGCCGAGCGGAAACATCGCGTTCACCAACAAAATGGCGGTGTTGGCCGGCGACTTCCTTTTGGGCCGCGCGTCGGTGGCCATTGCCAGGTTGCGGAACCCAGAGGTGATTGAGCTCTTGTCCACGACAATCGCCAACTTGGTCGAGGGCGAGTTCATGCAATTGAAAAACACGGTGATTTCTCAGGACGAGACCACAATCACCAACGACGGCGACACGAAACAGGTTCCGACACCTACGGGGAAAGTGCCTGTGCAGCAGCACGAGTACAGTGTTTCTGTACCCAGCGAAGTCGACCACAAGACCAACGTGGACGCCGCGTTCGAGTACTACTTGCACAAGACGTACTTGAAGACGGCGTCGTTGATGTCGAAGCTGTCACGTGCGGCGGCGGTGCTCTCGGGCGCCCAGGACTCGATCATCGAGAACTGCTACGAGTACGGCCGCAACTTGGGGTTGTGTTTCCAGATTGTCGACGACATGTTGGACTACACGGCCAGCGACGCGGCCATCGGCAAGCCGAGCCAGGCGGACTTGAAGCTCGGGTTGGCCACGGCGCCCATCTTGTACGCGTGGAAAGAGGAGCCGCACTTGGGCGAGCTCATAGGGCGAAAGTTCTCAGAGCCGGGAGACGTGGAGGTGGCGCGGCGTGCAGTGCACAAGTACGATGGCGTGGAGAAGACGCGGGTGATGGCGCGGGACTACTGCGCTGCGGCGTTGGACAACCTCCGGCAGTTGCCTGAGTCGGACGCACGGCTGGCACTCGAGTTCTTGACCAACTCGGTGTTGACACGGACAAAATAGACTGCATGTACATAACTATGGTGGCTGTGTAGGAAGAAAGCAGGGGAACTTGGGGGTATTTATAGGGTGGAGAGGACATGGATCTTTATGTAGCTATACAATCCAGATGGGCTCCAACTCCGGCTTCAATTTTTTAATTTTCAAAGTGTTTTGCGAGTGAGTCTACTTCATGTTTTTCATGGACTCTGTTTGTTTTCCCCCTTTTCTATGGTTTGGCGGAGTTTGCCGTTGCTTCCAATGTTCCCTTTGGCTGCAAAACGAGAAAATCTCTTTGAAAGAGTAAAGATGCAAGAGCAGTTTGCGTTTATCAGATTCAAAGAATCCAGTTTGTCAAAGAAAACTATACATGAACACATCTCGAAATTCTAGCTATTTTTTCCCCTCCAATTTTTTATTTGCCGAAGTCTTTTCCGATGTTCTCAGATCTCTCTTTCAGCTCGTCACTATGGCACAAACACCACCAACAAACATTTCCCCGCAAAAAAAATGAATCCAAAAGTTCAGTTTTGTTCCTTTAAGCCCCGCTTTCATCGCTTTCATCACTTCCTTCATCTCTTGACTCCTTCTGTATGTCCTTGAAAGTTCCCACCTCTGGGGGTTACCCGCACACGCACCTCCGAATATAAATACAGCGCCATCTCCCACTTCGCACAGTGTCGCCAGAAGATCAGTTTCTTAACCGTACATGGTTCTTGCCTTTTACCAGAACCATCCGGGAATTGTCTTTGCCAATGGCGCTCAGCCACTTTTTGGATTCACAACTATGTGCTAAATCATTTATGATTAGCATGTTTTCTGGTTCTTGTCTTGAGGTCAGGACACGAATGAGAAGCGTGGGAATCGTATGTGGAAGGAAAAGGAAAACAAAAGACTCTTGCAGCCACATTCAACACTTGCTAATTATTTTGCTATTACCAACACTCACCGCTACTCACAATCTACACTCACTGTTTCTTTGCTACTGCCAACACTTCCCACTTTGCTACCTCTTTCTACTCCCTCTCTCTTTCCCTTCCGATTGACTATGTACATTACTTCATGCTGAGCAAAGACTGGCCGTACAACTTCTTGGCGTCGGCGATCTTCACAAAACAGCCCTTGGGCCCCGGCACCTGGCCCTTCACCACCAAAATGCCCGCGTCACCGTCCGCATGCAAAACCTCGTTGTTGAACGTGGTGCAGTTCCGACCTCCCATGCGCCCCGCCATCTTCTTCCCGGGCAAAACTCTACCGGGGTCCTGGGTGGCTCCCATGGATCCAGCGGATCTGTGCGACACAGAAACACCGTGCGTGGCCCTCAAACCTTTGAACCCGTGTCTCTTCATGACACCGGCAAAACCTTTACCCTTGGAAACAGCCTTGACATCCACAAGCTGGCCCACAGCGAAATAGTCGGCGGTGAGCTCCACGCCGGGCTCAATGAGTCCCTCGTCGGTTCTCACTCTGAACTCGCCGAACTTGGCCTTGGGCGTCACGCCGGCCGCCTCGCAGATTCGAAGCGTGAATTTCGACACGTTCTTCAATTTGTCCACGTGGCCCAATCTCACCGACGAGTAGCCGTCTTGGTTTGCGGTGGTGTTGCTGATCACCTCGCAAGAGTCAATCTCGAGCACGGTGGCTCCGTACTGCTCGCCAGCCTCCGTGAACCACGTGATCATGCCTCTTTTGATGCCAAGCAAGCCTGGTCTCTCCAAGAGCGATTTTCTCTCGTTCGACAGCGCCAAACAGTGGTTGATTTTTGGCTGTGCGGTGATGGCCGAAGGGACCGAGTGAACCGAGGTGATTCTGGCTGCTCCGCGGCTGAAACTCAACTGTTGAGCTTTCAGCGGCGCTCTCGTGAGCCTCGTCCAGAAATTGGCCGCCATTATATGCAAAACAAGTGTGTGGTTGGTGGTGTTGGATTTGAGACTAAGTTGTACTACTCAAAATTTTCGTGTTGTAGTCCTGGGCCGCGCACGACCAAAGTGAACAAATCAGATATTCAGAGAAAATCCAGAACTCTCCATAAAAAAAGAATCTCTATTCTCAAATGTTTGTCTTGTTCTATGTACATGCTGACTACTTGATCTTCTTCTGCTTCAATTTGATCGTCTCGTCCCCAACGAAAATACCTTTACCCTTGTATGGCTCGGGTTTCCGGAACTCCCTGATTCTGGCGGCAAAAAGCGTCACCTGCTGCTTGTCAACACCTTCAATCAAAAGCCTGGTTGGCGCTGGTGACGTAACCGAAATCCCAGCCGGAACCTTCAACCTGGGCGTGAATGGGTACCCGACTTTCAATGCAACATACAGGTCGTCTCCCTCCTTCTCTATGGACGCTCTGTACCCAGTTCCAATAAACTTCACAACAGCCAAGTGGCCCTCAGATGTCCCGATCACGTGGTTCTGGATTAGCGCCCGGGATGTGCCCCATAACGATCTCTGAACTTTGTCCTTTGGATTCTCCACGGAAACGCTGACCTGGTCCTGGGCCTTGCTGATTTGGACGAAATCTGGCACAGCCAACTTCATCACGCCCTTCGGGCCCTTCACAACGATCTGTCTGTTCAAGGTGATGGTGTTCTTTCCCTTTGTGAAAGACTTGCAAAATTCAAAGGGGATCTCCTCGGTGAAGCAGTCCACGCCCTCGGAGAGTCTCACGGGCGCCAGGCCAATGAAGGAAAACCTGGGCGCCGCCGAAGAGAAAAGTCTCGTTTGTTTTAGCGGAATTCTGGCGAACATGTGTGGAATGGAAATGTGGATGTGCTTGAGAAAAAGAGGTGGTATAAAACACCCGTACCTCCCTACATTGAGCCCGTGGGTAGAGGCTGGAGGTGAAGTGGACAACGGAAGGGATTCAAAAAATATGAAAAGCTAGTTTTCGAGTTGAGACCAAAACTCAATCATCCTTTTTTGAAATCCAAGATTCTTCATTATTTTGCGTGTTTTCCTTCCCCTTGGTTTAGTATGGATATCCTACAAGATCCTCTGAAAGCCGGAGTCACGAGCTAAATTTGAACAGTTTTAGAGAACGGTTCTTCTTAATTAAGACCTAAAGGACTTTTCGGCGGCCCTTCCGTGTTTATCACACGAAGTTCATATCAATTCGTGTGTCTGTTGCAGCCACTGATATAATATCCTGCATACACATCCCCATTTTTCATACTCATCTCTCCCCATCCAAACTCCATATATTTTATTTTCAGACTTTTACACACATAATGGTCAGACAACTAAAACACCACGAGCAGAAACTTCTCAAAAAGGTCGACTTCCTTAATTGGAAACAAGACCAGGGCCACAGAGACACTCAGGTCATGGCCACATACCATATTCAGAACAGAGAAGATTATCACAAGTACAACAAGATCTGCGGAGACATCAGAAAATTAGCACACAAATTGTCGTTGCTACAGCCGAACGACCCATACAGAATCAAGCACGAGCAGCTTTTGCTCGAAAAACTATTCAACATGGGCGTGCTCACGACCAAACTGAAAATCTCAGATTTGGAAAACAAAGTCACCGTCAGCGCCTTCTGCAGAAGAAGAATCGGCGTGGTCATGTGCCGTTTGAGAATGGCGCAGAACGTGAAAGACGCAAACACGTTTGTGGAACAGGGCCACGTCAGAGTCGGGCCAAACGTCATCACCGATTCGGCATACTTAATCACCAGAAACTTGGAGGATTACTTGACGTGGGTGGACTCGTCCAAGATCAAGCAGAACGTGCTCAAGTACAAAAACAAGATCGACGATTACGACCTCGCCTAATACATTGCATCAATTTGGAACGTCTGTAGCTGTGGAAGAGTCCCTGTCGTTTGTGGAGGATGAGATATGGGCTGCGTAAGTTGGACTCGGTCCCCAGTTTCTTCTTATTCTTATATTAACAATTCGTGTCGATCATTCAAGTCCGCTGAGTACTTAAAGCTCGTCCCTTTGAAAACTCAGACATCTCTTTGTCCTTCAGGTCCGTGTCTTGTCGCTAGAAATTCGTGTTCATCATTCTTCTCACCTGCGACTTTCTATTGCCCGGAATAAGATCGTCGTTGGAGTGTGCAAGCTCGTCGTTCTGATGATACACTGGAGCAACCCCCGGCAAAGATCCAGCAGGCTTGAACTTTCGCAGCGTGGTGATCTCAGAGACAGGGTCCAACATCACCACCGACGTTCTCGATAGCTGCGAGGCGGATGGCTTGGATGACTGACCGCTGTTGTTTCTAATCATGGGCGGCAAGTCACCCGTGTTGGCCGAGGTGGGCGACGCAAAGCTGGCCTGCGACGACATGTAGGGCGAGCTGGCCTGCTCGCCGTTTTCAAATTGTGTATTCAAGCGCAAAGAAGGCAGCGTGATCTTCGCTCTGGGTTGGTAGTCTGTGAATGTCTCAATGGTGGAGTTTCTGATATCGGAGGCGTGGGGCAAGGACTTGAGCGGACGCAACTCCTGCGGCGCCTCGCCCTGCTCGAGCTGGCCGTTTTGCATGTTCTGTGCATTCTGGCTTTGCATGTACTGCTGCTGAGCGTAGTACTCGTTCTGGGCAAACTGGTTGTTGGGAGGCGCGTTGAACTGCTGGTGCGGGTGGATCACTATCCGGTCGCGCTGGTCCTGGAACAACGGGTTCTCCTCGTAAATGGAGGATGTCGTGGTTTTCCGCTTGTCGTAGTTGGTGTCGCCGCGCAACTCGTCGTTGATCTTCAAGTTGTCAACATCAATTGCAGGCAACGGCTGCGAAGGGTCCGCCTGGAACTGTCTGGCACCGTCCTCCGTCTGCACGGTCGCCACGGACTTCATGGAGTTGGCACGGTCGAAGTACACCTTGTACACGGACTTCATTCGGGCCAATTCCTCTTCCTGGTCTGGCGACATCACCTCCGGCTCCACGGGCGCCTCGTCGTCCTCGTCGTCGCTGACGTTCTTCAACATGTTGAACGCAGACATCCGCGGCGACTGTGCGAGCTTGCTGTCCTTGGAGCTGGTGTTTCTGTTGCTTTCCTTCGACTCCATAGTCTGGTCTGGATCGTGGGTGGACGCGTCCGAGATGCTGGTGGTCTCGTCCACGTGGTCGTTGGAGAAGTCAAAATCGCCGTCGGACCGCTCGCCGGGGCGCACGTGCACGGGCAGCTGGAGTTTCTCCTCTGACTCCTCTGTTTCCTCCGGCTGGAGCTGGTGGACGTCCTCAAAGGGCGACTGTACCTCGAACGAGGGCAACTTCAGCGTGATCACGGGGATCTGTTTGGGCGGTGCCGTTTTGGTGCTCTGCTCAACTTTTCTGCTTTGCTCAACTTTCCTCGCAGACACCGGCTGGAACCCAGCGTCGTCGTTGTCAGAATCGTCGTCGTCCTGCACGGACACCACGTCGGAGTCAGGCACCGACACTACATCGTCGGATTCCTCGCGGGAAAGCCCCAGCTTCGCCCTCACTGCATGGAGCGTGTTGATCGCCGGGAGCAGCTCGTTCTCGTACTCCACGTCAAATTGGTTGCCCGAGCCCTTCAGCGTTTCGCCGCTGGTGTCGTCGCTCTCAAAGTGCTCCTTGGTGTTGTAGAACTCGGTCGCCAACGAATTCGTCGACTGGTTTTGGAGCTTGGCGTAGTCGTTCGCGTGGAGTTTCCCCACAGGCGCTCTGGGTTGCTGCTGGGAGCCGTTTATCTGTTTCTTCAAGGGCGACACCCGAGTGCTTCCGCCCGTCTGCGAGAACTGGCGCGAGTATACCGAGTTCATGCGGTTCTGCGGGTGCGCCTCCTTGATGACCTGCTTGGCGTACTCGTCCAAGGACGCCTTGGACCCGATCTGGTGGTGGTACGGAAGCATGAACCCGTCCACGAGCCCGTCGTCGCCGCCGCCGCCGCCGCGCGTCAGCATCGACCGCAAGTCGTTCGCCGACCGCAAGTCGTTCGCCGACCGGTTCTGACCCATCATCGGGTAGTTGCTGTACCGGCCAAACTGGTTCGACAGGTGTCTATTAGAAAAAGGATCCTCCTTGGTGAACGCCGGGAAGTCGGGCAACGCCGTGGCCTCGCCGTTCTCGTCGAAGTCCGGGTCGTGCTCCATGTCCTCCAACTTGTTCTTGCGGTAGTTTTTCCACACGAAAAACCCCAAAACACAGGCGATAAGGAACACCGGGATCCCGACTCCTAGCCCAATCTCCAAGCCGTTCTCCGTGGTCGGTTTCTGGCACGCGTCCGAGTTTTTGTTCTTTCCGTCACAGTCCAAGGACGTGGAGCTCGATGACAGCGACGACGTCGATGTTGCTCGCCTCTCCAAAGTTATGGTTGAAGAAGGGGCCATGTTGACAGTGCCGGCTATTGGTGGGTGCTGGAAATGCGGAGGTGGGGAATTTAAGCGAGTGTAAAGTGTTTGTGGGTGTTTAGCAACGCAGTTCTGAGAAATCCCAATTGTCCGGGGTAGACTGTGAAAATTACTGGTTGTGTTGCAGTGATCTTGGTGATCCAGATCGAGATTTTTTTGCGGAAGCGACGCGGTGTGTTTACCGTGGGAGGCACGGGTGTTTTTGCGCAGAGCAGACACGCCTTGAATCTGCCCTTGGTGGATAAAACGTGGGAAATATGGGGAGAACAGAAGAGTTGATTAACCAGATTCTGGGAAGAATAGTGCTATTTTTGGTTTTGAAAATTTCCGTTGCTGGTGCTGTTGTTGCCAGTAATACTGGTGAGTGACACATCTGTGTGCAGTACCTTGTCGGATAAGCCTTGTAGGCTTAGTGCTGCGCATTGCAAAACACGAAGATGCAAAATAAAAAAGACCAGCGCAGAACGGCCAGTCAGGAATTGGAGTTGGAGATTATTTCAAGAAAAAACTTAGCAAATGTAAAATTGCTATTGAAACTAATGCTGACCAGTTATGTTATACTTTTCTTACTGTGATGATGTATTTCTAACAGTGATCTACTCTCTCGTGATGGACTTTTTTTCCCTTCTCTGACTTCTCTACTTTTCTTTCCTTTCTCTTACTTTTTCTTTCCTCTCCATTCTCTTACTTTTCCTTCCCTTTCTTTTGCTTTTCTACTTTCCCTTCCTTTCCTCTCTTATATTCTTTCTCTATGTCTATTACCATGTCTGCATCTGGTCGTAGAAGTCGACCCGCTTGCCCTCTGGCAAACTCTCCACCGTGACTTTTCTGGCCTCGTCCACGAAGGAGTTGTGCCCACATGCAACAAATGCCACCGACCCGGAAGACTCCGCGATCTCGCCGTTGATGATCCCGCTGATGTCCGGTCTGCCTGCTCTGAACTCCACAAAGTGCAACTTCTGCTTCAAGTTCTCCACGTGGTCCGCCAGCAACTCCAGGTCCAGTTTCTTCTCCTCGGACGAGTCGTCGCTCTCCTCGAACTTCTCAACAAAGCATCGGTCCAAAGGCGTATCGTACTGCGTCACATACACAACAGGCTCCACTGACGTGCCCTGCAATCTTCTGAGCTCCTCGTAGAACCACTCCACGGACTTCCAGTGGCGGATAATCCAGTACAACTTCAACTTTTGGCTCGACTTTCTCTGCGTCAAGTCCAACGCGCCGGAGTACAACCCAGGCACACCGTTTCCGCCGGCAAGGAAAGCCACCGTGCTGTAGTGCTGCAATGGCTCCTTTGTGCCGTAGGGACCCTCGACGGTGCACTTGATGCTGGCCTTCTGCTCGGGCTGCGTGCTCAAGTACTGGTACAACCCATGTGACATGCCGCCCTTGACCTTGATGTAGAAGGTGATTGTGTTCTCGTCGGTGGCCGAGTCCACCACGGTGAATGGGTGCGACTGCCAGAAACACGAGGGCCGGAAGAAGTAGATGAACGAGTGCGACATGGGGAACGACTTCCAGTGTGCGGAGCGGGGGACCTTCACTTTCAACGTCTCCTCGGCGATTAGTTGCACCTCGGCAGTCTTGACGCCGAACCAGAAACAGCGCACAATCCTGACAACCTTGTCGAAACCCCAGACTGCCAAAGCGACATACATGAACACCTGGAAGTCGTCGTCGGCGGTGTGGATCCACGTGCCGGCAATGAAGATCGCAGCCAACACGTTGTGGGCCAAAACAAAGCCCTCGTAGTTGTTTCTGCGGATTGCAGCCAAAGAATGCACCATCATGATTGCAGCCGCAATGGTGGCCACGTATCCCCACCGAACATACGGCTTGGCATTACGCTGGGTGTACTTGCCGCCGCCAATGCCCAATCCGTTGAGCGTCATGCCCACAGCGTGCACAACCATGAGCAAGAAGCACATTCTGCCGTACCAGTGGTGGATCACGTTGAACCGCGCGTACGACCACCCAGACACCCACTGGGTGAAGTTGTTGCGGCCTGCAAACAAGATCATCTGCGGGATCAAGTACAAGCACATGATGCCGGTTCTGTCGCCGACCTTGCGGCCCATCTCCGCGTACTTCTTCTTCCAGATGATGTTGGGGCTGTCGTGGTGGAAGTTGGCCACGTTGAACGACACGCACAAGAGGAACCAGATGAACAAGTGGACGGTCTCCATTCTCGATGGGATCACCGCTTCGAAGACCTTCCAGAATCTCCATCTCTCGGCTCTCTTTCTGCCGGCCAAGGCTGGCATGGTGATGTATTTCCTGTATGCGTTGGAGACTTTCCCGTTGAGCAGCTGGACGAACTTCGGAGCGACAAACCCGGCGAATCTGCACGCGCCCGCAATGAGGATCAACACAAACCAGTATGCCAACAACGCCCAGCCGTAGAAGTTGGCGCGGTTGTAGTTGTACCAGCGGCCCACGGTGGAGTCGTAGGCACCGCGCAAGGTCTTGTTGGGAAACCGCACAGGGTAGTAGAACGGCGTCGTCTTGGAGTAACCGGGGAAACTCAGCAAGTTCTTCAGCGAGACCGCGTACTTGGTGGCGTTCTCGTATGAGTCCCAGAACTCGTCCTCGGTCAAGCCGTACTTGTGGCAGCTCTTGATGAAGAACGGAATGGACTTCTCGTGCGGCATCACCGACAAACACAAGGCCATGGACCCCAACGCCGGCTGGTTGGCGGTGTCGCAGTAGCCCTTCTTGTCCTTCTTGTAGAAAATCACGTTTTTCTTGAACACAGCTTGGCAGGCGTCGATGGTGAGCTGGTCCTTGTGATAAAGCTGGACGCCGCCATCGCCGGCGGCAACGGTGGAGGCCAATGTGGTGGCCATGGCCAACTTTGTGAACGAAACCATTGCAAAATTGGTATCTTGAGGAAAAGAAAAAGACTCACCTCAGCAGAATGGCCCCTTATATATCCAGTGCAAGGCATCACTTGCAGATCATCAGCGATGCACCCGATGCAATTGGATAAAAGTCTACTTGCATGTTCCCAATTTAATCCTGTTTGTACGCATTAGAGTTTCAACCCAGGTGCAGTTCATGTATGCAAGGAGACTGTGCGATCACAGTTATCTGACGGGATCAATCAGCAGGCTGCATGAGCCAGCCGGACACAAAACTTTGCGTTCTTAGGCAAATGGAACAATGCGCTTATCCCGCCTTGTCCATTCGCTTTGACCCAGCTATTATTGGCTACATCTGCCCAAAGTCAAGAACGCCAGAGCTAGTCTAGTTGATGTCTTGAAAGATGACATCAGATAAGCCTGGCAGTACGCAGCCGAACAGAACTGTGCGGGCTGTCATTGGCTGGAGTCGCCGCCATCGGGAATCGCAACCATTTATTGACACATGTTGCGTCTGCGGTGCGTCTGGGAAAACTCTTGGCACGAATGCATATACGCCAATCACAGCTCAGTAGTTGCGGACCCCAACGGCTGGTAACACTCGAGAATTCCGGGAATATCGTGGAGTCAGATTGGGACGAGGGCTCAACTTTTTAATTTTGGTTGATTCTACCATCATCTCGAGTTTCCTGCAATTCTCTGTTTTCCCAGGATTTTCCGACCTGTCATTTTGTCTTCGGTGACAGGTTTTTTTTTCTTGTTTGGAGGAACCTGCGGCTTAGGAGAAACGGCGATGGGCCTGGCTCTGCATAATTCATCCGGAACCATTGGGCCGCCTCGACACTGTGCAGTTTTTTGTTTTATTTGTGGTCTTTTTTTTGGCGTTTGTAAAATTTATGTAACATGCATGGTAGACCGTGCCCCCACTCCAGGCTCGGTGTGACAGTTGACTGGACATTTGGGGGACCAAAAGTCAGTGCAGCAGTGAGTATATGAGATCTACCGATCCACAATTTTTTTTGTTCTGAAATTTACTGTTCAGCATTTTTGTCTTATTTTTCATTAATTCCTAGTTTTCCTGTGTCTCTATTCTTTTAATTCCATGTCTCAATTTCCAGTTTCCTTACTGGCTATTCTCCTTGGTCTGAGCCCGGAAGGCGCAATTGCATTGTTCCCTGTCATTTGCCTGTTCCGAGAAGTTATGTCCTAGAACTCACCAAACCCACGTAACTAAAAACCCACTCCCATGCCAACCGTCCAAACACAACCACCAGTACTTAACAAGATAAGAGGCACAATTGCCTAAAGGAAAAACTATTTTGTGTTTCCTGGTGGTGGTTTTCGATGCTTTCGGCACTAAAACACCGTTGATCGGCACTGAACTTTGCCCGCGGCCTACATATCGTACTTGCATCCCAACTTGTCCATTGTCACGGTCTAAATTTCCCATTCATTTCCCCAATTAAGTATATTCATTATGTTTGCGTCATGTCGTACATCATTTGCCTCATTATCATAAACTTTTTCATGCTCTTGGCTGATTCATATCGCTCTTATGCTCGGGAAAATCGTCAAGTTGCATGTCCTTGAGCTGCTGCTCGAGCTCTAACTCCGCATCGGCAATGTAGTCCTCGAGCTGCTCCTCAAGCTGCTCCTCCAAAAAGTCCTCGTGCTGGTTTTCATAGTCGTGCTCCTGCGCGAGTTGGGTTTCCTCCTCTGCCAAAATATCTGGGTCGATATCGAGCGCATCCGCCTGCTCCTTGAGCTCCTTGAGTTGTTTCTGCAAATCCTCGGTGTCCGTGATCTTCTCCCGTCCCAATGCGAGTCTTGCTTGTCGATGTAGCCGCCTGATTTCGTCTTGCTTAGTTTTGAGACGACTCGGCAGGTTGAGCGTGCGCTGCGCAATCGGAGACGACATTGGGTGGTATAGTCGGGTTGCCCTGGTCTTCAGCTTATCTTCTAGGTCGTCAACGGCCAGTTGGCTGCGTATGGGGGAGCTGTGGAACATGGAGTTGGAAAAATAAGTGGTGGTAGTTAGATTGGCGTGTTGCACTGTATGCAGTTCCGCTTGGGGTAGTCTCTGGACCCATCAACAATTTTCATGAATATCAGCAATTATGTTAGTTTGAAGCGGGTTTTCGTTTTCTTTGAGGGTAATTAATCTGATAGTGTCTTCTCTTGTGTGTTTTTTTCGTGTGGAAACCCAATTACGTGCTGGGTAAGCTCTCTCCTGATAAGATGGAGGGGGCAGATACAGTTCGCACTCTTTTTGCAACCATCTCAAATTATCACTCTGCTCTTTAAGGTCAAAACTCTGCCCTTCCCAATTCAGCGTAAGCATTCCACGAAATCATTATCTGATCAGCCATTTCCACGAATTGATCATCAAATTGACTTTACATTCGAGTTCAATTACTGTAGGGGACAGGGCCTGGTTCACACTTTCGTGGCCAGGCAATTACATGGAACTGTGTAACACAGTAATGCAGGAGAAGACGGCGCAAACCCTCGAACTTGGGCTTCTGGTAGCACAATCAGAAAACGATATGCTCTCTTGAATCTCGTGCCCACTGTCGTCCAAAGCAGCGCGGTAAATCTGGGCAAGTTCCGGGTTCTTCTGCTCAAAGTGCGGAAATAGCTTGTAGCTAACGATTTCCGTGCTGGAGCTTCTCGAAATCTCCAAATTCCAGGAAAGAATACCACACGAAAGGCTTATCGAGGATTTCCGTTCTTCCCAAAAATGTTTTGACCGTTTTCGTGAGGCGCGTACCTTATTTGGTTGAACTCCCAGTCATCACGGTACGGCAACTTCTGCCATTTGCAGCCGAGGCAGCAGTTTCATGGTAAGCTCGAGTGTAGACCACTCATCCACTTGCACGCGCGAAACCCGTTACCCTTGAGGAAATTTGTCCCAATCGCACATTGGCCTCGTGTTGGAAGTTTCCTTGTCGCATTCACGGAAGTTCTCTCGCAATCCGTTGAATGATTCTTCTCTTCTTTCGCACCCAATTCGCAACATTGTGGGAGGTCATCTCAGAGGAGGAACCATAATATCCTTCAGTGTTTGGGGTAGTTTCTGAAACCTCTGGGCAGTTTCTGAGGCTTTTAAGGTTTCATGCTGATTGCGGGCGGCTGACTCAGGCGGTTTCCCACATGGTCAAGTCCCTGTCTCGTCCACAATTTGGTAGTCGTCGTCGAGGAGAGCATTGGAACCCAGGCGAGCGACGTCTAGAAACTCCTTTAAAGATGAAGAATGTAGAAGTGAAAGAAGAGATCGCAAACGAAGCAGAACAAGAAAAGGTGGGAATGACTGTGTAAATGACTTGGGGTGTGCTTCCCTTTCTCGGTGTTATCTGTACTGCTTTTAACAGGGAAGTGCAGATGCCGAAAGCAGTGAGAATGGCCGAGACCACAATCAGAGGTTTTTCGAAAGAATTGTCAAAACGAAAATTTTCATGGTGTTCCTTCAACTTTCCCTTTGCCTGGTTCAAGTTTCTATGCAATCCACAAGGCCACCAGAAGTACCAAACATGACCCTAAGAGTAATCACGTCAAAAAATAGAAAAAGAAAAACGAACAAAAAGAACAGAAAAGAGAAGTGAAAGTGAAAGAGCTTTTCTAGTTCCAGCTGCTTTTTCACTCGTCATCTTTTTCTTTACCCCAAGTTCTCCACTGTCCTTCTGGTTCCTACACCGCGCACCAAAATCTACGGTATACGGACTTCCTATTATGGACTTCATATTCCTACGATGGACTTCGATGAAGACGACTACGAGTGCATGGAAAATGTCGCCAGCAGCATAAAGACGCTTGTTCCGCGTGTGTTTCATTCTGGAGATGAAAAGTTCACTTTAGAATGCAAAACCGTCGCCGAGTTGGACCCAGCAGAACTACAGCTGTTTGTCTCCACCATAGACGAATGTATGGGCGCAATGTACGTCAAACACAAGGGGAAAAACTGGCAGGACGAAAAATACGAGGAATTGACCGAGGAGGGATTGGTGTTTGTGTGGCTCGCTGAAAAAAGCGGCGACAAAAATGAAATGTGTGGGTTTTTGGCATTCAAGCTAGCTCTAGAACTGTACGGCAAGACATTGTACTTGTACGAAATCCAGATCTGTCCGAAACTCCAGGAAATTGGGCTTGGGAGGAAAATGATGCTGAGTTTTCACGAATTGGCGAGATTGCTCAACGCCAGCGTTGGGAATCTGGAGATTTCATACAATTCGCTACTAGAGACGAAATACACCAGTCTCACGGTGTTTTCAGATAACACCAGGGCTCTCAACTGGTACCACAGACTAGGATATGATTTCTCAAGTGACTCGCCCAGGGACCGGGAACTACGCGGCGGGAAGGTGAAAAAGCCCTCGTACTACCTCCTCGCTAGACCCATTCAATAATGCTGTGTATGACAATATAAGGACCAGAAATGTGAAGAAATCAGATGTTGTCTGCGACGAGGCTCTCTGGTGATTCTTTATCTGGAACTCATCTGGAGCTCATTCAAATTTTCATCTAGAACTCATTCAGATCCTCATCTAGAATTCATCTAGATCCTCATCTCTTCAACATCCTCGAACTCCAAATTCAATCCTCTTTCAACTTTTCAATTTTTTCAACTTCCCGGTTTCTTCAACTTTTCAATTTCGTCAACTTTTTTCTCATCAACTTTTCTCTGATCAACTTTCCTCTCCCCGTCCTCTACTTTTTGTCCATGACATTCACGTAGCGTCTCTTAGACTTCCGTGGCGCTGCCAAGTTTGCTCCCGAGAGCGAGAGCAAGTCGTCGAGCCCGGCGTTGGCCAAATCCGTGGCGTTCGTGGGCCTGGCTCTTGGTTTGCGTGCTGGTGCTCCTGGTGCTGATGCGGCTGGTGTTACTGCCGCTGGACCATTTTCAGCTTTTGGCGGGTTGGTCTCACCTGACTCGGGCTTCGCTGCAGTTTTCTTCTTGGGCGGTGGCGGAGGCGTGGCCTCCTGCAACTGCTCCTCCAACGGCCTGCTGGTGTCGATCCACCGCTTGAGCTCCTCGTCGTACTTGAACGTCATCTTTTGGCCCATCTTGGCCCTAATCGGCTTGGGCTTGTCGTCGCTCAGTTTCAAGATCCCAGAGAACCACTTCGTGCCCGACAGTGTTGTGTGGGCACTACCACGTGACACCTGCCCGCTTCTGCTCACCAGTTCTTCCTTCTCCTTCTTCTGGAGCTCCTGCTCTTTCTTCTTCTTCGCGGCCTCCAAGCGTGCCTGAGTCTCCTCCTCGTCTTCCTCATCCTCCTCAACCGGAATGTAGTCGTGCACAGTGTCGTCCTTGACCTCATATTGCTGGTACATGTCGGTCTGGTGCGACTGCGACAACCTGCTCGAGTAAAGGTGGTTTCCAACAACAGAGTTGGCGCGCGTGGTAGTCTCCGGTGACCCGGGGATCGGGAACTCGTCCAAACCGTTGTGGATTCTCAACCCAGAGTCTCTTCCCTCGCCTTGGAACGGGTTGCTGAACCTGTCCTTACCAGGCAAGCTGGGCGAGTTGTGTGTGTTGAGCACAAGCGACACGGGCTTGTGTGCAGCCGGGCTCTCAACGACATTATCGTCAGCGTCGTAGTCGAAACTGATATCGACGTTTGCAGCGCTCAACTTCGGTGCTGGAGCGTACGCGTTGGCCTTCCTGGGTGCTCTTCTGGGGCCAGGAGCAATCTTGGCTGGGAGAGGAGCAGGTTTGGCTGCAACTGGTGGGTGGGCAGGCAACGAGACAGGCGACGACGCAGGTTCCTGCACTTTTTCTTGTGGTGGTGCAGTTTCTTGGGCTTTGGCGTCCTCGGGTTTTTCGGGTTCGGCCTTCTCTGGCTCCTTCGCTTGGTCAATACTGTCCTTCTTGTCGTAGTCAAACATGTTCACGCCAGTAATTTCGGGCATGGGGTGCGCGTTTGTAGAAGCGTACCTGCTCGCATTGCCTCCAGGAGGACCGTACTTATTGCTTCCCTTGCTCACTGATCTGGATCCTCCAGGAGCATAAGGGTTGGCTCTTTTGGGTGCGGTTCTCTTGGGCGGAGCAGCAGGAGTTTGCTTAGGCTCTGTAGTCTCAACCGGTTCTTCAGGCTTGGACTCGGCTTCAGGTGGAGACGAGTCATTGCCTTCGGTTGTTGGAACAGCGTCATCGGAAATAGGCTCTGGAGCTTTTTCAGCTGGGTGCTCAGAGCTGTTTCTCTCCTCTCTTTGGAATTCAGGAATCTGGTCTTGGAGTTTCTGTGGAATCTCCTCTTCTTGGAACTTCTCCTCTTGGAACTCCTCCTCCTGTATTCTCTCGTCATGATTCTCCTCCTGGCTTTTCTCGTCAAGATTATCCTCAGGTTCTTCAACAGCCTTATTATGTTCCGGTACAAGTCCCTGACCTTGCAACTGCGGCTTCCCTTGCTCAAATCTTTCCTGGGCTCCCTCATTCAACTTGAGCGCAGAGTTGCTTCCCTCGCTCCACTCGGCAATCGTCTCCGGTTTCCTAGTGTCCTTTTCCGAGATCTCGCTGGCTTCACTGTGGAGAGAAGACATGCGCGAGTGGGTCTTGGAGTTCTTCCTGGAATGGAACGCCTCGGCTTTGCCTTCCCCAAACGATCCTCTCTTGACACCTGCAGTAGGCGGAGCCGTGAAAGAGGGAGGTTGACTTCCCTGGGAGGCAATTGACAGCGACGATAAGTGGGCGGTCTTGTTGGCGTAGACAGGCGCAGGAACTCCAGGAGTCCCAGTGGTTGACGCGGTGCCGGGGTTGACACTCACTCTCTTTCTCTGCTTTGGTCTCTCGTCAAGATGGGTCTGAGAGCCGTTCTTCGCAAACCCGTAACCGGGCGCAGCAATCTGGCTGCCAAACTTCAACGACTGGCTTGGCCCGCCCGGCGCGTACCGCAGAGGCTGTGCTCTGTTGTGTTGCGGGCTTGAGAACTCACTTGGAGGGCCGCCAATGAAGCTGTTCAGTGGCTGCAACTCCGGACGGTACAGAGGCAGAGAGTTGGCGATCTGGGTGACATCCAAGGCCGAGGTGTTTCTCGAGATGGATGGACTGAACTTGCTGAACACGCCATTTTCGTTTGGCTTTGGAGTCTGATCCTCGCCGCCGATAAACTTGTCGATGTGGCCCCACAAGTTCACTTTACTCAACTTGCTTCCGAGCCACCCGGAGTTATCGACATTGGAGTCTGAGATTCTCACCACCAAGTTCTGGAAATCTGCTATGGCGCTCGGCTTCACCAATGGGGACTTGCCCATGGTCTTCAACACCACGGAAATGTGGTCGCAGTACCTTCTGGCGGCAGAGAAAGAGCCCAAATCGGCGAGAAGCTCCGCGGTGGCGATCTTATTCTGGATCAAGTGTGGCAACCCGAAAGGCGGGATTGCGTTGCCTGTAATCAGCGACGTCAGCAAAACGTACTCATAAATTTCAGAATATACTGACGAAACGGTCAGCGACCCGACATGGGAGAAGGTGGCACCATTTTGCAATGGGTTCTTGGACACAATGATTCCGGCTATGACGAAACACAATTCGCTCGCAAAAAGCAAGTTCGCGTCCGCCAAAAATTTCCCGTACTCAACCAAGAACTCGCTCGGTGCCTCGTTGATCACCGCCGCAGAGATGATCTCCCGGTAGTGGCTCTTCGCAAACTCTGCCTCACAGGGCACATTCAAAAAGTCCTCTATGGGTCCTTTCGCGTAGCCAGCAAAGATCTTCATTACAATGGGCATCAAATGCTGGACCTTCGTGTTTTGAGATCTCTGGAACGGGAACATCATCCGGGCGTAGTCTGAAGCGATCTTCGCAAACTTTTCGGGGCCGATCGAGTGAGCCACAACCAAACTGAGCGCCCAGTCCTGCTTGGAAACAGCGAAACTAAGTGCAGCCTCTCTGTTTCCGGCCTGAATCATCAGCCACACAGAGTTGACACCAGTCGCGTCCAATTTGTATGCGTTCGTGGCAAGACCGCTTGAGCCCAAAAAGTTTGGGGCGACTTTCTGGTCCTGAGCGAAATCAACAGTTGGAGTCAATATCGACGCCAAGTCTTTGTGCAAGGCCTGAGCGGTGAAGTTGCCGTCGTGTTGCACCAACGCCAACAAAACCTGACAGAGCAATGTCTCGTCGGTGAAGTTGTTCATCTGTTTGGTGATGTTTTTCTCCAACCATATCTCAATGGCCTTTTTCGACTTGACTTTGGTAAGTGGGCCGGGGAACTCAGCAAGCAACTCCAATGACGGAGTCAAGGTCAGCAGTTTCAGGATCTTGATGGACTGCGCAGTTGGGCCGAAAGTAGAAGGCGCCGCTGGAATCAAGTGCACGACATTCTGCGAGTTTCCCCACTGGAAAATCGGGAACTGTCTCTGCAACAAAGCAGCCGGGTTGGTGATTTTCTTCACGCCGTTCTGCTTGCCGAAGGATCTCGCGTGTGGCCTCGCCACAGGCAGTTTCATCGCACTCGCAGCGTTTTGCTGGCCCGGCCCGGCGTTGGCGCCGACTGGGTTGATCGCATACGGGTTGCCTTCCTTGCCCTTCCCGCCCATGATCGAGCTTGTCCTGGAATGGCCCCGGTTGGCTGCCGAGGGTGCATATGGGCCCGAGTGGGGCACATAGGGGCTCAACGAGCTCTTCTCGGTGGACTTCGAGAGATTTGTATTGACACGCGGCGGACTGGATGCCTGAACACTGGGGAACGGCACACTGGCTGACGCAACATGGCCAGGCTGAGAAACTCCAAGACCCTGTGCGCGCGGAGCACCGGGTTGCGGAGCTGCAAATCCGCCTTGAACG
Organism: Sungouiella ecuadorensis; assembly: GCA_030579155.1. Taxonomy (NCBI): domain Eukaryota; kingdom Fungi; phylum Ascomycota; class Pichiomycetes; order Serinales; family Metschnikowiaceae; genus Sungouiella; species Sungouiella ecuadorensis. The sequence goes on along the minus strand of JAKUAF010000010.1, from coordinate 37,787 downwards.
GGAACCGGTGGAGCTCCTGGCTGTGGGGCTCCTGGCTGCTGGAAACCCTGTGGTGGAGCTCCTGGTTGAGAGGGACCAGCGTATCCACTTTGCGGAGGTCCAGCCTGTGTGTGTCCTCCTTGTGGGGCATACATCGAGGCCTGGTTGGGGCCGGGCGAGAACCTGCCCTGCCTCATGGCCGGAGACAACGGTGGAGGCGCAGGGCCGGGCTGGTAGTTTCTCTGGTAGTGGTTCTGCTGCGGCGCGTGTCCTGGGCCTGGTGCCGGCGCCTGTGGAGCGTACGCGTTCTGAGCCGGAGGAACAATGCCAGCTGGTGGAATAATCCCCGGTTGAACCTGTGCAAGGTTCTGTGCAAATCCTGCGTTTGGTGGCACCTGGCCCGGATGAGCTTGACCCGGTGGACCCACTGGCGGAGTTATTCCTGGAGTTACTCCTGGTGCCATTCCTGGAGGACCTTGTGCAGGCTGGTACTTGTTTGGAGCAACAGAGGCATTGCCCGAGGCAGGCAGGTGGTTCGGCTGGGCCATAGGGATGTTTCCCATTGGCGCGTTGCCCGTAGGCGCACTCATGGGAACAGTACCCATTTGTGGCTTGGACAACATAGGCAGTACCTTGGCTTTTGGAGCCAACTGCGCATACGGATTCTTCGGCAGTTTTTTCTTGGAGATCGGAGGCTGCGAAGGAGCCGGGGGCTCTTGCACGGGCGGCGCAGCAGGTATTGGCACTGCGGCTGCTGCGCGCACAGGACGCTGGGATGGTTTGGGCACGGTGTCTGGCAACTCCTCGAAAAACGAGCGGTTGCTTGCGTTAATTGGCTCTCCTGGTGCTGCTGCCGACCGGCCAGGCAACATCGGCGTGTTGCTGGAGCCTGTGCTGGAAGTCAGCGGACCTTTCGGTATGACTTGCGTGGAAGCCACCCTCAGCGCAGGCTTTGGAGGCTGCGCCAACGCGAGGGGAAAATCGTACGCGTCGTTCTTTTTCTTTGCCGCGTCGAGTTTCTTTTTCATCTCGGCCTCGGCTTTGTTTACCACAGGCTCCTCTCTTTGCACTTGTGCAAATTGTGGGCCGGGAGCCACAACCCCCGCCACGCTTGTGTGAGGTTTCGTAGGCAACTCTGCGGGCTTCAGGTACTTTGATGCGTACTTTGAGTTTTGCGCTTTTGGGTTGACCGACTGGGCGACATTTGGCGTTTGGGCGTGGCTGGGGTGAACTGGCAAAAAGGGCAGAGCTGGCTTGACCGGAAGCACGTGCGGCCCCGAAAGACCCTGTGGCTGTGCTTGTGGCACATGTGCCTGTCTCTTTGGCGCCTGGCCTGGGATCGGCGGCTGTGGTTTGGGCACAGACTCCGCAGGCTGGTACTTCAGCGATTTCTTAGCAGCAGGTGCTGGCGCTGGCGCTGGCAGTTGCTCCTGCGGGAGAAGCTGGTACATGTTCGCCTGCTCGTTCCAGGCGTCAATCTTCTGTTCGTTCATCTGCTCGGCCTCGTCGTCGGCCTCCAAGTCCTCGGTGTAGTCGTCCAAGAAATCGTCATCAAGCAACAAGTCATCGTCCAAGTCCAACAACTCCAACGCGGCTAGTTTCAGCTTAGCGGCCGTTTGGTTCTGCTCGAGCTGTTCTTCTTCGCCCTGGAGTGGTTTCTGGTGGCGCACGACCAGATCCTCGTGGTCCTCGGTTTCCCAGAGCGAATTGTTCATTGTGACTCCAGCATCAGCATTGAGCTCGTTGAAGAACTCGGACTCCGGCTCGTTCTGGTCCCACACAGGCTCTTCGGGCTCTTTGTCGTGTACACCAGCTGCAAGATCAGCTTCTGTTTGAGATACAGACCCGTTCTGTTCCTCTTCAAGAATTTCATCCTCAAGAATTTCGTCTTCAAGAAATTCATCCTCGAGAATCTCGTCTCTTTCAAACTCGTGCTGTTCGATCTGAGCAGCTGTATCGTCCTGATTTTCAGTCTGCTCTTGCACTCCTTGAGCTCCATGTTGGTATTCCTCGGTCTCCTCCGCTCCTGTTGGCTCCGGTGTGCGTGGAAATTGAAAGTCCAGAACAGGCTGCTCGGGAATACCGTGTTGGGCATTTTCGTTGGGAGCAAGTTCGTTCTGCTCGTAATTCTGGCCGTCCTGGTTCCACTTTTCCTGATAGTCCCACTGTTCTTGGCCATCTAGTTTCTGTTCTGGCTCATATGGATTCTCCTCATAGTTATTCCAGTCTTCCTGACCATCCTGGCCCTGAGGCTCCCAATGCTCACTTTCAATATCCTGTATTGGCTGGAAATGACTTGCCTGAGATTCCTCAGGCTGAGGTTTCTCGATTCCGGTCCTCTGGCCCTCGAAATCGTGCTCATCTCCTTGTATTTGCTCGTTGAAATCCTCATCATGCTGATCCTGACCAACTTGTGCCACTTCGTCCTGTTCGTATTGCTCTCCATACTCCTGGGATGGCTGGTTCCAACTTTGAAACTCGTTGGTCTCTGGATCATGCCCAAAGTCGGCCAATTTTTGGTCTTCATTGTAATTTTCCTCCTCATGAAAGCTTTCAGTCTGCTCATTCTCGTGGCCGTAGGGATTTCGCTCAGTTTGATGGTTCAATTCCTCGTGCTCGTACTCATTTTCATGCTCGGATCCCTCAACTTCCTGCTTGGGCTGCTGTGATTCAGAGTCATGCTGGAAATACTCTCCTTCGTCAGTTCCATAGGAGGAGTTCCGCGAGTTTTGGGCCTGGACAGAAGAAAAGTGGTGATTTTGGGCCCCATATTGCTCATTGTATGCATTCTGGTCTTGCTCCTCGTCGTTCTGTTCCGTTGTGGTTTGGTATGCTGAAACTCCTTGTCTTTGACCAAATGGTTCAGTCAGAACTGGAAAATCGGCCGACGTTTCGGCAGAAACTTTGCCCAGCTGTTCACCAGCCATACTGTGACCTTCTGGTGTTTCGGCCTGAGTTTCTCCGGCTTCCTCGTCCCATTGGCCTTGCCATTCTTCTTCATTATTCCACTCTTCTTTTTTCTCCCATTCATCGTCCCATTTTTCTTCCTTTCCGGCTTGCTGCTCGGGATCCCAGTCATCCTGAGCGTTCCAGTCGGCCTCCTCGTCCCAATTGTCCTCCCATTGAGGCTGTTCGGCCCGCTGTGGCTGTGTGGGGTTCCGAATTCCATGCTGGGAAGAAACGTCGACGCCTCGCTGAGTGTTCGAGTGCAATGCTTGTGAATTATGGTTCAGAGTAACATTTACAACCACATCTTTCCCCTGGTAACCCGCTTGGTCCAATAGAGTGCTTGCATTGGGCGTGGAGTGGTCGATATAGAAATCACCCGATCTGGAAGAAACAGCCGGCTGATCCAGCGGCAAGTGGTCCGTTTTCGACGGAAATTTCGGTGTTTGTGGTATACTCAGTTGCTGCAAACTCAGTGGAGGCAGCTTTGGTCCCGGTTTCTGGCCTATTGGGGGGACTTCGGCGGCAGAAACCAAATGTGCCTCTGAGGTGGCCGACAGCAGCGGAACCGGTGGGTTTTGCGCCTGGCCCGTGCTATATTGCTGGACATGAGCACGACGCTTCGTCCTCACAGGGTTTTTTCTCGAGCTCATGGTGAAAATCCCGTGAAAATTGCGTTAAAATTGGATTTAAAAATTTGGAAATTGATCGAGTGTTGGTAGTGGAGCGAACGACGAGTGTCCTCTGTTTGTCTGCAGTACCAGTGTTTTGCCATACAACACGGTTGGAGCAAATTTACCAGATGGGAGATTTTCTGAAAAATTTAAGGTGATGAATTGATCTTTTCGTGATGCTGAAACTCAAAATCACTTTCAAGTTTTCGATTTTTTTTGTTTTGCAGCTTTTTGGTGTGCTGATCTGAGCGTTGTCTGAAGTGCGCAGACCAAGACACAGACAATAGCAGAGGAAGCAGAGGTCCAGATTCGCGGGGGAGAATCAGATTCATTACAAAAACGATTTGCAGATGATTGACGAAAAAAAAAAATCAAGAAGTAATTGAGATTCGAAAGAAAATGTATCTTTTTGAAATGAAGTCTCGTCTTCATTGGAAGTCTCATCTCTTTTTTTTTAGTTGCAAAATGTTCTTCCTGTGTCACGTGTAGAGTTGCCCGGAGCCAAGTGATTGCAACAACCCAAATACCGATTTCCTGCACCACCGGTTTCCAAATATAAGTCGGGATAAAAATAACACAGCGGTATATATAGCGAGACTTCGCCGGCCAGAAATCGTCCCGCAAAGCAAAGTGGCTGAGACTGGCACTGGCACCGGTGTCCGGGCGCACCTACAAGCCACAAGCGGGCCGACCCCACGCCCGAGCTCCTGACACAATGTCATAGACAGATGTTCGCCAATATTGCAAGTAGCAGGCACACGGGCGCTATGTGGGTGTATTAATGGAGATAAAATGGCACGTCTGCCACGAACAATGCCCAGGCACACAACGGGCGGGACGCAGGCAAAAAAAAGAAAATAGAAAAAGTCATGGCCAGATCTGCTGGCACATGTGGCATCCGCTGGGGCTGGTTCTGGCCCTGAGGTTTTCGGCGAAATTGGGTCGCTGGGGCCCCAACGGCATATGCCACCCTCGAGAAAAAACGGCGTGAGCTACGGGTCCCTTGGGTGTGCAGGTCTGTGTCAAATTATCAACGCTGCGGCACTTCTATTTATAAAATCAATCTCTTTTCGTATATACACTTTAGCAGCTGGATCAATCCCAAATTTGCGTTGGTTTTTATAAGCTGCATTCAACCTAATCGGACCCCACCCCATTTGCAAACGCCGCCGATTGCACTCCGTCCCCCCAAAAAAAGTTTTCACCCTCAGCCACCGAAAACAACAATCAACCTTATACCTTCACTATGGGCAGAAGAAAAATCGAAATCCAGCCCTTGACCGATGATCGGAACCGCACAGTGACCTTCGTCAAGCGGAAAGCCGGTTTGTTCAAAAAAGCATACGAGTTGGCTGTGCTCTGCCAGGTGGATTTGGCGGTCATCATCGTGGGGAACAACGATAAGGTGTACGAGTTCCTGTCGGTAGACACCAAGGAGCTATTGAAGACGTATTCACGTGTCAAGCCCCACGAGCTGAAGCTGCCGGAATACTACGGCCACTACAAGAAGAAAAGTCACATGACCAACTCTGGCGTGGTGATCAAAGAGGAGTTGCACGACGTGCCCATAGACGACGCCAATGCAGACAGCGACTACGATCTGGATACCCCCGAGCCGAAACGCAAGAAAACAGGGGCGTCGCCGGCGCTGATATACCAGAAAAAACCCGTGGCTTCCCGCTTCGCCCAGTTGGGCCAGGGCCAGCAGGACGACCTCCAGACCCAGCGGCCCGTGCTCCGGGTGCAGATCCCCTCGGACATCAAGGCCCAGGACGACCTGGCGAAAACCATCACCGCGCTCGACACCATCGACACGCGGAAGGACAAGCTGGCGGAAAACGACGTGCAGGCGCCCAACTTGGCCCCAGGCAACGCCACCCGCTACTTGTTTGGCAAGTTCAAGAGCCCCGAGTCCAAGAAGGTGCCGCAGTTGCCGCTCCCGATCAGCCAGCTGCAGACGCTGAGTCCCATTCTGACCACAGCGCCGCAGTTACCCGGTGGTATGCCGTTCTTCTCCCTGTTGCCCCAGCCGCTGCCCCAGGGCCAGTACCCGCCGGCAATCTTGCCCACGCCCGTGTTCAACCAGGTCTTCAACCAGTGGCAGGGCGCCAATCTGGCCACCGGCACCAGCTCGGGTACAGCAATGAACATGGGCGCCACCAACTCGGGCTCCAGTGCGGGTAACCCGACGGCGTCCACGGCCACCAACGCCGGCTCGGCGCTGTCTGCCGCGGCCAATGCCCCTGGCGCGGCAAACACAGGCCTGGACGAAGACGCGCCCAAGTTTAGGCCGCCGCTCCAGCAGAACGGCGAGCAGACGCCCATGCTGGCGCTCCCCTCGCGCTACATGATGAACGACATCTTCCCGCTGCCCTCCACCTTATACCCGGCGCTGGAGTGGCCCACAGGGATGACGCCCTACACGCTGTCGATGCCCCACTACTTCATGGTGCCCAGCGCCAACGGAACGACGCCTCTACCTATGAATTCAGTTTATGCAAACGCTCGTCAGTCGCTTCTGGGCCAGCCGCAGCGGCAGTTTCAGCCTGGACAGGGACTGCAGCAGGGCGGGCCAGAGTCCAACCAGTACTATAAGCGAGGGTGAGCGGAATACCATATTTAATGTGGGATGAGGAAGAAGAGGAATTGAAGAGATCATGGAGATGAGACTGAGGGAAACTCACTTAATGTGTGAGAAAGATCAAAGGAGCTCATAATGTGGGGTTTTCTGATGCTGCTTGCCATTCTTTAATGTCAAACTCCAGGGTGGCTAATGACAGATGGCCGTGGTGGCCATCGGGTGCAAATGTAACAATACTGATAAAGCTATAGAGCAGTGTAGGCAGAAGAGGAGGGAAAAGACAAGACAGGGAGAAAACAAGGGAAGAATCCAAAACCAGGTTTTGAGAACATTTGCTTCACAGATTCTGGATCTTTTACTTTCAAAATTCCCGGTGTCAGTTTATAGGCAAGTGTGTGAATTTACTGATTCCGGGGATGGTATTGTATGTGTTAATTCTTAGAACCGGAGTCCGCACACAAACCAAGAAGTGCCAAATGAAAAATGAAAAAAAAACATTGAAATTGCAAATCCACTGCGACACAAGCAATCTGAGATTGGAAACTTTTTTGTACTTGCTTCACTATCATGCTTTTGGAGGAGGGCCCATGGGTTGTGGCCATCAGGGCTCGCGCCCTCCCTGTACCACGTGACCACCTTCTTTGCCAATTCTCAATAACCCAGTACCTCCCATTCCTGCAGACAGGCGCAAATCCAGTCGCACTCTGGCGAGAAAATTTAGTTTTCCACCATACAGCTCGCAAATTTTTTCCTTCTAATCACTAGGCTTACCAGTTCAACATGAAGGTATGTTAAATTTTTGAGAAGAACGATTCATAAGACTTTCGAGACCCCTTTAGTGCGGGAAATCCATACCAATGTTGAGGTTCTTGATGGAAACAAGTGGATCCAATGACCCTTTCAGTTCTTGTCCATTTCACTATGAGCGAAGAATTTTCATCCTTTAAGGCTCCAGGCAAGCACTCAAAGAAGCGAAAAAAATCCAAAAGAAACCAGTCTGATTAATCAAAGATCTCATTTCACATCCGCCTGTCCAATTTTCAAATCAAATTTCCCACGAAAATCTCAGAATCCACCACCCATTTTGCTTCATACTAACAGATCCAGTTAAACATCTCCTACCCAGCCAACGGTACCCAAAAGGCCATTGAAATCGAGGACGAGCACAAGTTGCGTGTCTTCTACGACAAGCGTATGGGCCAAGAGGTCGAGGGCGACTCTGTCGGCGACGAGTTCAAGGGCTACATCTTCAAGATCACCGGAGGTAACGACAAGCAAGGTTTCCCAATGAAGCAGGGTGTGTTGCACCCAACCAGAGTTAGATTGTTGTTGTCCAAGGGCCACTCTTGTTACAGACCAAGAAGAGCCGGTGAGAGAAAGAGAAAGTCCGTGAGAGGCTGCATTGTCAACCAGGACTTGTCCGTTTTGGCCTTGGCTGTTGTCAAGCAAGGTGAGAACGACATTGAGGGATTGACCGACGTCACCACGCCAAAGAGATTGGGACCAAAGAGAGCCAACCACATTAGAAAGTTCTTTGGCTTGACCAAGGAGGACGACGTCAGAGACTACGTTGTCAGAAGAACCGTGGAGAAGAACGGCAAGACTTACTCCAAGGCTCCAAAGATCCAGAGATTGATCACTCCTCAGACCTTGCAGAGAAAGAGAGCTTTGAAGGCCAAGAAGATCAACAACGCCAAGCAACAGAGAGATGCTGCTGCTGAGTACGCCCAGTTGTTGGCCCAGCGTTTGCACGAGCGTAAGGCCGAGAGAGCTGAGATCAAGAAGAGAAGAGCTTCCTCCTTGAAGGCTTAAATGCATCCCCCACTTTAATTGGTATATTACTATATAAATTACCTTGTTTCGACTGAGCGTAGGAGCGATGTAGAGTGGTGTGTTCATTGAGATTGCTGAAAGTTTCGTTGATCTAAGACCTGTCTGACTTGACTTACTTCTGTCTTTCTTGATGTTCCATGTTATTTCCCATTACTATTCTCTTCAGGGTATATCACGGCCCAATGTCGAGTCTCTTCGTTTCTTGCTCTTCTTCTTCGGATAATCCCCTCTTCCGCACAAGCCGCTTGATGTTCTCGTAGACCTGGTCTGTTGTCAAGTTCGACTCATAGGTGAAGTTTTTCCGCACAAAGTTGTCCTGCTGCTCCTTGTACTTTGGATCTCTCAACAATACCTTCAAATGGTGGTCGAACTCCTGCTCGGGGACCTGCTCGCCCGTGATTGGACACTCGATCGTCCGCTCTGTTGCTTTCTGCTTCCTTTTGAGTCTCGACTCGCCCGCAGCCCTGATTTTCATTCCCTTGGGAACTGACCCAGACCCAGTACCAGATTTCACCTCAATGCCAGTGTTTTTTGTGCCCTGAGCTTCAACTTTAGTTTCCAAATCATTTGCAACCCCTTCATTCTCTTCACTTCCCTTTGTCTCCTCTCTCGGCCCAGCTGTTTCTAGCTGTATTTCTTTGGATTTCGCCAGAAGTGATCGGTACATGACATCCTCTCGCAGAAGCGGCACAGCCAACTCGGTCACTTCGTCCACGGCATTGAAATTAATTTTCGCCACAAACGTGAAATCCTGCCAGTCTATCAGCGCGTATTGCACCTGCTGCTTCCTGTCCTCTGATTCTTGTAGTTTCCTCTCCAACTTGTGCCTCTTGTCATGAGCCGCACGTCTGTAGGCCCTTTCAAATAGATTCTGTGGTGAAGAGTTAATCAACTTATCCACATACTGAAAGACTTCATCGGTCTTGTCGGATTGTTCCTGTCCTTCTCTTTTCACCTTGTCTATCTCTATTATCGTCAGGTATTGCTTGCAATAATCTCGGAAAAGCAGATGAAGACTGTGTTTCGGACTTAGGAATGCAAACTGTGACCGCTTTCCTCTTTTGTTCATGTACCGCTGTATCTGATCAATGTGTTTTGTGGAGTTGCATGCAATGTACTGAGCTGTGAGTTTGATCACATCCAAATCGTAGTTTGAGACGGGCGGAAGTTCAGTCTGGAAGAGAAATGCATCTGGCTGTGATATAATTTCCACTTCTTTATTGATTTTCGAAGGTTTTCCCTCACTTTCAGTGACTTCCTTCCCTTCTAAAAGTGCCTTGTAGTATTCATGATATGGGTCCAGATTACTCAAGAACGAAAATTTCTTTTCGCTATCACTGGCCAATAACTTCTCTTCAAACGCCTCTCCGTTCTTTTTGACATACTGCACAGTTTTCTCGATGGTGACTTTGATGTCTTGTGGCGGGTCTATCATTTTCGGATGTTAACTATGGGAAATTTGGGGCATCTATATGTGAGATGGGTGCACGTGACCATGGACAGAAACACGAAGATAATTTGGGCATCAGAAACCAACCCACATTTCGAAATATGCGAATGAATGCTCTCCTTACATCCAATGGTTCTTGTAGTCTCTATTTTGTATGATGACCCCTCTAAATTGAAATCTAGAAACCTTCTACATTTGCTTTGTATGCAGTGCCCTCATTCAATCTCACTCTCCTGTATCTCTCCGCACGCTCTTCTTCCGCAAATGGCACTCTGGCCGAGTGGTCTAAGGCGCCAGGGTAAGGTTACCTTACCATACATTCCTGGTCTCTTCGGAGGCACGAGTTCGAACCTCGTGGGTGTCATTATTTTTTCACTTGTCTTCACTAACGAGAACACATTCACCCTATTTCATCAATTTCTTAATCACCTCACACCAGATCTCTGTTTTCTCTGTTCCTTCCCTTTTGTTCTCTTCTCGATTCCAGTACGTCACGTGACCATCGAAGAGTTGCGATTCGGATTCACTCACAGCTTATCACATATATTCAGAAGCACCCGCAAATGCTACATCTAACCTCGGCGAAAAAACCCGGCGATGACAATTTGGACTATAACAGTGGATACGAGTCCTGCAGCTCGAGCGAGGTGGATTCTCTCACTGAGGATTTGGACCAAATCGGAAGATTCAATTTGCCCAAGCTCACCAACTACCTAAGTAAAGAAGGATTCCCCAGTTTGCCCGCGTTTCCCAACCTCCCGAATCTTTCGGCACTTCCGAATCTCCCGAACCTACCGAACTTCAACCACTTGCCAAATTTGCCCAACTTGCCCAATCTACCGCAACTACCGACCTTCCCCAATTTGCGCGCACCTCCGAATCTTCCGTCTTTTGACTTGACTGAGATCTCCAGGTACGTGGCACAGTATGTGCAGAAAGACGAGGCGGCCACCGACAACGCCGAAGCACAAACAAGATTGGCCTACTCGGTGAGAACCGCACTCGCCACAAGAATCCAGATGAACACGTTCTTGTCGGACTTGAAAGGCGGCCTCTCGTTCCAGGCGGCGATCGACCGTTTGCAGCCGCTCACGGATATAGTACATGAGGCCGTGTCGCTTCCCGTGGACGACATTTCCGAGGATGAAGTTGCCATCAACGACACGGAGCCCGTTGGTGTGGGTGAGATTGTCAACCGAGAGCAAGCCATTTTGACCGAGCCTGTGTTGCCCGAAACCGGCAGGGTTTCGGCGGCTAAAGCGACAAAACACAAACACAAGCACAAGCACAGCATGCCACGTGTCATGAGCGGGATGTCGGACGGCTACGACAGCAGTGTGTTCACTGGGTCTGACGTGGAGGAATTGACTGCGGAGGAGGCGAGGGCACTCACACACTTGGACTCGCTCGACGATTTCTTCAAGGAGGAGATGCTCCGCAAGAAGATCCAGAAGATCCAGGCGCTCGACAACTTGTCGCAGCAGCTGAAGAACAAGTTGGTGACCAAGCTCATGATGGGGAATTACTACCGATATATCAACGAGAAGTTGGGGCGAGAGAAGGGAATCACGTTGCGCAAGGCGGGCGGGCTTGTGCTTGAGCCAAAGAACGACGACGACAACATCGACCGCATGCTCATGGACGAGAGCGACGAGCATATGAGAGAAGAGAATGACATTAATGATGACGAAGGCGATGAAATTGATGACGAGATTGATGAGGACGAGGATGATGAGGTGGATGAGGTGATGCTCACGGAAGAGGACCAACGGCCCTCGTACTACGACAAAGCAAAAAGCATCTTGGGCTGCCCGCATTACCAGCGGAACTGCAAGATCGAGTGTCCTACCTGCCTCAAGTGGTTCCCCTGCCGGTTCTGCCACGACCAGCAGGTGGCCGACCACAAGTTGCAGCGGTCGGAGGTCAGGCACGTGCTCTGCATGCGGTGCAACACGCCGCAGTTCCCGGAGTCCGCCTACTGCGTCAACTGCGAGGAGGAATTGGCCAACTACTTCTGCGCCAAGTGCGTGCTCTACGACAACGACCCAGCAAAGGACATCTACCACTGTGACAAGTGCGGGATCTGCAGGCTCGGCTTGGGCATCGACAAGGACTACTTCCACTGCGACGTGTGCAACATCTGTCTTCTGATCGACTTGAAGGAGCACCACAAGTGCGTGACCAACACGACCCACTGCAACTGCCCGATCTGCAACGAGTACTTGTTCACGAGCGTAAGCAAAGTGGTGTTCATGAAATGCGGGCATCTGATCCACCAGAACTGCTACGACGAGATGATCAATCATTCGTACAAGTGTCCTGTGTGCAAGAAGACGGTGGTGAACGCCGAGATCCAGTTCCGGATCCTAGACCAGGAGATCCGGCAGCTGCCTTTGCCGGCTCCCTACAACTTGTGGCGGTGCATCATCAGCTGCAACGACTGCAAGGGCAAGAGCAACTGCTCGTACCATGTCATGGGGCTCAAGTGCAAGTACTGCAAGAGCTACAACACCAACCAGTTGAAGTTGATCAAGCCGGAGGAAAACGACGATGACGATCTGGACTACGATGCCAACGAAGCCAACGAGAGAATTACGCTGTTGCGGCTCATGAAGACGAACTTGGGGTCTAATTTTTTGATTGAAGAGCAGAACGACTCCACTGAGCCGCACGGCAAATCTGCACGCACTAGTGTCAATTTGGAGGAGCAGGGCAACTTGGCCAATTTCCGCCGGCTAACGAAAGCGTTGCTCGGAGATAAAGAGATCGACCGCCGGTATGTCACCAAGATGTTCCAGAATTTCGTGAACTCCACGGTGGAGGAACGTGACCTGGACTCCGCCAAATCCGAGATGGAGATTTTCGGTGGATTCTAATATTGGGTCCGCTAGTGTGTGCAGGGCCCAACACCCAATATTTTTGGCTCAGGTGGCAGAAGCAACCTGACCCGAAGGAGAACATCCGGGATTTCAACGGTTTTCCAAGCTGGCAAGTAAAGCTCCGCGAGTTTGCTAAACCGTTGCAAATCCTAAATTTCAAGCTCAATCAGGTCTGGCTCTGGCGCACGTGATCGGGCCAGGTGGAGTAGACACGTTTTAGCAACCCATGTCACATAACACGGAATTCATGAAAAGGTTCAAAAAAAATTTTCCGAAATTCCAAAGTTGTCTCTTTCTCTTATTTGCTTGCGACCCCACAATACCTCGCCAAAGTCAACACCCAACTACCCAATTTGGGCCCGCTCTGTGTGCCGGTCGTCATTACCTCGTTCAGCTCGTACCAACCACAACTTACCCCAACGCATTCCCAAACTCACAGTTTCAAAACTCACTTTTGCATCGCCTGACTCCAGAGTATGAATTCGATCAATAAATTGGTCGTTTCTTTGGACTCTCTCTACCCTGGCAGTAGCATATCCCAGACCGGGGTTCTAGATCCCGTGAAGGCAACAGGCGAGGAAGACGACGAGAAAACAGAGCTAGTGGAGGAAGAAAAAAGCGAAACCATCGAAAGTGAAAGCAAAGCTTCTCGCCCGAACATCTTTTCCCGCATTTTGCTCGTCCCATACCACATATTCATACGACCTTTGCTACTAATATGGCTCTTGGTGACTTTCCCCGTCACGTACTTCTTTGGCCATGAGTACCCGTCAATTGACGCTGGAAACGACACAGACCGCAACATCAAGCTGGACATTGACGAGAAAACCGAATTGCTCAAGCAGGAGAAGATCATGGCCAACCATATCAAGTCTCCCACTGCGTCCAAATACATCATTCCTCCACCACCGAGACTCTTCCCGCGGCTGAGAAACCCAGAGAAGAAAAAGAAGAAGGTGCTTGTTTTGGACTTGGATGAGACGCTCATACACTCGTTGTCACGTGGAACCCCGAGATCCTTGGGGTCCAGTGCGGCCTGCCGCATGATAGAGTTGAAAGTGAACAGTGTGGCCACTCTATACTACGTGTACAAGAGACCGTTTTGCGATTTCTTCCTAAAAGAGATCTCCCGCTGGTTTGAGCTCCAGATCTTCACCGCCAGCGTCAAGGAGTACGCAGACCCCATCATTGACTGGTTGGAAAGCGAAATAGTGGACAACAAGCTGGGCGGAGCACCAGTGTTCACCAAGAGATACTACCGGGGAGATTGCACATACCGACAGGGAGTCGGGTACATCAAGGATCTCCTGAAGATCTTCGGGAGGGATGACGATTTGAAGAACGTGATTATCTTGGATAATTCACCAATAAGTTATGCATTGCAAGAGCACAACGGAGTCATGATAGAAGGGTGGATCAACGACCAGAACGACCGGGACCTTCTCAACTTGATTCCGATGCTCTATAGTTTGAGTTTGTGCATTGACGTGAGATTCATTCTCGGCCTACGAAGCGGCGAGAAGCTATTTGACGATATATACAAAAGATAGGTTGGGATAATAGAGGTTAAAGAACTAGGGTGAAGATGTAGGAAGAGGAAAGGATAGGATAATCATGGTAGTTGGGAAAGTTTGAGTATTAAAATGAATTTGGTCTGTGTGATTTTCTTTTGTGTGAGGATTTCTGTCCAGTTCTCTTTTCTTCTAAGGTTTCTGACTTTTGACTGCGAAATGGTAAATGTGAACTTCCACCAAAACTATGAACCACCGCAAAAAATCAGTCAAGCTCATTAAAAACGGTACAACGAGAAAAGTGGTGTCCTCGAAGTGTCTGTTAGACCATCCGTTTGTTGAACTCATTTAAACCCAAATTTTCTCTTGTTCTTCGTCTACATTCCACTCCACCTTTTCCTGCTGGTAATGCGAATGTTAAGTACCAATGCTTTCGCTTACGGAGATCGAACATTCCTTGGATGCCAATGAAGACGTTTCACGTGCCCTAGACGACTTAGGAACTTCACTTCGTGATCCAGAATTCAGAGAATCCCCAGATGTTGCCAGGATCATCCCCAATGTCATATCTCAGTTCAGCTCAGATCCAGCTTTAGTAATCAGAGTGTTGGTCAACTTCACTGCAGACAACGACGAGAACAGACACCAATTGGTCCAAACTGACCAGAATCTTCATAGATTTTGGGAACTGGCTTTGGATTTTTTACAAAACGATACTCTTGGTGCTCTCGTGGTTGTTCTTCTAACCCAGTTCGTGCTCAACATTGACGACGCCCACAAATCCGAATTTCTCGAAGTCTTCGTCAGAAACGAAACTGTTGATGCTCTTGTGGGATACTGCGAAGGTTGTGGATCAAAGAGAGCGTGGAATGAGCTTGAGCTGGCCTTAGAACTTTTGGTGGAGTACTCAGCACATGATCCACTGAAGTTCACCACCAGACACATTACAATTGTCTTGGAAACCAGTAGAAAGGTTTTGGAGACGCACGAGGAATTTTCAGATGCCATTTTGTTGCACTCATCTCAGATTATTGGTAGTATCACCAATGTCAGTGAACTTACAGGGACGGACAACTCCAAACACAGCCTCGTTTCAGAGATATACAAGCTCATGAGCGAAATACCGCAATCACTCGAAAACATTGCACATGTCAAGAGAGATTTATTCGCTTCGTGTGGGAATATCTCCTCGCTTCCCAGCTATGACAATTTTGCAGACATTCAGGTCAATCTACAGGTGATTCTCGACATGAACTCAGACTTGTATGTGGCAGCAGCAGCAGCCATTCTGATTGGAAACTGTGTTTCTAGTCGGGAGACACAAACACAAGTTCTCCAACAAATTTGCTCCTTCTGTCTGTTGCAGACCCTAGTGGAAAGTATACTCAGGCGCAAGTTTGGGGATGTGGTGCAGTACCAGTTTTTGCATCTCTTCAACAATTTGATGACCGAAGAAGTCAGCAGACTCGTTTTGGACAATTACACGGACGTTTTGCGCATGACCAAGGTGGTGGTGGACAATTGCAAGTACTACAAGGAGATTGGAGGAATCTACGTGAAATTCTTGAAAAAATTACTAAATTTTTCAGAGGAAAATCCTTTCAAATTCACAGAATTGTGGGAGTACATTGGCAACTCCGAGCCCGAGTCCGGGTTGGGCGAAGTCGATTTGTTTCTCTTGCAGAAAATCAGTGCACACCCCAAAGCCAATCAGGAACTAAGTGCGCACAGCAATTTGGTGCAGAGAATCATAAAAGAAAGTTTACGGATTTCGCAGACAATCGACGGGGTTTCGCTTCTTGAAAAATTGAAGAC
Organism: Sungouiella ecuadorensis; assembly: GCA_030579155.1. Taxonomy (NCBI): domain Eukaryota; kingdom Fungi; phylum Ascomycota; class Pichiomycetes; order Serinales; family Metschnikowiaceae; genus Sungouiella; species Sungouiella ecuadorensis. The sequence continues at coordinate 22,119 of JAKUAF010000010.1, read as the reverse complement.
GTTGGCGATCTTATTGCAGAACATTTCCTGCGACTCGCTCGAGGCAAGTTTGGGCACCGAACTTTTCGTCTCGACAGTGTCGCAGCCACTCCACACTTTCTTGTCTCAAGTATTGGAGTCAGTGTCACCAGCCCCACCAAATCCTCTGTTAGCGCTGGAAAATCCAGAGCCTGCCAATTTGCAGCAAAGGGCCATTCTCAACAATTTGAAATTCGTCGCGGCAGTTGCCTTGCCGCAGTTCACCCAACTAAAAAGCCGTGACTCATCGTTCGACTCAGTATGTCAAGTTTGCTCCGCAGTGGTTTCCAGATAAGCGGGCATTCGCGGCATTTCGCGGGTGTTTGCGGGACGGCGACACGGCATTTGCTGCGAATTTTTCAGTGCATAAAATTTACACACCGGTCCATATAAAGTGCACGCATCTTCCAGAACCTGACACTTGGACCCAGCGCAAAAAGACAGAAGCCAAAAGCTGAGAAATTCCAGAAAGCTCAAAAATTCAGCACTATTTATCATGACTCAAAGTTCCTACTTTTCCCTGCTCGAGCCCTCACAGCTCGACCCCATCTTGTTGCTCATGCAAGCTTTCGCTAACGACCCACACCCAGACAAGATCGACTTGAGTGTGGGCGTGTACAAGACTGAGGAGGGCGATCCAAACTACATTTTCCCCTGTGTGGCTGCGGCAAAGACGAAGTTGGCCGAGAACGATCCGGGCCACTGCTACACGTCCATGGCTGGCGTCCCCGCATTCATCACCAACGCCAAAAGGACCATCTTTGGCGCTGACCACGAGGACGTTGTCTCCGTGCAGGCCATCAGTGGGTCCGGCGCGTTGCATTTGGCGTTCAACTTCTTGCGCTCGACCGGGTTCCACAACTTCTACGTCGGGGTTCCTGCCTGGGGCAACTACAAGGGTATGATCGAGCACGTCGGCGGCGTTTACCACGAGTACACCTACTACGACCCCAAGGAGAACGCGGTGGACTTTGGCGCTGCAATCAAGGCGTTGGAGGCCGCGCCAGAGAAGTCTGTGTTTGTGTTGCAGGCGGTGTGCCACAACCCAACCGGGTGCGACTACAGCCAGGAGCAGTGGGCGCAGATCTTGGACATTTTGCAGAAGAAGGACATCTTCCCGCTCTTCGACATTGCGTACCAGGGCTTTGCCAGCGGCTCCGTCGACGAGGATGCCTGGTCCATCAGAGAGGCGTACAGACGTGGGTTGGAGTTTGTGGCGTGCCAGAGTTACTCCAAGAACATGGGCTTGTACTCGGAGAGAGCCGGGTGCATCCACGTGAGCGTAAAGGACAAGGAGGCCAGGCCCAACGTGGCGCTGTCATTGATTTCGACGGTGAGACTGGAGTTCTCGTTTGCTCCTGCGTTTGGTGCCAGAGTTGCAGCCATTGTGCAGCTGGACGAGGAGATCAAGAAGGTCTGGAAGGAGGACGTGTTGGCGGTCACCCATAGACTCCAGGGCGTGAGAAGACTTGTGTTGGAGAAGTTCCAGAAGTTGCAGACCCCTGGAAACTGGGAGCCTATTGTCAAGCAGAATGGTCTATTCTGGTACTCCGGATTGACTCCTTTGCAGGTGGAGAAGTTGATGGAGGAGTACCACATCTACGGGACTCTGAACGGGAGAGTCAACGTTGCCGGGTTGAACATGCTGAATATCGACGCGTACTGCATTGCGGTGGACGCCATTGTGAGAAAGTACCCATTCAACTAGGAAGTGCCTCTTTAGTAGGCTGGAAGGAACAAAGACGGAAAAAGTAATAAACTTCACTTCTACGTACGCTATTGTAGACATGCATTGGCACACCGGCCGTGTTGAGCTCATAATGAGGTATATAAAATGAAATGTGGGGCACAGAGCCGTACAAGAATATGAGTTTCCTCCGTTGTGATATCATCATGACTTATCATGACTGCTTGTGGATCTTCTTCAAATGCGCCTTTAAGTTATCTTTCCTGTTGAATCTCCGGCCGCAGTCTGGCCAGTCGCACTGAAACGGCTTATCTGTCGAGTGGCTCTTGAGGTGGCGCTTCACGTGCTCTGGTCTCTGGAATCTCGCGAGACACAACGGACACTTGTGTTTCTTCTTTGGGTCGTAAGCGCTTTCCTCGTTCTGCACGATGATTGGCCGCTTGGTGTCTGAGTTCAAGATCTGCTCGGCGAATTTGGCAATCTCCTCTGTTGCGGAAGTCTCGTGGATTTGCGTGGCAGTTGGGTACTTTGGCAAAGAACCAGAGCGTGACCCAGCCATGGACCCAGTCATAGATCCGGTCACCGAACCAGACATCGATCCATGCGCTGAGCCCGAGAACGATCCGCGCATCGAGTTCTGGCCAGAATTGTGCCCAGTATTGTGACCAGTATTGTGACCAGTATTGTGCCCAGGAATCTGACCAGAAGTCAGACCGTGACCTGAAGTGACCAGAATTGAAGGTCTGGGTTCCGTGCGCGTGGCTGCGATTGGCGGTAGAAGACCACTCGAGCTATGTGGGGGCAGCGAAACGCCGGAGTTGGTGATGGAGGCTAAATCTATGGACGCAGGGTACGACTTGAGCGTGGACGTGCGTTCCTTCGCCATAAGCTCAGGCAGCAACAAGTCGATCGAGGCCAGTTTCTTGAATGTCTCGTAGACCGGGCTGTGCTCGTGCTTGAAGTTCTTCAGCGACGCGATTCTGGTGAGTTTCAGCTGCGGGTCTGAGAACGCCGTGAACAGCTTGGCCTTGCGCAACTGCATGCACGCGTCGTCGTCCTGGTCCTCGATCTTGATCAGGTCCATGGTGTCCTGGCGGCGCAAGCCGTACGCGGACCCCTGCGAGGCGTTGTGGGAGTTGCTATGAGAGTTGATCTGAGAGCTGGCCAAATACGTCAGAGAAACCGCCGACGACAGCTCGGTGAACGAGAGCGAGCCGCCAAAACTCCGGTTCTGCGAGATGGGCGTGAAGTACAGCGGCGCCGCCATCACCTTCGCCGGCGTGGCCAATGGCGTGGCGTCGTAGTCCAAGTCGACCTTCGGAGACAAAAAGGACATCTCGAACGGGTTGGTTGCGGCCCCCGCCAGCGAGCTCTTCATGTTGGCGATAGTGGCCAAGAGCTGCGCCAGGCCGGGCTCCACCGCCGCCTTCAGCCGCGTGCGCCGGTGCTGTTTCATCGGGGTTTTCCCAACTTTCAACCCGGGCAGCGGGTTCTGCGTGCGCAACGGCGTGGCGTACATGCTCAGGATGGACGCGGACTTTCTTCGGCGCGCCGGGGTGGTGGTGGCGATCGCCAGGTACGGCGAGTCCAAGAGCAGCTGGTTCAGGGCCAGCAGCAGCAACTGCGGCACCAGCTCGGCCAGATGGAGGGTGTTGGCCAGCGCGGAGTGGGTGAAGGTGCCCAGCGGCGGGTCTGCGGAGATGGAGACCGAGTGGCCGTGACCCAAATAGCTGTGGCGGTCGAAATTTCTGTCGGTTCTGTCGGCTATTTCTGTTCTGTGGTCTGGGCGGTCGTCCAACGAGAGGTTGCGCAGATGGCCGAAGTTGAAGCGCGAGCCGGCGTTGAGCGAAAAGGGAGCAGAGAGCTGGTCGAACTTGTCGTCGTCGGCCCGCATAAACGGCTTCTCGAACAGTTTCCCGTCCACGGAGAAGTGCTTCGAGTGGCCAAACCTCTGTGGTGCATCGAACTCCATCTGGTAGAAGTCCGGGAGCTCTGTGGCGAAGTCCATGTCGTCGAAGTGCGGGCTTTCCTCCGACGGTCTGGGTAGCTCTCTAGCCGCGTCCTCGTCCATGTGTGGGTCCAGCATGAAAGCTTGCGAGAGCTGTGTGGGTGAGCTCATTAGGTATTTGTCCATTGTCCATCACCAGACAGGCGAGGAAGATGCGGAGGGAATTAGAGTGTTGTTGTGTGGAGTGGCAGAGCTGGAACAGTTCGAGTTCAGTGATTTTGGGTAAAGTTTTTCTTTTTTTTTTTCTTCCACGGTCTGCGTTGGCGTTGGGGAGGCTATTTTTTTTCTGGCTCCAGAAACCGGATCCCGCACTGCGAGCCAATGCGACACCAATTGGGCGAATTCCAGCTAAAATCTGGGGCCAAAATTTCAGGAAAGCAGAGAGAAGCCAAAAAGAAAATTTGTGTAGAAGTAATTCAACTACACTCGCTTGCCAATTTTCTAATCGAATAGTTATTTTTTTTCTCCGTGCTCTGCTGCGCAATTTTCCTATCGGGCTTAGTGGACGAATTTGCCAGTGCGACATCACAGAAATAGAACTAAAATCCGTACCTTCGACGCGTTTGTCATTCACCCGTTTACGCGTTGTTTACGACAGGTGTACTGCAGATAAGACGGTGGAAGCTGGAATTTTCCACCACTGCCAATATCCATATCGGTGCGACTCTCATTGGAACTTACACACTTCTCCATTGGAAACACTACCAGCCCGCCACATCACATTCACTTATGACAGTCTGGTACTGAATGAAAGCCCGGCCACACATTCTGTCTAGGTTGTTTATGGAAATACGAAAAAATGAGGAAAAATGTGGGAGACTGTCATTATTGATTGGAGCTCCAAAATACCCACACCTGAGTTTCCCAATGGTGAGTATAAATAAGAGGCAGAAAACAGATAAAAGTCAGATTGAATTTTTCGTCGAAGATCAGGCGCTTTCACACTAGAAAAGTCTTTATTTTCACTTTTATTTTCACTTTGTTTTTCTTTTATTTTCATTTTTTCTTTTATTCGTATTTCTTCATTGATGTCTGGCCCCTCCGATCTCCTCACTGTACCTCACCGGTCTGTGACTACCCAAGTGTCACTGACTCACAGACCCACGACTCCACATGTCAGTAAACTCATGAAAGTGTAGATTTCTGAGTGTGAATCCAACACACGAATTTCAGTCAGTTTGAAAAGTGTCGGAATAAATTTCCTCCCACGCTCTCTTGTCTGCTTCTCCTCTTGCTTCTCTTCCCACTTCCCTCTACTTCCCTCCCTATCTTTTCTGTATTGCTACTTATGGGTTCTGCGCAACAAAGTCCACACCCTTCTTGATGTTGCCAATCAAAGTCTCCTTGGCCTTCTGCACCAACTCCTCCTCGTGGTCGGAGAGCTCGCCCAATGGGTGGACGGTCTGCACACCGTCGACACCAAGAGTGACCTTGGAGGAGAAGAAGTCAACGCCCTCGTCCTTGAACAATGGGGAGTCCACGAAAGTTGGCTCGACAACGTCCTTCTCGCCGGCCAAACCGTTCAAGAGAGAAGCGGTGAATCTGGCACCGGCCTGGGCCATGGACAAGGTGGCGGAACCGGCACCGTTCTTGGCCTGCACAACCTCGTCACCACCGAACTGGATTCTGTGGATCAAGGCGTCTCTCTGGTCCTCAGGCAAGGACTTGTGGGTGGTCTGGGACAACAAAGGCACAATGGTGATACCGGAGTGGCCGCCGACAACAGTCACCTTCTCGTTGACTGGGTTGGTGCCGGCCACCTCGGAGACGAATCTGGAGGCTCTCAAGACGTCCAAGGTGGTGACACCGAACAACTTCTTGGGGTTGTACACGCCCTTGGACTTGAACACCTCGGCGACAATTGGCACGGTGGAGTTGACCGGGTTGGAGATGATGGCCAACGCGGCCTCGGGGGCGTACTCGGCAGCAGCCTTGGCCAAGTCTCTGACAATGGAGGCGTTGGTGTTGAACAAGTCGTCTCTGGTCATGCCTGGCTTTCTTGGCACACCGGCTGGGATGACAATCACGTCGGCGCCGGTCAAGGCGTCCTTCAAGCCCTCTGGCTCGTAACCCTTGACGGTGGAGTTGGTAGGCACGTGGGAGACGTCGGCGGCAACACCTGGGGCGCCTCTCAAGTCGTAGAGGGCCAAGTCGGTCACCTTGTGGTTCAACTTCAACAAGAGGGACAATGGCTGGCCGATACCACCGCCGGCACCCAAGACGGCGACTTTGAAGGCGGCGGAGGGAGTCGAGGAGAAAGATCTGGAGGCGACTTTGAACATGATTGAATTTGTCTGGGAGAAAAAAAGTGTGGGCAGAAATTGGCTGCACTTTATATAGGAAACGAGGGTGGATCCGCGGAAGGTGGAAAGACTGGGGCTCCACCAATCAAAATGCATAGGAGTGCGAGTGAAAAGTGCCTCCGAACCACTCCGAAAAACTGGGGATCTGGGCCGGCACATGAAGGTGGCCACTTTTGAGGTCGAAATTCGGAGAAATTATGATTTGTTGCTTTTTTGATGAGAGAAGGATTTTCGGGTGGTCAGTTCCGGTGGATTGAGTGGTGGATCTGCTCAATTGGCTGAATATGGTGTCACCCACTATCTTGCTCTCCTGAGTCCGGTGTGAGCCCTGGTGGGTATATGGAAGTGAAAATTGTAGGTTAAAGTGGAATGTCACAGTGAACGACTCGAGAAGTGAAAGTCCAAAAAAGAGAAAAAATGTGTTTCATTTCATTTTTCTGATATGCTTTTGGGCAAATTTCCTCTTCTTAACTCTGGTGCAACGGAATTGCGAATGGGTCTTCACGGGCTCACCGGAACTGATTCGGCAAGACCACATTTTGACAGACAGACAAAGTGGCACCCTCCATGATAGTTGACATCATATTTTTTTAATGTTCTCAAGGTGTCTGACAAGAACATGACTTTTTTTCTTCTCTTTTTCTTCTCTTTGTATGTTTTCAGTCCTCTCAATTTGTGCCTCAGTTAGAATTTGCAGCCAAAGGTAATGTCAGGAAAGGGCAATACACCGGGGTGCAGCCAATAGTCTCAAATAAAGTACAGCATCAGACTTTTAGACTGAAAATCGACTACATATTCACTTTCTCGTCCCCAAACTTTTCTTTTCTGTAACATTCACACAATTGCTCATGCTTTGAACGTAGTGCTGTTCTGGCCTCCTCCAAGTACTCGTCAAATAAGGCACTACTCACATAGACATAAAAACGGCTCCCAATTAGTTCAGTAAATGCGTTGATGTGGCTGAATTTCAAAAGTGTAATATTATCTACCGTGGATATATCGTCAAGTTTCAAGTAATGAACATCAGGAACAGTTGCAATCATTGCAGCATACAGCACAATCAGTGACACCAATCGCGAGCTGCAAATAAAGCCAGGATGGAAGAAACCCGAGGATGACGTGATCGATGTACCATATGCCAATACTTATCAAGAACTCGAAATTTTGTAGGTCTTGTTCAAGGATGAGACTGAGAGACTCCACCAATTGGTGCGTGAAAATGTGAACCGCACGGAAGAAGATCCTCTTGGTTTACCCTTAGTGATAAGAGGCGACAGCGACCTTCTGGTGACTAGGCTGCACTTTAGTCATTGGAGGTTCAGGCTGTTGACAGCGCCAACATGTACATTCTGCGTGTCGATCCGGGTTTCAAGACAACAAAGGGCAGATACAAGCTCACACCAGCACTGCCAAAAACCTACCCGCTCTTGAACTTGAAAACTGATAACTTATCTAAAGAAGAGTTCAAAGAGACGCGTGCTATTGAAGATGTTGAAATGAATCAGGAAAAGAAAACCACGAAAGAGTGAAAAACGAGAGATTCAAGAAGAAAAAAAGTGTAAAGAAAATGCACGCTTACATCGACAATAAAGTGTAGGTTTATGCCCTTTGGTGTCTGCTAAATCATCTTTGCAATTTGAAAATCTGCGAAAACCGGAAGTGAACAGATAATTGACGGAGACGTAAACTTTGATGCGATAACCTCGAAATTGAGAATTTTGTCAAAAACTTCTGTTTTCCGCCTCTTCCAGGAAAGATTAAGGGAATGAATTTACATGTTGGTGCCTGGTACACTAAGGCGTACTTTTGTTTCCTGGATCTCCCTGTTCAAACGCAAAATCTACGGACACCAGATACATACGACTATAACAAAATTGCATCAGATTAATGATCACACACTACTGTTCATTAATTGAGATTCTGATAATGACTCCCTCGTTTGTTGAATTGTATCCTCACTCTGTAACGATGCGAAGGAAGCGTTCCATTTTTCTTTCTTTTGAGTGTTCATTAGTGGCTGCTACCTCACAGGGATACAGTCGTCGCGAATGAAATTCATACTTAATCTATTGCAAATGTGTTACCACGAATTCATTCTGACTCGCCCCTCCATGCCGACATCGTCAACTTATGAGTGAGCAAATTATTAAATATGAGCTTTGAGAACTACATAACATACTATATCTCTCATACTCTCGGTCCCGGTCTTCATTCACTCGATTTTCCAACTGCTTTGCTATGAAAATGAGCGTTGCATTTTCCCTGGTTACGAGCCCTATTACTTGTCCACCCTATCCGCGAGTACTTTTTCAAACAATTTTTGTCAGAAACATCCGTGATAGTTTAGTGGCTAGAATTACCGCTTGTCGCGCGGTAGACCGGGGTTCAATTCCCCGTCGCGGAGCTTTCCTGCGCAAGTGGTTTAGTGGTAAAATCCAACGTTGCCATCGTTGGGCCCCCGGTTCGATTCCGGGCTTGCGCATTTTTTTTGCACTATTTATGCTTAGATCGTATTTGCCAAAAAAAGCCTGTCGCAGATCACACAAACATACTACATCTACATACCTCTCTTTTTTCACACCCTAGGCATAGCAGCACCAAACAACAACAAAAAATACCCAAAACAAAGTCAACCAAAAAAAAATTAACCAGAACCTTCTTCAATGACGCTGTCCACCACCTTTTCGTGGGTCACCTTGGCCAAAAACTCAGACATGCCCACAGCAACCACCTCGTCTAATGGCATGCCAGCGATCACCACCACAACCTCCGAGACCATCTCGACGCCCTCGATGACCGTGCCGCCCAGCAACAACAACCCGTACATCGCCAGGTACTCTGGTCCGTCCGGCTTGGTGTTCATCGCCATGGGCTGTGTGGTGGGAGCGATTCTCATTGCGTTTGCCGCCTTCCACCTCTACAAGTCGCTCAGCTCGTCGCGGATGGCCAAGCGGGTGTCCAATAACGAGAAGATGGCGCACCAGCGGTTCGCGGGCGCCTTTGGCGGCGGCTTGACCCCGCTGACGCTGGCCCACTTCAACAACACCGAGTACCAGGGCCTGGTGGCCAAGTTGCCGCTCTTGAACCTGACCAAGTCGCAGGTCGGGGGCTCGCAGTTTGGCGGCTCGCGCGCGGGCAGCTCTGTCGTCAACGGGTCGGTCGTCAATGGGTCGGTCGTCAATGGGTCTGTGGCTGGCGACGACTCCGTCTACAACTACGAGAACCCGCACGCCACCAGCCACCACGACTTGACGCAGATGTTTGTGTCGCCCACGCGGGATGTGATGACGCACCACAGGACGCGGTCGCACCAGGTGTCCGGGTCCGTCACCAACGTGTCCGTCTACGGCCGCTCTACCACCAACTTGAACAACCCGCTGCCGGCCACCAACAGACACTCGCAGTTGATTCCGAACTTGTACATCGACGAGAACATCAACAACAGCGACTACTCGCTTGCGCAGCTGCAGGCCAGACAGCCCAACGCGGATGGGTCCATGCCGCGCGAGGGCTTGAAGACGATTCCAAGCATGTACTTGGAGGACTTGATTGAGAAGTAGAACTGCAGGCTAGAGATTATGAAATGGAGTCGAACAGAGAGTGTAGAAAGTCGAGAGGGGGCAGTTCTGTTTCCGATGAATGTAATTTGTATTTTTTCTTGGTTTTTTTTCTGTGATTCTTTAATTTTCGGTGGCTTGATTCCTGTTCCTTTGGTTTCTCAGTCTGACTCTGATCTCAATCTGCGTATAGGTGAGTGCGAATACTACATCAGAAAGTTGCAACTCCAATGCTCCGACCAGTATCCCGCCCAGCACCCCTTTTGCGCTTATGTAAGCGGGGCTTCTCCACTTCCCCGCGTGCTTACTCCAAATTCAACCTCCAGAAAGAATTTGGGGCGCTCCGCATCTGGCAGGTAGCAGATCTACCTGTTCTCAAGACTGTCTCACTAGCGTCCCAGGATCTCCAAGGCAAGAGCACATTCGACCAATCAAAGGCGCCCGTCGTGCTCCTCCACGGCCTATTTGGCGCCTTGCAGAATTACAGAACCGTGGGGCGCAAATTGGGCGCACAGTCCCAGAGACAAGTTATAGGTGTGGACTTGAGAAATCACGGTGCTTCTCCGCATGCGTTCCCCCACGACTACATGCACATGACCCACGACGCGATAGAGTTCATCGAGAAACTAGACCGGAACGTGATTTTGGCTGGTCATTCCATGGGTGCAAAAGTGGCAATGCTCGTTAGTCTTCTCCGACCAGAGTTGGTGGAGAAGTTGGTGGTGATAGATAACAGCCCCGCGAGCGAGGTGTTGAATGCACAGTTCACAAGAGACTTGTTTGGTATGTGCCACGTGGAGCGAGACAAATCGTTGAGAAACTTGCCCCATCTGGCGTTGCTTCTGAAGGTCGATAAGATCTTGCTCAAGTACGAGAAGGACCCATTGGTGCGGGTGTTTCTCATGCTGAATTTGCAGAGGAAAGCACTGAAACACGACGATCTGCCTGTGAAGTTCCGCGTGCCAGTGTTGAATTTCCTCAAACACGATGTGCTCAGCAATTTGGGTGACTGGCCAGACTTGGGCAGATACAATGGAGCACAGTATCTCGGGCCGGTGAAGGTCATGCGTGGGTTGCAGTCTGACTTTGTCAAAGACAAAAACTTACAGTTGGACTTCCCCAAGTTCTTTCCACATTTCGAGGTGGCGGACTTTGACTGTGGCCACTGGCTCGTCAGTGAGCAGCCAGACAAGTTTGTGGACGAGATGGTCGATTTCACAGAGCCGGACGGGGCAGAATAGTTTAGAGTAGAAAGTTTGGAGTAGAAAGGTAAAGTAGAAAAGGGCAGAATAGACGCGGGAAAAGAAAAACAGTACGGAAATAATCTCTGAGATTGGAGCGAATCTCCCTCTATTTATATGCTTAGGATGAACTCGCCTCTTATCCTGTGATGTACCTGCACGCTTAATTACCATGACCCACAGCCAAAGAAGAGAAACCCCAAGATCGAAGAAAAAAGAAAGACGGGGTTTAAAGGGTCCTTTCAGCCTGTCCTTATACGATCTGCCAGAAATTCTTCAATAGAAATTTCCCAGCCTGATGGCACTTATTTATAGGCTCGTTGGCTCATCTCAAATTAGCGTGCTTACATAAGCAGATGCATGGAGCTTGCGTAGCGGTATATATAAAGACGTCTCCCGCACCAAGATAATCCATAGAGCAAAATCGCCAACCAAAAAAAATGTCTGAATTTGGTCCGCTGTCCGCTGGCTCGGGCGAGGACTTATCCTTGCCGAAAGCCACGGTGCAAAAAATCATTGGCGAGGTTCTTCCAAAGGATATTGCCATCTCCAAAGAAGCCAGAGAAGCCATCACAGAGTGCAGTATAGAGTTCATTATGATTTTATCGGCGCAACTGAACGACATAGCAGAGAAAGAGGCCAAGAAAACCATCGCCTCGGACCACGTGATCAAGGCCTTGGACGAGTTGGGATTCCACAACTACCTCGAAATAATCAACAAGGTGCTAGATGAGCACAAGGAACTCTTGAAGGGCAAGGAAAAGAAGAACAATAAGTTTTTGAACTCCGGGTTGAGCGAGGAGGAGTTGTTACGGCAGCAGGAGGAGCTCTTCAAGAAGTCACGTGCCCGATTGCAAAGCAGTGGGTCTCCCAGTCTGGAGATCAAGCAGGAGATCAAGCAGGAGATCTAGGACCACAGTCCGTGTACCATAGTCGGCTATACATGCCCCAAAAGAGAAAATGTAGAATCTGAAAGATAAAAGAAGAAAAAGCTTTTGAATGAGAGTGATTTCTCCCGTTCCTCTGTCCCTGTCTACGTGTGACCTTCAGTTTTGTATATTCCAGTGTATGTGTTAGCAGCTAGCCCAAGATCAACTCGTACAACACAATCAACACATTGACCACAATCAACGGCAACCGCAATAACGTTCTGATTGCACTGATGAGCGTGACTAATCTGGATTTTATCGAGGCGTCGTTCGCCGTGGCCAGCATCCCGTACTGGTTCTGGAACTGTGCGGCCAGCTGCGACAGTTGGCCCCAGCCTATTCTATTGAGGAACCGGTCTTCGCTGAGAACCGCTATTCCGTTCACGCTGAGAACAATCACGTAGAGAAGTCTTCCGAGTCCGAACATGTTTGCTGGGAATTGGAATATGTGGAGCGACTGAAGTTTTGGTGTGTGCACCCGTACACCAGAGAACCAAGAGGCACAGTGGAAGACAAGAAGTCAAGGTGGGGAGGAGATTTGGGTCGAGATTGTTTTTGATTTGGTTGAATGAGTACACTGTCTTTACTGGAATTCAGGAAAGTTGATTTTTTCTTGTTTTTTTTCTGTTTTGGATTTTTTCGCCGGACTTGTGTCTTGTGTCTTTAACTGGTTTTTGCCTGTGTTATTTAAAAATGCGAATTCCTAGTCAGACTTCCAGTTGCAAAAAGCACACATAGTTATTGGACATGGACATGGAAAACAGAGAAAATAACGAACAGATAACATTTTGCGCTTTCCTATGTTTTGCCTTCACGTAAATGTCACTTAACCTTTGAAATTTTAGTTCGTCCCAATAATCTTTACCAGTCGATTGTGGACCCTGATCTTCCTCGCTGTCCATTACGTTTTGCTGCGAAATGATGAATATAGCTCACGTAGATACAGCCAAAACTTCCATATCAAATCAGTTCAAAGGAGTTCAGAATCCAAACCAGAACGGCACAAAATCTTATTGTCACAAACCAGTAACTTTGACCACTTTCTCCAGTGCCATCTCCACCTGTGCCCCGCACGACCCCCGAACATTTTTTAGCTAGTGCGTTAACTAAAACCACCGTATTGCTTCATCATGGATAAAGATTCACTTCTCAAGTCTTTGGCAGGCACCTTGGATGCCAACTACGAGGTCAGAAAACAATGCGAGGAACAATTACGCTATTTCGAGCAAATCCCAGGCTTCACAAATTATCTATTGGACCTAATCATTGATCCCAGTGTGAACTTTGGAGTGCAGACGTCTGCCGCCATTTTCTTCAAAAACAGAGTTGCAAACTACTGGGCGGTGCCTGAGTTGCGTGCCACTACCGACCGGTACATCAAAGACGACGAGAAGCCCCACATCAAGTCGAGCGTGGTGGAGGTGTTGAGCAAAACCTACAAGAACCAACAGTTGAGGGTGCAATTGTCCACGGCCATCAGCAGCATATTGGACCACGACAAGTGGGACGAGCTCGTGGACATGATCCCGAAGTTAATCAGCGATACCTCCAATGTGGACCACATGTACACCGGCTTGATCTGCTTGTACGAGTACACCAAGAACTACCGGTACGCCGGGCTCGAAACGGCCAACTCGAAGAACATTGTGTTGGAGAGCGTGGCCGAGCTGATCTTCCCGATCTTGGAGAACTTGACCGCACACTTATTGGCGGACAACTCGCAGAATTCCGACGAGATGCTCTACTTGATCCTCAAGATCTTCAAGTTCACCACCTTCCTGTCGTTGCCCCAGTACTTGCAGCAGCAGGAGAAGTTGGGCTTGTGGTGCCAGTACCACCTTGACTTGATCAACAAGCCTTTGCCCGCTCTGGTGGCGCAGGCCGACCTGGCGGAGGAAAAGGCACTCAACCCCAGAATCAAGGCGGTGAAATGGTGCTTCGCCAACATGCACAGGCTCATTTTGCGCCACGGCGGCGGTGTCAGTACGAAGCAGAAGGACAACGAGTTCTCCAAGATGTTTTTGGCGACGTTCGTGCCGGAGATCTTGAATGCATACTGGACCATAATCGAGCGGTGGTCCACCAAACAGATCTGGTTACTGGAGGCGTCGCTATACCACTTGATTTCGTTCTTGGAGCAGATCGTGGAGACGCCTTCCTACTCCTTGATCGAGGGCAAGTTGGAGGCCATTCTCGAGCACGTGCTTCTTCCCACTTTGAACGCTACTCAGGAGACCATCGAGTTGTACGAGGACGAGCCTGAGGAGTACATCAGACGGTTCTTCGACACCAGCAGGGACAACTCGACGTCAGACACGGCGTCCATCAACTTCTTGTTCCGCTTGTCGTCCACCAAGTTCGCCCTGTGCGCCAACTTATTGCTCTCCACAATCAACGAGGTATTCCAGCAAAGAGCCGCGGATAGAGGCAACTTGCAGAACGCCATCCGCACCGAGGGCGCTCTCCGCGTGTTGGCCACCATCTCGTACAAGTTGGACAAGAAGAACAGCCCGGTCAAGGGTCAGATTGACCAGCTCATACATTCGGTGGTGTACCCGGAGCTCTCGCAGGAAGTGATCACCAAAACACCGTGGCTTGCGGCCAGAGCATGCGACACCATCGCCATGTTCGTCCATACGTTCGCAGACAAGCAGATCTTGCAGGACATCTTCCTCGGAGTGGTTTTCTGCTTCCAGCAACAGGACCACTTTCCGATCCAGTTGACCGCCATCGATGCCATGCGCACGTTGGTCGAGGACGACACCATCGCTGCACAGGTTGCAGAGCAGGCGCCGCAGTTGATGGGCACGTTGCTCGACATGTCGAAGAACTTCGAGAGTGACATTTTGACCACGGTGATGGATGTGTTTGTGGAGAAGTTTGCTGCCAACTTGGAGCCGTACGCCAACGAGCTATCGGTGCGGTTGATCGAGCAATTCATGAAGTTGGCACACGAGCTCTTGGAGCAGACTTCGCAGAACGGACAGGCCGACATCGATAAGGAGTACCAGGCCATTGGCATCATCAACACATTGACCTCCTTGGTGGTGTCGATGAGCGCGTCCCCCGACGTCTCGGAAAACTTGACCGTGCTCCTCAAGGACATGATCAAGTTCATCTTGGAGAACTCCATGGCGCTGTTTTTGGGCGAGGTGATGGAGATGTTGGAGTCCATCGTGTTCAGCACCAACAAGATGTCGCCTGTGATGTGGGAGCTTTTCCAGACGTGCGTTGACTGCTTTGACCTCTACGCGCAGGACTTCTTCGACACGTTCCATCCGTTCTTGGAGGCGGTCGTGCACAGCGGTTTCACCAGCCCAGACATGCTGTTCCAGGACCCCCGCGTGCAGTCGATGTTCAAAGTGTGCTTCTCCGTCTTGACCGCAGAGAACGTCGACCCGGTGTTTGCGCACCTTGCATTCGAGCTTCTCGAGTTCTCCGTGTTGACCATGAACAAGAGATTCCAGCCCTTCATCACGCAGTTTTTGTCGGAGATCTTCAAGATCTTCAAGGCGTTGGAGGCGCAGGATGCGTTTGACGGCTACATGTTGCACCACTTGTCGATCTTGAAGATCTTCTTTGCGTGCTTGTACGTGGACGCACACACCACCTTGCAGTTTTTGAACGACAAGCAGTTCAACGCGCAGTTCTTCAAGTTGTGGATCAAGGACAGCGGCGACTTCCAGAGTGTGTACGGGTGCAAGCTCCAGATCTTGGCGGCCATGTCGATCATCTGCACAGACGCCATGAGTTTGGTTGGTCTGGAGGACTTGAGCAGCGAGATTGTTGGGTTGCTCGTGTCGAGTCTTGAGGTGTTGCCCAGCGCGATCAAGGCGCGCCAGGAGCTCATAGACAAGGACAACGGAGTGAGAACGGCCAGCAAGGACTACGAGGCGGGCGAAGATGACGACGACGAGTTCGGCGACGAATTCTACGACGAGGACTTTGAGGCGGACGAGGCCGAGCTCGAGGCGATGAAGACGACGCCGCTCGACCCGATCAACATTTTCGGGATCTTCGCAGAGACAATGATGCAGTTGCAGCAGTACAATGAGCAGCACTACCAGGCGATCTACATGCTGTTGGACGACTCCCAGAAGCAAGTGGTGGACCGGATCTTGACGATCGCCAGGCAGCAGCGCGCCAACAATGCATAGAATGGACAGTAAATACACACGGAGATGTATGGATGAGCCAGGTGAGAAAGAGCTCAAAAATTTGTTGTGAATGGTAGATGTCTGTTGATTTTTTCCGGGTGCAAATACTTGGAAAGCAAGCGCACTGACCAGTATTTATTTGCTCCTGCAGACACCATATAGTGGAGCGGGATCCAGTCAGTACAAATCCACAAGAACATACACCAATTCTTTTTCATTTTAACAATTTCTGAATCCAAACAATGTTTTCCGGGTTTGGATCCAACTTCTTCGGCAACTCGGCGTTTCCAATCAACTCGAAGTTCGAGGACTACTTCAGATGCTACCCAGTGGCAATGATGCCAGATAACGTGAGAAAGGACGACGCCAACTTCGGCGGGAAGATCTTCTTGCCACCCTCCGCGCTCAACAAGCTCACCATGCTCCACATACGGTACCCCATGCTCTTTGAATTGACCAACGAGGTTGCAAACGTGAAGACGCACAGCGGCGTGTTGGAATTCGTGGCAGAAGAAGGCAGGGTGTACATCCCGCAGTGGATGATGCAGACGCTCAAGTTGGAGCCCGGGATGTTGGTGCAGATTGCCAGCTGCGACTTGCCCAACGGAAACTTCGTCAAGATCGAGCCGCAGCTGGTGGACTTCTTGGACATCACAGACCCTAAAGCAGTGTTGGAGAACGCCCTCCGAAAGTTCTCTACGTTGACCATCGGTGACGTCATCGAGATCGACTACAACGACACAAAGTTTGCCATCAAGGTGTTGGAGGCCAAGCCCGAGAGCACCAACAAGGGCATCTGTGTGGTGGAGACCGATCTAGAAACAGACTTTGCCCCGCCCGTCGGCTACGTCGAGCCCGAGTATACGCCAAAGGTGCAGAGGCCCTCCCTGACGCCCATAGACCCAAGCAAGGTGAGTCGCAGCGCGGGCGCAGGCACCATGGCGCGGAGCATTGACTATGCCAATTTGGTGGCTAGCAGTGGGAAGACCGAGGCGTACAAGGGCGACGGGCAGAAGCTACTGGGAAAACCCGCGTCCAAGGAGCTGACGCCTGCAGTGACAATTGACGACTTGGACTTGGACGCCGCGCCCGTGCCGTTGCAGTTGCCTGCGGCACAGATCTTCTTGGGCTGGCCAGTGAGACTCCCCACCCCGGAGGAGTCCGAGCCCGAGAGCAGCACCACGGCATTCTCCGGAGAGGGCCAGACGTTGAGACAGAGCAAGAAGCGCGGGAACAAGGCGCCACACCAGCCGTTGAAGAACCACACGCGGAGCCCCGACTACATTGAGATTGATGACTGAAACTGAGGGCTGGGCTCTACAACTGGATTTACAACTGGAATTCACGGCTGTGGGTGTGTACTATCTAATTAACAAAGGTCGGTATATCGACTTGAGTGGGGCGGCGAGGCTACTCTGTGGTGGAGGGGAGGAACACGTCGTTGCCCTGCTCCACTGCCCTCTTGGTGTGGTAGACAATGTCGGCAGACTCCCATGGGTATGCAATCCAGCAGTCATCCACGGTTCGGGCGGCAAAGTAGTTGCCCGTCTTCATGATGTCGTCGGGCAAGTCGGCCTTCTTGGGCTTCTTCTTGTCGTGCAACACGAAAATGCCAAACTTGGTGTTGGCGGGGTCCACGCCCTTGGCCGCCGCCTGCTCGGCCACGTCCTTCTTCAACTCCGACACCGCGTAGTGCAATGTGGTTCTGGTGTCGTCGACCTCGTCAATAATCAAGACGTTTTTGTTGACCAAGTCGATCTTGGACTGATCGTAGTCTATCCACTGTGTTCTCACCACCTGGGTGCCGACTTCCTCCACCTGCGAGCCGACGGTGTTGATGTCCTCGTATAGCGACAAGATGATGGCCATGATTCTGATGTTGGGCTGGCCGGGTTCCTTCAAGAAGGTCCGCAACATTCTGGCGGGGATGAACCCACCTCCTCCGATGGCGATGATCAAGTCGGGCTTGAACTGCTTGATCTTCTCGGAGGTCTCCTGGCACAACTGGTGGATATTGTTGTAGGTGATGTACATCTTGGTAGCTTCGACTTCGGCGGAATCCATGGTTGCGGTGTGTTGATGTTTAAGTGGTCTCTGGCCGGATTTCAGAGCTGTTATATGCGCAGGTAATTTTTTTCCTCGCGGTGCACTGCGATGGACGTGACTGGGGACGGTGGGGAGTAGACTCTACGGAAAATCCAGAGGAGGGAATTTGGCGGGGCGATTTGGCTGTTTATATACTCCACGATTTCGCCAATGCAGGCGCTACTCCGATCTTTGCAGCTTCTGCGTTTGTTCTTTATCTATCTTGTAGTCATCGGATGGGCCGCGGGAGTGCCGTGGCACTGCAGACAGAGGTGATTTCCAGATGGGAAAGGCAACCCGACGGGGGAAAGTGGAGGGGAAGTATGAAATTTAAATTAGATTATGGAGATATTTGAAGGTATACAATTGCGCAAAGCTTTATTGATTATGAAATTTCTCATTCTTGGTATCGCTAGTCTAAACAGGCTAATTACCGGTCTGGCAGATCTATGATGTCATGAAACGGGCCTTCGATAGCTGAGTCAGAGTCACGATAAGAATTGTCAAGTTGAGTCAATTTTTTTTTCAGTTGTTGATTTCTCCTTCACCTGGAGTTCCAACCTTGAACCTCTCAGGACGCTATATCCTGTGGGTTGCGAGCACTTTCCTGTTGCTTCCAAAGTGTTCTTCATGGATTACTGTGTTAGGCAATGGCTGCGAATGCCACTGGCCAAAGTCAGAAACAGGCTGGACAGAAGTTTGGAAAATCACAGGAACCCAGAAAGAAAAATTCGCTGAGCCAGCTGAACCCAACCCAAACTACACACTCAACTTCTCAACTTCTCCAAATGTTCCCAGCTTCATTGTTTTCCTACAACTCTCTCAGGACACTTGTTCTCTACCTGCACACACCACCTCACCACTTGGAGCCAACCTTATAAATTACAATCACCTCTACTACTTGAACCACCCAGCAAAATGAAATTCGCCGCTTTGTTCTGCGTCGTGGCCGTGTCGCTAGCGGCTATCATTGGTGTTGATTTGGGCCACCAAAACACAAAAGCCATCATGGCAGCCCCAGGTATAGCGTTTGAGATTGTCTTCACAGACGAGGGCAAGAGAAAGGACTTGTCTGCCGTCTCCTTGAAGCCCAAGCTCGTCAATGGGAAGTTTGACGATGCAGAAAGAGCATACGGGGCCCAGATCGGCTCGTTGTGCTCGAGATTCCCACAGAACTGTGCGTCCAACTTCAAAGAGTTGCTTGGAAGAACCATAAGCGATCCAGCGGTGCAGAGGTACTACATGAGCCACTTTGGCGTTGAGTTGGCAGGTGACAGTGAGAGAAATGACTCTGTGCTCTTCAGGTTGGGTTCGGGCGAGGACGTGGCCGAGTTGCTGACCGAGGAACTCACCGCAATGTACTTGAACAACTTGAAGGAGAGAGTGCTCAAAGTGTTGAGGTTCCACCCCCGTGCCAAGCCAATTGCAGAGGATATCTCCGTTCTGATTGGCCCGTACGCCTCTCAGGGCGTGAGACTCGCGTATCTCGAGGCGCTCCGAGTGTCCAACTTCTCCTCCATTTTGGGGTTGGTGGACGAGGGCACCGCGGTGGCGTTGGGGTACGTGACCAACAAGAAACTCGACGAGGCCGCGTTGGACGACCAGAAGGTCCGCGAGATCATTTTCGATGTGGGCGACGGGTCGACTACCGCCACGTTGTTCTCGTACACTACTTTGAAGTCTGGCCAGGTGCAGTTGGACATCGAGTCCGTCGGCTACGACGAGACTTTTGGTGGCGACTACTTGACGCGGTCCGTGTACTTTATGCTCCGCGCGAAGTTCTTGGAGCAGTTCCACCTCGATGACTCATTCGACTTGCCTCCCAGATTGGCCTCCAGACTCTACACCACTGCCGAGAAGACCAAGACTATTTTGTCTGCCAACACCGAGTACAAGGTGTCGTTGGAGTCGTTTTACGAGGACAAAGACTTCAAGACAATGATCACCAGGGACGACTTTGAGAACTACAACTTCGATGTTTTGGAGAGAGTCACCAGACCCATCCTCGACGCCTTGGCGTCGGCGCCAGAAGGCCCTCTTTCCGTTACCGACATCAACTCCGTCATCTTGAACGGCGGAGCGACCAGAACACCCTTCATTCAGAAGCAGCTCGTGACTCTTTTGGGCAGTGAAGACAAGATCGCCAAGGTGGTCAACACTGACGAGGCGTGTGCTTTGGGCACGGCGTACAGGGCTTACCAGCTCAAAACCATCAACAGCAAGCCTGATGTCGTGCTCCAGGATAGAATTTTCAGCAACTTCGAGGTGGCGGTGAACGACTCTGATGTGCAGACTGTGGTCTTCCCAAGGGGATCCGTGGCAGGCAACGTGACTGAAATTTCGCTTGGCGTTTTCTCCGAAGATGCCTTGGACATCGGATTGTACGAGAACGGCGAGTTGTTCCAGACCGTGCCAGTCACTGGACTTGAGAAGAAAGTACAGTCGTTGCAGTGCGCAGAGGCCGAGCTCTTGGCCACTTTCGAGGTCGACACAAGCAAAGTCTTCCTGTTGAACTCTCTTTCCGTGAAGTGCGTGGAGCAGGAGTCTACAGTCGATGGAGCCTCTACAGCGACCAACTCCACCAAGAAACCAAAGACCAAGCCAGTCTCGAGAATCCCTCTTCCATCTGCCAAATTTGCCTCCATCAGACCTTTCAACTTCACCGAGAAGCACGCCATCGCCAAGCGTTTGGACGGGTTGAAGGCCAGAGACGTGGAGAAGGTCGTCTTTGAGGAGCACAAGAACCAGTTGGAGAGCGAGTGTTACGCCTTGCGCTCCTTCATCGAGGACCACATGGACACCTTGCTCTCGGAGCTCGACGAGAACGCCTTGAATGAGATTAGAGAGCTCGCAGGCGAAATCGTCGAGTGGTTGGAGTTCGACTCGGACCTGTCGTTGCTTGAGGAAGTCAAGGACAAGATGGGAGTGGTGGTGGGCCACAAGAAGACCGTGGAGGATGTGATCAAGATGCTCGACGCAGACTTGACGTTGCCTGCACTTGAGGGCTTGTACCAGGAGGGCAGCGAGGTTGCCCAGAAGATCCAGGACTACTTGTTGGAGTACGGGAAGCAGATCAACATGTTGAGAGAGAAGTACACCGAGGACGGGCTTGATTTCGACAAGGAGAACGACAAGATCATGAAGGTGATCTACGGGTCCGATCAGTCGGAGGGCTTCAAGTTGGATGCACACTTCCAGATCTTCAAGCAGGCATTGAAGGAAGTGTCGGAGTTCATCAGTTTTCCAAAGAACAAGTTTGCCAAAGTGCCTCAGAAGGACTTGTTCACGAGCTCGGAGACAGTCACAACGTTGTTGATGGAGATGATGGAGGATATCGTCACTTTGCAGAGCAACCACGAGAAGAGAGTGAACTACTTGTTGGACCAGCATCTGAAGTTGAAGGAGAGAAAGAGCCAGAGAGAGTTCCGGAAGAAAATGAAGGAGGAGGCCGAGAAGTTGAAGGAGGAGAAGGAGGAGAAGGAGGAGAAGGAGGAGAAGGAGGAGAAGGAGGAGAAGGAAGAGGAAAAGGAAACGGGAAATGTTGAAGAACAAGACGTGGATGTTGAGGAGGTCTTTGAAGATGCTGTGGAGACCCAGGAGACAGAGGAAAGCCCGGTGGTGCACGACGAGTTGTAAACGGGAATTCTCCCCATTACACGCAAGTCTAATAAAATTACATATTTGCAGACCTTTCCATGAGATTGAAAAAAGATAGTCTTCTTTGAATTTTTTTTCTCCTTTGATTTCAATCTTCCTAGACTGTTCAGCTTTCTCGCTCTTCCTTTCTCCATTTCATGATCCCGTCCTGTCTTTATCGCTCAGTGGGACATCCTTGCACCCCACCGGTTTTGCTCGCCCAAGTAGTGAGATCTGCCCTGCCCGAAATTGGCGCCGCGCTTTTCGCAGCCAATTGGCCCTGAACAAACCTGTCGCACTCTATAGAGGGAGCCTGCCCACATCAAACAGAGGGAGTCCCCATGAATCTGCCACTACAAGTCAATTCAAACGATATCAATCTCCATGCAAACAATGGACTCATAGGGCGTTTGTGGCGGAGAACAAACTTGCAGAAGTCTCAGTTTATTCTGTCGACTCATTTCAGGTTCATTCGCTGTTTCCTGATCCACTGAGCCC